>JAVJGJ010000057.1:9705592-9720588 GCA_035590215.1 Microhierax caerulescens | reverse complement strand
GTGTCCAAAATGAGGAGCAGGAATAAAAAAACTAAAGTGATTCAGCTGGCTGAAATGTTTTTAACTGGTTTAGTTCCTTAATTTGAGTCACCATATAGATATGAGGGCCAGCGCAATGATGTGGCAGAAGTATGTGACTGGGATAAACTGTCCTATTTGGCTTAAACCAGCATGAAACACTTTGAGAAAATCACTTTTGTTGCATCCTAGAAGATAAAAACAAACCAAATCTTTACATTTACTTACTTCTGACATATCATGCACCAGTAGTAGAGGAATACTAATGGTAGTAATGTCGTGTGTGCAGCAAACTTTGAGAATGTTTCTGAGTCCCATGATTGCAGGATCCCGAGCAGTTACGTTACCAGATCTCACGTTATCATCCACACAGAGGTGAAAAGCAACATGAATTTCAGAAAGATTTGAATGGCGCGTGATGTAGAATTCTCCTACAGAGTAATATAAACCAAGAAGGCAAGTTATGGTAGTGACCTGTACTGAAATACAATTTTTTAGGTAATGTAAGGATAGTTAAGACAAAAGGCAAATACAAATATTCAACAGAGATCAGAACACATAGATAAGGAGATAAAAAAATTTAGAAACCAACTGATCTAAAAATCTCTTGGAATATCATTGTTTTACATTCATCTTACATGCGCTTCCCTGCTTTGATGGGTTTCGCTGGCATCAGGGACACCTGGTGTAATAAGACATAACAGTGCCAGTACAGGCGGATATGATCTATATATAGCATGAAACAAAAACAAACAGAGAGGAGGTGTGATACCCAAAATACATAATGTAAGCACTGAACTGCAGACAGATGTGGGAGGCGGAAATAGCAAAAATGGATGGGTTAAAATAAAGGATACAAAAAGTCTGTGGAAAAAAGATAGTGGGTTACATAACAACTGAGATATGTACTGGAAGACTAAGGTATCAATAATCATTAGAATTTAAAATAATTTAACAATGGCAAGATTAGTTACAGAGCTGTTTGCAAAAAAGTTACCCAAGACATCTTGGTGAGGGTATTTTTAGACTTGATATTAATTTATTAAAGGTAGAGAAAGAGTATAGGGCAGCAAAACGCAGGTGAGCAAATCTCACCTTTCCACTGGAGATCAAAATTCTATACTAGAGTCAACAGAAAGGCCAGTATGCAATATCCCTACTGTTTCAGTTGACAAACATCTTTCTTCAAACCCATTCTCACTGGTCGTTTAAGTGAAGATACTACCTTTGCACAAGGACAGCTGAAGAACAGGTATGTACTCTTTTCTGATGACTGCTAAGGAAATAGTAATGCCCAGCAATGACCATCTAACAGTAGCAATACACAAACCACTGCAGCAAGATTGACCTGGGTTTATCTGTTAAGGACCTAAGCTGATTTATAATCCACTTATACTAACAAGATCTAAGACAGTCAAGAAAGCAATTTTAAGAAGCCCTCTTCATATGCAGCTATGGGATGTATGGATTTAACTCCTCCCCCCTCCAGCTGTGTATTAGTCTTCAAATTCCACAGAAACTTTCCTTACTGAAAAATCACAATACATACAGAAGATAATTCCTCTTTGAGAGGGACAACTTTGTACATTCTCAAAGTTAAAACACCTTCTAAAATGCTTCGCTGTATCACAGCAACACATATATAATTATTTTAAAAAATAAAATTAGTTTTTAGTATTTCAGTTTCACCTTTTCCCCAAGATGCTCAGAGATTTTTTTTCACCCTCAAATTCTGAAAAGAAATTTTAGGCATAGAGAAGTTAAGTGATTTGCCCCAAGCCACATGATGCAGTGGCAAAGCTGGGAATAGAAACCAGATGTCCTGACACCCAGTTCCCTGCCTTAGCCGCAAGAACATCCTTCTCCTCTGATCGAGGTCAACTTGGGTTTAGTTTATAATTTATGTTCTGACTTTAGAGCTAAAAATGTGCATCTATAAAACACAACTTGCTTTAAGAAGAGGGGGAAAACGCAACAGAACTCACCCGGCAAAATATTTGACTGGTTTCGCTCAATATTCTTCAGTTTCTCTTCATTTCCACTACTTTTGTTTTCTGTATATAAATACACAGCACAACTATTAAATACACCGTCTGTTAATTGTGCTTTGGCATGAAACTTTGATGTTCTTAGATAATATCTGGCTTGAATTTTTACCATGAAGTCCCCAAAGAGCAGAGGGATGGACAGGAATTGTTTTTGCTGTCTTTAATAGACACTGAACCGAATTCTATCTCACATCAGTAACTTTCTTACTTAATCATCCTACAATACCTCTTCATTTGGATAAAACACAACATTCTCAGATGTAATACTACACTTTCCAAATTGCCCCCACAACAATATAGAACCTTCCTATTGTTTTTTAAACAACACAACTGTTTAAAACAAATTTGTTCCTAGTATTACAAGAAAAATTTTAGAGATTTACATAAGTCAGCAGTATAAACCCAGCTTTCAGTTACTTCCTCAAGACTACAGCAATATGCAGGTTCCTAAGAAAACTTGTTTTTCTATGTACTCTTGTGAATCTGTTCATGTTACTGAGGTATTTAAATCACATAAGTAGTTATCTGCAAGAAAAACAAAGTTTCATGATGTACAAGTACCACCTTAACACCATGTGGTCAGAAAATTTCACAGCCATTTGTAAATATAAATGCGAAGTAAACCATTCAGAAAGATTGGGTTAGCACTAAAAAGCATACACATTTAGTCAATTTATTATTCAGTTTTTAGCGTTCACTTTTAAAGGAAGGGAAAAAGTTATAACTCCCTTCCCGCAATTTTTAAAGTTTTACTTTTTTATTTCTATTTAAATGTAAAGTCAGATAAAGTCTATGTTGCTACAGGCAGTTTAAACTGCAGAGGAAAGCACAATGGCCCTATACACTTCCCATGCTGTGACAGCGTGATCAGAACCTAAGGACTCAGAATTTTTTTTTTTTTTTGTAAGTTACACCTGTTATGGCAGCAAAAACATCATGTGAACATGCTGTCCATGTGGAGAGAATTTCACGCAGATTTCTCAGTTTATCGATAAACATGATCATTCCATTTTATAGGTCAGGTAACTGAAGAAGAGTGAAATCAGCTTGCCCATAACCATAAACATTCAGCTGACCACTATTCTATTTCAAGGAAAGCAATTTTGGTTGTCACTACCCACGATGTCTTTTTGACTTACTGCTACGCTGTGCTCTGGCCTTAAGTACAACCTTCTGGACAATTTCAAGCTGTTCTTGAATTCCAGGAAAATGGAAATCTGTGCATTCTTGGCAAACAGTTGCAAAATCTAGGAAAAAATATAAGATTAAAATCCATGTTGAAAGGCTGTGGTTAGGAACATTACATAATTCTGCTCTATTGTTCAAGCAAGGCCAGTTACAAAGGCACCCCCACCACCACCCAAAACCAGATAAAGCCCTGCTGTACTCCTCTTTAAATTCTAAAATAATTATGAAAGAGCCAAAACAGTTTCTGAAATAAATTAATTGTTTGGGGAAGAAAAAACCCAAACCTTGAGTGTTGCTGCTCTTCAAACAAAACCACCCAGACCAAAAAATTCCCACCAAAATAAGAGTAATAATATATGAGCATTAAAATGCAATTGTGCTTTACAAATGCTGCCTTATTACTAACAGTTCTTCAATCTGTGATATTTTATTAAAACATACACAACAGATACTTCCAACAGCAACAACAGCATTCTAATTTGTTTTGAAAAATGAGAGCTATTAACAAAATTCATAAACAGCATATCTCAAAAGCTGGAATTACATTTCTTTCCAAGACAGATCTGAAAACTAAAGAAAAGTGTCATCAGCTGAAGAGAGCCCCAGGTTCCTTTTGCTGGACTTGGAAATATTATACTGATAATCAGATTCATAACATACTGCCTCTGAGATTGGTGTTCTATGCTTCTTATCCTAACGTCCAGCCGTTTCTCCAGGCAAGTCAATGGGAGCCAAAACAAGCTATTAGCGGTGAGCTGGACTATACTAAACAATTGCTACTTTTCCTGCTTTGAGGTACCTGTTCTAATCCTCCTTACAGTTCTTAATGTATTCTGATTGCCTATCTGGAAAGCACCATATATTCCTGTGAACAGGCTGCAACTGGAATAGGCAGGGCAGAGAGAAAAATCTTAATGTATTTTATCTTTTTACGTGAAGTCTCTTATCATAAAATCTATTTTCAAAAGACTTTATTAAATTATGATGTCCAAAACCAAGAGAGGAAGAGGTTCATATTCCAAAAGATTGTGTCTTCCATGTGTATCAAGATATAATAAGGTCACAAGACATTTTATTTGAAACTAACAACAGAAAAATCTTTGATACTTAAATTAAAAATAACTTTAGTTTATTGTTTCTGTGTGCTACACCTACTTGAAACCTGAGCCACAGTAGCCCTACAAAGTCCTAATATTAAAGACTTGAGCTAGGCAATACATAAATTATATAAACTATTTATCTATCTTAGAAATTATAGTCTGAATTAAATTGGCATGTTGAAAGTTCACATGTAAATTCAACCTTCTGTTCAGGGCTGTTTTCTAGAGATGTGCCCAAATTAAATTTCAAAGGTATATTTTTGATAGTTGCTTTTTACACATTACAAGAAATACAGAAAACATTGTAGCCATGGTTTTCAATCTTGTAAATACCCGACAAACATCCTGAATTTTGAGATAAATGGAACCAAATGGGTAACAGATTTACCAAAGATGCAACATCAAAACGTTTGCCAGACACAACAAAACTAACAAAGTACACTAAACAAAGCATATTCCCAAGCTTCCTCAGGCCAGAGCGAAACAAACAAGGTTAACCAAGTAAATTGCAGGACTTGGTACCTCCATTCAGCGCTGGCTAAGTGATTGGTTTGTTCAAAACAATGTAAAATGCTTGGATAAATAGCACACTCACATCAAGTTAATTAATTCCAACCATCTTTGAAAATCTCACAGAGGTTTGAGGGAGCTTCTAGCCCATCACAAAATAAAGGTTATGATGTTTACATTTTTCCCCAGGTTTAAAACGAAAGCAGAAAATTGTGTCTGCACTTTTGCAACCCAGAAATTTGGACTGCACAAGCCACACTCACTCTATTTAAACAACAGCATCAATGTATTATTTAAAGGTCTTCTGTATAGCAAATTTATGAACCTTTGAACCCCCTAACATATTTATTTCTTAAAGAGCCTTTTAGGAAGAACTGGTTCTGGTTAGCACTCTTGCAACAAACAGCTCTTACAATTTAAGAGCAAAGTCTCCTCTCAAAGGTGTTTATTACTGCTCTTCTGTCAGAAGCTACCACTGTCACCACAAAGTGGATTTAAGGAAGCGTGCCCAAACCTCAGTTGCCACCTATAGCAGTTTAGGGTCTCAGTACAACCAGACATTCACTGATGGTTTAAAGTAATACATCCAACTACATAGAGGAGCTGAGACATGGATACATTCATTTCTGCAACATTTTTAAAAAGAACAGTGGTACAGAAAGCTGTGGAACATGCCCACAGTTAAATCTGTAAAGTTCCTTTGGAACTCAAAGAAATTAAAATTTCTTGAGGATTATATTTTAGATTGTGATACAGTACCTTATTCTCCCCTCTACTGTGGCTGCAAGATCTAACTGGTGTCTAGAACATGCAGTTTTGTGTCTAATGGTATTACTTTAATGTCTGTCTTATCACCTTTATTAAGATATAGCATAAAATAAATCTTCTATTTGTTATGAATCTAAATACATAAGCAGAAAAAAAGCAACTTAAAATTAGTGTGTGTGAAACAAAAATGTCAGAATTAAATAGCTTGGAAACCATTGCACAAATACAACTGCAATTTTTACTGGTACACTTCCCTTTCCTTCTTTGCTACAAGCCTGACTCCACACTGTTTTCAGAGAACATCAACAACCAAAGTATTTTTTTTACAGTACACAAGAACAATGACAAGTAATAGCAGCTCCAGTCAAAAAGACATTTCAAATGTAAATATTTTGGTAATAAACATCAAGAGGAAGGTGGAAAAGTCAATAACGTGCCCCAGAGAAAGCCTCAGTAATCAAAACTGGAACAGGAATGAACACGTTTCATTGGTTAACCTTGATACAAACCACCTTCATCATAGTGTCCCATCACATAAAAGATATGCATTTAAAATGGCTACTAATTAAGCTTTACAGGAATAGGCAAGTAATATTCCTATTGTTCATTTTAAATGGAATTAATAGTGCTGCAGATACTTAAAGCACATGGTATTTTTATACATTTACTTATCAATTTAAAGTCTTAGCATATTTCATTTTCATCTTTGCTAATCTGACATTAGAGCGTTAGAAATCCCTATAATAAGCCAGTCTATGGCAGGGAAATCACCACTAAAGCGTTCACTCTAAAACTTCTTTACTCAAACACAAAACCCAGGAAAGAGATGAGAGAGATAACAGCATACCACAGCACAACTCTGTCCCCCATCCTTATCCATCTCTTTCTGCATTTGTTACCCTTTCACAATACCATGTCCAAAACATTAGTGTCTCCAGTAAATTTTAATTTTACAGGGAATATGATTTTTTGAGAGAAGGCAGCAAGTTTTTAAGTAACATTTGTTTTCACTGACACAATACACACCGTTAGAGGACTCACCTCTTTTGATGCCACTATATGAACTGATACGGTTATCTACCAGTAAAACTAGGCCACAGAGAGAAGTTGAATAAAGAGACATGGCAGTTTGAAGTCTGTGAAGTTTTACTCCACTTCGATGACTGCGCTTATGTTTACAGAAATCCAACATATCTGCTCTCAGTAACCTCAAGTTATGCATAGTCTTCAACTGAGCTCCTGTACGGAATATAACGGATTTTAATACATACGGTAAAAGAGGAAACTCAGGACTGTTAGTAAAATGCAAAGATCAAAGTGTTCCCCTGTTTTGTGAAAAATATCTAAGGGAAATATAATCAACAGTACTCAAAGAAAGTTCTTAGCCATATATTCAGTTTTACATACATATCAGTAATTTACAACGTATGAGTAAAAATGAAGTATTTTCACATACTGTCACAAAGCAAGGCTTATCTGTACCTGAAATGAGCCTTGTTTCCTATTGTAAGGCTATAGATGAAATACTAATGTAGTCAAAACAGACAGCACAAGAAGCCTCTATTGTATAAACAAAAAACAAAATCTGTAAGTATCTGGTTTTCTGTTAATTGATCATGGGAACTGAATTTAATACCCATGTTTTCTTACCAAACATAAGTTAAAATATAAATTTTAATTGCTATGTCTTTTGATGTTAGTGTGTTTTCTACACTAGTCACCTTGCTAGAGTTGACAAAAACTTGTTTCTAGAATGTTTTCCATTATGTATATTTCAGGTAGTTAATACTGTTTGATACAGTTTATGCCACACTGTACTTCTCTTAAATACATAAAGAACAAATATGAAACAGTTACAAATTGTATACATGATACGTTGACAGTTAAATACTGTAAATAATACATAGCTAAAATACATTATTTATTAGCATCCTTTATCATCTTTGGTTTTGGTGTCAGTTTACTTACCCAAGTGAATAGTAAAACTTTCTTCCAACAGCCTTTGCTCTTCATAAATTCTTCCATTTCCTTCTACAGATTCTCTCAGTTGGCTGGGCTGAACTTTAATTTCATCACTAAAATAATGAGAAATGTATTGAGAAGTTTATCCTAATTCTTTTCAAGACCAACAATGTTGTATGAAAACCATCTAACATTTTCTCAGCTGCTCTGTGGAAACCAAGAGACAACCTATCTGCATGAACTCCATTCACCTGAGCGTTTTCTTGCATGCAATACTCCAGGTGCAAACCAGCAGGAAGAGTAGACCCCACTGTTAGATTTACATTAACTAGCTCATTTGCAAAGCATTCTGAGACTGAAAAAATAAAAATAAATCACAGTACCCAGTTATAAGATAATAAGAACATAGGAATAAAAAGAAAAAAAAAAACAAAAAAACCCACCTCTTCTCAGCCCATTTATAACAGCCAAAACCTTACTCATGAAGTTACCAGATAAAATATTTATTTTTTTCCACACAAAATGGAAGGTTAAGAAAAGCGAAACCAAACATGCCACAGTGTTCAAACTAGCAGGAAGTATTTCAGACATCAGTTTTAATTTTTTTTCCTAAATTTATCTATCTGGTAGTAAGTCACATAAGTAATACTGTTTCTGTTACACAAAAGAACATTAACATCTCTCCTATTTGTTTCTGCATTAATGAAAAATTTATCTCTTTTCAAAGTGCCTAATCTTCAAAGGTGTTTTATAAATTTGCAAGCAATTCCACTAATTCCAAATGCCCAATGGTGAGGCAGAACTGAGATATACCATTAATAAATATATATACACATCCCTAAGCAACTAGATGCATAAAGACATATATAGATGTGTGTATACAGACATAAGAGAGGTATATGGAATACATTTTTGTATCTCTCTCAAGTTTCTAGTTGCCCTGCTATAGGCTTCCTGTGCATTATTTTCAAACGCACTAGGAACCTACAGTTTTCAGGACGACACAGGGACATCACACTTTCTGCTAGTGTATGCAAGTGCAATGATTAAAATACTAGCACTTCAATCTGTTATAAGCACCCAAAAGTATGAAGCTTGACTCTGGACCTCTAGCAGTCCATTTCTTCCAGCTTTCAGCTCCAAGCACCTTCATCTTGGTCTTATTTTATCACAGTAGAAGGCCAGCACATGGGAAGAGGTTCACAGTGATAAGTATGAATAGCCTTTGTAATGTCACTACCTTTAAAGATTTGTGGAAAAAAACCTGACAAAGCTAACAAGAAAACTATGTGGAAAAATATTTTAGGATTGGGCTTAGAGCTTGAACAGACTGTCACTACTGCAGTAATCTTTTTACCTGCTCACTAGGTTAAGAAAGAGGCCAGTTTGCTTGTGAGCTATGCAGTCCTAGAACATTCTGGGATAAACCCAAGAACTGCAAGAGACTTCTAAAACAAATTCCCAGACAACAAAATTCTGAGGAAAGTAGTGAGAAATCTAAACATACAGCATCAACTTCCAATATATTTCCCCTCCTCTCTCTCTTCCCTCATGTTCCACATGTTCAGCTTCCTTCACCCAGAAGGAAACACTTATGTGATGAAATACTTCATGCATTACGATTCATGCCTTTTTCCTCTAATCACTTCATCCACTTTGTTCAAAGGTGTTGTTTCCCTTAAATTCTTTACTGCATCCACCTAAATCTACTCAGACAGGCTCTTCTGCTAATGTGAGGCATGAGAAAGCATCAGGTTTTACTTCTGTTTTCCTATCCGTAGCAAAGATTGTTACTAATGGTAAGAGATCTCCCCCAAGTTACAAATTTTGATTTCCCTGCTATTTCCTCAGTCAGAAAGCTTTTCATTCAACTCTTATAAGTGTTCACACTAAAAAAATCCATTTCTTAGCTGTCCAGTGATGCATACATGAAACAAAACAAAAAAAGAAAAAAGAAAAAAAAAAGAGGCTTATTAATTCAAAACATGTGATATTGTTACTATTTATTAAGCTACAATTATTCTGCAGAACATCCTTAGGTAGCACCAGATACCCTTGTGAAATAGTGTTAAAGATAGGCATTGTAAATAAAGGCAAAATAGGAGGAAACCCCATTCAGCTCAAGTTGTAGTTCAGTGCATTACAACACTTTCTGGTAAAGGTTATAACATTAAACAATGAATAAATGCCTACAAGTAAACTGCTAAAAATATTTAATTATGATGGTTTATTTGCTGTGATTATCCTATTTAAATGGCTAATTCAAAATATAGATTATATAAAAGCAAGTCCTTTGAACTATTACAGACAGAAGTAACCCTCTTGGTTGAATTAAATACCTGACTGAGCTGTTGTTGGGATTCTTTAGGTCCTGATGAAGCTTTATCACCCATTCCTGATATTCCTGCTTCTGGATAGCAGTAGACTGTTTTAATTCGTTGGTCCATTTGTTCTCCAAATCCTAAGAAAACATCAGTGATAAATGAGTGTTTTGGGGTTTCCTTTTAAGACAATTATTTGTATGACATATTCTAGTGCACTGAACTTAGTTTACCTGCTGAGATTCAAAATGCTGAGCTGCTAATGAATTTACATCTTGGTCTGTTAATGATTTCCCTAGCTCCTGCATCACCTTATCCATTTCAGCTCCTTGTCTGAAAGAGAAGCAAATGCAACAAGGAACCCTTTCAAAAAACTGGCAGAAGAATACCCATTAATGTTGATACAGCTACCAGTACAACGATCCCTTATACCAGTCAGCAGGTCAATGCTCATCACAAGACATAGCTGAAAGAAATGTCATACGTTACTTTGTCCATCTGCTCATTTTGGAGTTGGAATTCATGCATTTAAAGCCTGCCCTCACAGATACTCAAAAGATGGTATGACAGTACCTCCAGATGCTCTAACGTAGCACTTTGCTATCCTTATCATTAGGACAGTTTTTGAAATGGACCTACTCAGTCCCTTGCCTTTGTCCCACCAAAACCACAGTTGATGCAGTCAGGCGAACACCAGGAAGTAGGCTAAACACCTATTTTTAATAATCAGATAAGCTTCCAGCTCAAAGAACACTCAACAAGGGGAGCTGGATCCAAAGGTGAAGGGCTGCCCTGCTATCATCAGTTCCTCTGTATATAGTATATATATATATATATATATATATAGTGTATATATATATATATATACATACACGCACAGTATACCCTGTCCCTCCTTAGTCTTCTTAATCTCTGGCTTCACTTACTCTTTCCCACACATTCAGCCCTTTCTTCAGCAAGCAATCGATTTACCCTAACACAGACTTAGCAATGAATATCCACAAAACGAATCTGAGCTGAGGGGCAGGGATTCCAAGCCAACTCCTGTGTAAACAAAACACTACCTACGTTCATCTGGGATAGTCTCAGCTGCTACTGACCATATGGAGTTTCTCAATTATGACAAATAGATATGATAAATGCCACTGGAGTCAATACACAGCTATATCACAAGAGAGCTCTACATTACTGCTCTTGGGATTAAGTGCTCTTTCTTCTATATGCATACTTGAGAAGAGTCAATAAGCAGCAAAAAGGTTTGCTAACACATTATTGATAACATTTATCTACAAATTAGAAGTATGTATGACTCAGTCTAGAAGAAACCATATAAGCAGGTATGCACTGTATAATGTAAGCTTAAACACACACAATTCAAGAGGAATATTGCCACCTAGAATGCTAAAACAGACCTACTCAGAACACTCAGGCACTTCACAAGCATCTATAGTATTTAGTATCTATACTATATCTGTATTTGGGTGCATTCGCTCTCCTTAGCCTAGTCACCCTAACAAACCAAAAAAAAAAAAGGGGGATGCGGGGGTGGGAAGAAAAACCTGCATTCTATGTGTTCCCTCTTGTGGGCGAAGCAGCTACCTGCAGCTATTCAAGCTTAGTGGGAAGCCCATGATCCTGCAAGCAAAGGCTTTCCTAAACTGCAAATTCAACAGTTTCTGTTGAACCAACTTTCAAGTCTTTTGCTCATCTTTTCATATACTTTATTTTCCAGATACCCTAAGCACTTCACGTTGCCACGCCACTTGCAATGTCGACGGAACAATGGAAATCAAACCGTACAGTACTTTGATAACCTTAGTTTTTATTATTTTCAGTAACTGAGGAAATATAGGACAGCTGACCCTAACAATACAAACTAAGTATTAAACTTTAAAGAGGGAAACACAACTAAAATAGGGCTTACACAGACAAATACAAGTTGTCACATGCTGTCCTATGAGTTGTATACACCCAGTAACATGCACCTCTATTTAGTAAGATAGAAAAAATTAAAAAAAAGGAATACCTTTCCCGTAGTTTTTTCAATTCCACATCTCTTTCACTTATTAATTCTGAAATGCTAACAAAATAATTGTGTTCCAGGTTTAACAGCATTTCAGAAGCTGGAGAATGTATCAGATCATGATAAACATCTGCAAAGTCTTCATCCCAGCTGGTTTCTTCAGGTTTTGCATATTCTAATGTTGTCTAAAAATTACAAGAGATGTAAAAGCATATGGTACTTTTTAGGACATAGAAGGATCCCATGCAACAGTGGGGCAAAACCACCTAAGCATGCACAACGTTCAACATACGTGAATTATCCTTCCTAATTTGAGCTTTTTGTATTCTGCTTGAGCTTTAACATTTTCCCCCTTTTCATACTTTTTCTCTTTCAAAGCAACTAACAGCAGAAACACTAAAGTTCTGACTGCAATAAGGAGCTACCAATTTTCAGCCATCACCAACTTGGAAAGAACAATAATATCTACAACAGTAATTACAAATTATGAATTTTAGATAGGGCCCAAAACACCAGCTGTGTAAACAAAAATGTTCTGCTAGAAAGCATGACTAAACTGATGTCACCAGAATTTGATCCAGAATTTTATTTCCATCAGCTTCAGTTGGCAAACTGAGATTGTATCATTGAAGTGTAGCTTGGAAACATCAAGAAATTATCTAATCCTAACCCTTGCACTCAGGCTAACCTGTTCACAGAAACCGCTAGCAGAGAAGACTGTAAACTCTGCTAAATAATGTAAAATAGTCACATGAACTCAGAAAATGAGCTGAAAAGTCTCTCCAATTGGAGAGAGGGGTCTTCATTGCTATTACTAAGACTTAGAAGTAGCACTTTACTATCTCTTGCTTTCATTCCAATGCACTATAACCCCCAAGTCTATTTATGTTTTAGTATCACTAACTACTTACCTCTCAATTATCTATCTTTTGACTCCACTAAATTCAGGAAAAACTTGACTGCAAACTTGTTGAATAAAGACTTAATGATCACTTTCAGATAGAAAGAAAAATGGTAAAAATTGATAAGCAAAAGTGATTTTCAGTGTAATTTTGCATCTTCACAGATGTGATTCTGTTTGTACCTATACACACATGCTCACAAAGCAAGTCTTGAACATTAATTTTTCAGCCTTAATCTTACCTCTTTATAAGCTTTAGCCCAAGTATCTGCCAGCTGGTTTATGTCTACTTTTCCTGATTTCACTGCTTCCAGAGCCATTTCAGCTTCTCTATCATAATCTTTTATAGTTTCCTCTTCTATGAACTTATTAAGAGATTGCTTCAGGTCTATTATAACAAGAAGAGAATGGCCCATCAACAAAACATGTCAGTAGAAGCATCATTAATCATCTAGGACATACAGAACTGAAAACCTTTTTACTTGGATGCCTTACTAGTACTGACAGTAATTTTGTTTAACCTTTTTTCTGTTTTAAAAAACAATTTATTTAAGACTGTTCTAATAAATACAACCTGCTTTAAGAAACCAAAAGAAGGTAAGACACTTGTGGGCATGGATATATGACACTAATTCAAAACATCAATTCTTACCATTTTCTATAAAGCATGGCAGATTGTGCAGGAGCATCAGACGTCCATGCAAATGACTAATATTCTCTTGCACTGGGAATTTGAGAGGCACAGTAAGCACTAAATGTTGATTTCCAGCATTAAATTTGTACACATAGTCTTTCTCCCTAGTGCAGGTCTTTCCTTTATTAGGCTTCATCTTGAGTTGATTTCCTGCATTGGAAATGAAAATAACGAGTTACATCCTTGTAAAATCCTAAGTAAACAATGCTCACTAAAAACAATCTTGCTGATAGTTTCTGGCAAGAAAATTTAAACATCCAAATTTTTCATAGATACACTTCTCAATTTTGACTTCCAAATACGTTGGAGCCGAAACATAAATACCAGTTTCTAAAACACCGAATGCTAAACTGTAATTGAGTGTATCCAATATATGAATTTGGGTAATTACTCTTACAAATTACAATCCTAGGCCTTCTGACTTAAAAGCAGAAACAGGACAGAAGGAATCCTCACTAAATAACAAACTTTAACTGATATGCTGTAACTGCTGCCATGCAGGTCTCAAAATGTGAAGTCCTTCATGATGCCCTAGGATTTTATTTCCTCCTTTCTGCAGGTGGTAGACTTTGGGGTGGAGTGGAAGTTTACAATCATTTTCAGAAACAAGCTTATTTTGGCACTTTGTAACCTGATTTAGGATTTGTCATTTTTGTAATAGCACCATTAGAAATAAGCCAAAAGAAAAGCAAAAGAACCACCTACAGGATGAAAACACAGGATGGGACCACATACCCGTGTCAGTAATTTTTCTCTCGACTAGGGCTCCTCCACTCACATTCGTCTTTTTTTGAGGATTACCTGCAAAGCTGGACATCTTACTCCAGCTGGATCTCCCCTGGGAAACCTCCCCAGTACTAAAAGACACAGTCCAAAGAGAGGAAAAGCAGAAATCCAAAGGAAAAAGTGTATTTCCCACAGCAGAAGTCATGGGACTAGTTTATAGGGTTTTGTGTGGTGTCTTTTTTTTTTTGCGAACAAACCTATGCGTTGAAACCGGATTAAACGAGATCAGTTACAAATCGCTTCACGCTAACAACAAAAATCTCAGGGTCCCCAGAGCGGCCTCCTGGCCCGTCACAGAAAGGGATTTAAACTCAGAGAAGTGTCGACGGCCTCCCTGCTGCTGCCCGACAGAGCCAGGTTTAGCGGGGAGGATACGGCGGGGGGGGACGGGGACGACATCGGCCGCAGCCGAGCAGCCCCGCGCCCCTGCGGGGAGGGCCAAGCCCCACAGCCGAAATCGGCGTTCGCGGCCTCAGCTCCAGCAGGCTCAGCGCCGCCGGCCCAGGCCAAAGGAGGCACCGATAGTTCCCGCTGCCGGAGAAGCGGCAGCAAAGCCGGCGGTGGGCGGGAAAGGCCTACAGGGTCCCCTCCGTCTCTACCCCCCCGGGAGGCGCCAAGCCCCCAGGGCAAACGCAGCACCCCCGGAGCCGCTCCCCCATCGCGGGGGGCCGGAGCGG
>JAVJGJ010000057.1:9681301-9696836 GCA_035590215.1 Microhierax caerulescens | reverse complement strand
GCTTAGAGTAATGACATAGACAAAAGTATGGTGTGGCCTAAAATAAAACTATGGTATAACAAATTACTTTGTGACAGTATAGTACTTATTATAATTATAATTATATATTATAATATAGATTATTAAACCAAGATACTAATAAATACATATTTATTTAAAACAATATGCATTTGCCTTATGGAAAGATATGAGAAGAAATCTATGGATAAAAATCTGTTTTCCAGAAACAAGGAAACATGCGCATTGTGGTATATAATCTCACATCATCCACATTTTGGATTCCTGGCATGGAATCACATAGCCCAGAGTGAAGTGTGATCCAGTAAGCTGGGCTAAGCTCACTGAGGGGAGGGGGGCACGTGCCTGCTGTCTCTAGTGCGTGTCTGACTTGATTGTGAGTTGTTATAGCCTGCTAAAATGACATATCAAAACCCCAGAAGTTGGCAGCAGGTTGCGATCAGATGAGCTTGAAACTGCTTCCAGACACGATTAAAGCAGGAGTACCCACAGGACAAAAGGTAGGCATCCAAGAATAATGCTTGTGACAACTAGTATGGAGTCTGTATGTTACGCTGTTCCTCTCCTTGGTTCCCTTTCTTTGTGCCTACTCATGCAGCCCCTTTCTGAGGAGTAGGGTGGATAAGTGACTGCAGCAAAACGGGAAGCACAGAGAGCCTTGGGCCCCAGGGTGGTTCAGTGCAGCATCCCAGCCTGCTGCCCCCCCATTTGTGCTTCAGTCATTTGCTTTCCTGTGAGAGTGGTTGTGCAGAAGAGCAGCTCCCTCAATGTATCACAGTTGCTGTCATGAATTGGTTTGCTTTTATGTTTTTTCAGGGATAAATACAGATGTCATGTGGTTGCGTTTTCTTGCCACAGGAAAATTTATGTAACAATGCAAAGTATTTTCTCAATGTGGTGCTTCAGGAACATATTTCTGCAGCTGGTAGTTTTAGTAACCCCTTTTCCCCCACTCTCCTTTCATCGCACTTTTTTTTTCTCCGTGAAACATACGCTTGAGATTTGCGTTCCTCTAGTCTCAATCGTGACGTCTCTCAAAATTTACGTAATTTTCAGTCTGTCACCTGTCCTTGAGCACTTCCTTAAAGTTCAGATGGGTTTCCAGTTCATGAGAATTTTCCAGTATTTCTCTTTTTTTCTTTTTGAGTGAAAAATTTCACATGGGCAACTAGAAAAAAAAAGTCTTTGAAAGGGAAGCAGTAAATGTTCATGACTGTATGTTTCAAAGCTACTCTGTACCTGACCTGCAGAAAACAGGTCCTGCTCGTAGGTGGTTATTGTTAGAAAAGACAACTTCTTTTGTGTCCTAGGTTATTAAAGGACATGGTCAAAAGCAGCTGAATGGAATTAAGGGCTGTAATTGTTACATAACTTTTTTTTCCCTGTTAGTAATGGAGTGGTGGTCTGTGTTATTCCAGCTGTTTTCAACCTTGGAAAATTAACTTTTTGCTGAAAATAACATTTACAGTTCCCTCATTGCTCTAAATTTTAAACGGCGCTGCACAGAATTGGAGAATGTACAATTTCTCCAAGGGTTGCACAATGATATGACATGAAATGTGTTTTGGTTTCAATTTGTAAAGCAATCGGAAAGCTGAGGCTGCACTAGCTCTAAATACAGTGCAACTCTTGACCCTGCTGTCTGTCAACCAGCACACCCAGGTCCCTTTCTGCAGGGCTGTTCTCCAACCTTTCCTCTCCCAAATTATACCTGTGCCCAGCAATACTCCATCCCGGGTGCAGAATCTGGCATTTGTTCTTGTTAAATTTCATGCCACTGATGATTGCCTAGTGCTTCAGTCTCTTGTGATCCCTTTGCACGGCCTCTGGTCACATTCACGAGAATGAAAACCAAGCTCTTGGATCCAGCTTCCTCATTTATATTCACTGACTCGTACTCACGCTCAAGAGCTCCATTGCATAGTCTACATTCATAGTCCATGGAAAAGTCACATTTATTTTCTGTTGGAGTTTTCTTTACTCATGAAATTTGAAAGTGTGATAAGGAAATTGGCTCTGTATTTATGAAGCATGTATTTTGCACTGACTTTGAATTCCTCTGTGGTGTTCAGAGAACAGCTGAGAGAACATGGTCACAGATGATTATTTCTGTGGTGTTGAAATATCACAGTGGGGTAAAGGAGTTTGGGATTTTGATTTGGAAAAATAAGTACTCTTCCTCAAAATAGGGTTTTATCCATTTTATGAATATGATTTTTCTTTATTGTGGTTTTCTAGTACATAGGTATAGAAGTAAATAATTTCATGACATAAACAGCAAACATTAGGAAAAATATAAATTAAAGTAATTGTATATAACTAATTGAAGGCGTTGGGGATAGGTAAATAATTGGTTATAGTGACTGATGAGTTGTAAATTAGCGGTATAGATAGCATAATGTGCGAGTAATCTTTGTGGTAAAAGCTGGTGTTTAGTGTTTGAGATGCTTACTATAAAATATATTTCTACTTACTTCGAAGTTCCTGAAAATATTTTTTTAGGCTTTTTTTTCTATGCTGAGACTCAGCCTTGCACTGCATTTCAACAAGTGTTATCTAAAAACTTGTAGCAGAAACTACCTGTAAAATTTCCTTTCCTGGGGATTAGTTGAAGTAAGTGTGGAAGAGACTCTGAGCAGTTCGTATCCCCAGGAGGAGGGGAAGGAGGGTCCACTAATTGTGTTCGGAGAGAGGTTTGTCTGAGAGTGGTGGACAGTCCCCAGCTTCCCTCAGTGATCTGTTCTGGAACTTGGGTCTAGCAGAGCACACTGTTAAGAAAGCTTTTCGGTAGTGGTAACACGATGAGATCTTTTGAGTTTTTCGTGTAGCCGTAGGCTTGTTACACCCTCCTACATCTGCAGGTATAAGCTGATCTCCTCAGACTTGGTAGAGCTGGAGTCTAGTCAGAGTTTGATGCTGGCACAGTGTCATGTTGTTTGAACCTCTCTATGCAGTATATTTTTTCCTCTTCCTCAAAATGTTAACGAAATTGTGGATATTCTCTCCATACATTTTTATCAGTCTGAGTTCTTCCTTTGTGTTTCTGTGTCTTGTCCTCGTGTTTCTGGTATCGTGAGTAGCAGCATTGCAGCTGAGAAGTTAATGCAACTTAACTGACTAGCAATTATTAATGAGCAATCACTTCTGTTCTTTAGTATTATCTTACGGAATATGGTATGTGCAGAGGGTAAGTGTCAAATCTCTGTGAAAGATGCAAAATCACTAGCTAGCACTAAATATGTAGTCAAATACATGTGCTGCTACATCATCCTTAATCTATACCTTGACAAAGCATTTATTTAATGGCTTCACTGGTTTTTTGCTTGCAGATTGGCTGTTTATTTGCTCTTGATACATTATCAATAGGTTACTATCACAGGGCAAAGACCACTATTTCAACCTTCATTATTTCTGAAGTAAGCCAAATTTAGTTTTAATTTGGAATCTCTTAAGTTTGTGAATAATTCATTATGTGATTCAGAAGATCTGAAAGCTAGCCTTCATTTCCCCAGTCAGTATTGCTTATTCTCAGGTACTCTGTTAATGTGAAATTCTGTAGCTTGTGAGTAGCTAAATAAAAGATGTAACTTAATGCTTATTCAGAGCCATGGAATTTAATAAGGGAAACAAATATTTTTCCCATTATTTTTGTAATAGGAACAAAAATTCCCAAATGACATTTCCTGGCATGAACTGCTCTTTAATTTTCAAAAGAGGGTTTGAGTGTAATTTACAAGATGCACTATCTCTAAGCGGATAAATGTAATCTGTCTTTCATGTTTGATCACTTTTGTTGTCTCAACTTTCTTTTACCCAACAGTCTAGTAAGGTATCAGTGCAAACCACAAAGATGAAAAGGAGTGTTACCACTTCCTGTGATCCTCTGTGCGGAAACCTGCTCTTTGCATTTTAAAACACTTTGTCCTGCTACTTAAAAGAATTACTGGTCTGTCTTCACTCATGTGTGGCATCGTTCTCTTGAGAGGAAGCCAAAAAGCTGTGAAAAAAACACCTTATTTGAATCAAGGCTTTCTGCTGTGCTGAATCTTTCCATCCTCACACACCCAATATTCATGACACTTGTGTACATTTTAAACAAAGACTCTGAGCATGCATTGTTCCCATACATTTGAGATATTGAAAATCTGAAATTTCATTTTCTTTTGTTTTTTATCCCACTGTTTATTATTTTAATTGCTTTTGAATATGTCTAATCTCTAAAACGTTAGAGATTAGTTTTCCCTAACTTTGATTGAAAAAGACTTACAGCTTGAGTAATTGGCGTTGTGTGTAAAAGACAGAATCTACATATTCCTTAGTGTATTTAAGCTTCTCTTTATTTCTATGCTTAGGCATCTCAGTTCCTCTCACCAAATTCTTTTTCATAATTACTACAGTCCTTGGGGCCAAGGCAATCATATTTACGATGTCATTAAAAATCATAAGACTTCGATGAACAAAGAAATTATCTGACACATGAAACAATAGAACTGATCAAACATGAAAGAAAGATGATATTCATCTGCTTGGAGACAGGCCATCTTGGAAAGTAGAGCCAAAGATGACAGATGAGCTTTCTTTTTCCCTCTTACTTGGGTATTTCACTTTTTTTTTACTTCTAGTAAATGTGTGTAAATCTTGCTTTCATTCTGTTAATTTTGCAGAATTCATTAAACTGAAGGATTCTGAAGAGTTATGATCAGGTATTTCTTTTAGAAATACCTTGTGAACCCCACCTCAGCAGAAATGTTAGAAGATGGGTGCACATTTCTTAGAATGCAAACGAAAGCTTGTAACAACGTAGGAAATAGATGTTAGAGGGCAGGCAGTACATTAAGTTACTGTTCCAGTGCAGCAGAGCTGTACAGTTAACATTTTTATTTGCAAAGTGTACTTGTATGAAATACGAGTTGGATGACATATGTGAGCACCAAAGGATGTAAATAGAAATAATGCACCACAATGAAATTAGTAAAACAAGATAAAACCAGACAGACTACTAGGTGATAGTTACTAATGTAGTTAGCTGTTCTTCAGGTCTGGTGTAGATTTTTTGAATGCATGTAGTATTTTTGCAGAAGGCAAAATACGAATGAAAACATTCGGATATCTATCCTGTACCTGCATCAGCAGTGACTGGTGCTTCTCTGTTATCAGCAACCTAGCATTTGATTATCCAGAGACAGTGAGTCTTAGAATGAGATTAGACTCTTTAATTCCTATAGATTACAAATTACTGATTTGAGGATGAACTTCTAAATCTTTTCCATATTTGATGTCTATGAGTCTTAGAAAACAAATAATTGATTAAAAAAATCAATTATAACTTTAGAAAATATTACTTTATATTACGGTACTAGTGCCCTAAAGAATCTTGCAGTCTTAAACACCCAGTATATTGCTGAACAGTGAAAAAAAAAATAACCTGAAGGTATTCTAAGTATTTTCCAACTATTTCTTTTGAATCCAAAATAGGTAGAATAGGAAAAAAAAATTGAATAAGTTTTAACCATCTTTTCTTCAATATATTTTCATACATTTAGTGAGTAATAATATTAGTAGGTATTTCCTGCATTATTTCATTGTTATAAGCTTTAATGTGTAGTGCTTTTCCAGATGTTTCCTGTAATTTTTCTCAAGCATAAGTCATCAACCCCTACCTGGGTAAAAATCATATTGTTGTAATTTATGAGTATGGTCTAGTTGATTCAGTTTCTCTGTCACCATTTCATAGGAACAAAATTACCTACAGGTCAGAAAGTATAAGAATACACAGATCTATCGTCTTCTCCAGCATAGCTAAACCAGGGAAAAGGATGCATTCAGCACAGTCAGAGGTAAGAGAACTGCATAGACCTCAGAAGCTGGAGGCACAGGTTTAACTTACCAGTAATTCAGAATGCCATAGTGCTTCCCTGTATTGAAATTAGGTGGCACTTGGCAGTTACTGTCCAGATCCAGATGGTATGTAGTCATTCATTCTCTGTGCCTCTCTCACAAAGGCCGGTTGCAATTACGCACTTGTGCTTGAAGCAGTGCAGGGAAATCTGTCTTCTTGTGTCAAAGAGGCCCAAGGCCCCTACAATGGCAGGGTAAACCATATCTTAGCTTGACTTGCTCCTTTCCCCTTGCTCGTTTGATTGCTGTCCCAGGACAGCCTGTGTAGGATGTTCAGGAGGGCACTGCACCTGGCTCCCACGCTCCTTCGCAGCCTGGCACCTCGTGTTAGCGCGTTGCACATCCCAGCTTCCTCTGTGGCACAGCCAACATATTCTGGACCACCTTCTACCATTGTTGCCCAAAGTTTGTCCAAAATTTGCAAAGAGGTGTTACTCTGTCTCCTTGATGGCTGAAGGAGACCTAGAGGTGTACTGGTTAGGGGAACTGTTGACTTTGTTCCCTGTATGAAAACAAAAAGTAATAGTAATAATGCAAGATTTTCCAGTAATGCTCTCTTCCAAAACTGGTATTTTTTTCTAACTCAGGGTTGCACAAATAATAAAAAAAAATAAAGTTGTCGCTCTACACAATCATTTTTATATTTTAACCTATGCTAAAGTGAGCCATGTTTTGGATTATTATAAAGGGGATTGGAAGGATTGTGTTTTGCTGGAAGACCATGAGCAGTGTGATGATCCATATACAATATGGGGGAAAGTAGTCTTTTTTTTTCCTTCTAAATGTTAATGAAAGTGAGGGAATCGGTCACTGAGAGACTCATGGAGTCTCACTAGAGTAAGAATGAGATAAAAATTCAAAAGCATATCTTTTTTGTGTTAAATGTCTGCTCCAATCAAATTTGATGTAAGGACAACTTCCATGTATCGATAGTTTCACAGGTGTCTGAAACAGACTGCAGAATAGCTGCCTTGCTCTTACATGGGTTCAAGTAATCACAGTACTCCTGATTCAGTCTCAGTACTAAGTCATTAAATGTGGAATTAGTAGCTGATTTCACATTATTGTAATTTCTTTTGGGTGCTACTTGTGATTTTCACTTTTGCTGGATTGGTCCTGATTACTTACTCAAATTTTGATGATGCTGATTCTTGTCAACAAAAAAAATCTGCTTGAGTGTTGACAATTATTTTTTTAATTATCGTCAGTGTTTTGGCATAGATTTTGATCTGTTATTTTGGTGCTACCAGGGAAAATCAGTTATCCAAAGAACTGACTGCTGGAAATACTAATGCTTGTGTGGACCTTCCCACACTTTATGGAATGTGAAAGGAACACAATGTAAGATGCTAGAAGCTAAACAAGTTCCTGCTACATATAACATGCTGTGTGGTCATTTGAAAATTAAGTAAGAATGATGATTGTTAACAGTGCCTCAACTAGTATTTCACAGCTCTGCAGAGCAAGGACACTTGCTTTTACTTTCTTCCAGTCAGTCAGTAGAGGGATAGCACTTCAATATTTAAGAAAAGTCCATTTAAAAATAATAAAGTGGCCAGAGTTTTTAGGTTGACACAGAATTCATGGCTAAGAATTATTCACAAGCTACAAGACAGTATCTGTTTTTCTCTTTTCCTAACATTTATCTTTCTGACCTGGTATGGTTGCCTTTGAGAACATGAGCTCTTATGAACTATAATTAATTGTTCTACTTTTAAAAATCCCAGCAAAGAGGCCACAGCTTGCTGAGATATTTCTGTGCTCCCAGTTTAAACGTCAGGCAGCAATGGGGGGGTCAAAGCACAACAGAGATGCTACCGGCAGGGCAGTTCCATTGGCATGGTGAGGCAGCACAAGCTGACCACCACTGCTGAAAGAGGCACTCAGACACCTCCCTGACCTTGATCACTTGTCCTTAACTGCAGGGGACATTTCTGCTACTGAATGGCTAATTGGAGAATGACCAGTGCAGGTTGAAACTAAGCTGAGTTTGCTGGTTTAATTTTAACCTGGGTTATTTTTTGGATCTAATTTATTGTAGGACTTAATGAACATTGGTGCTGGCGTAAAGAAGGGGACAGCTGAGGATTAAGAATAAATAGCAAAGGGAGAAGCAGACTTCTCTCACCAGCCCATGCCCAGCCCCCTTTTAGCAAGTGCTGGTTTAAAATGCTCGTGAAACTACAGTGCTCCTCTCTGTCCTGCTGTAGTCTGTCTCAGTGTGTGTGAAAAGGCATCTTGGACATCTACTTGTTGTTCTCAATTGTTCTTAGTCTGGACCTTTCCAGACTGCTGCTATTAGCTCTAAGTCTTAGTTTTGTCTATGAAAGAGTAAGTGTTTTTGAAACGTGTGTTATTTAAACCCATGGAGAGCAGACAACAGCAATGTTGGATATATGCAGTTTCTTCTATATTTGGCATTTTATCCGTGATAAGATGTCCCAGTAGGAATATATGTGGTATGTGAGGGATATTTGCCAATTACCTACATTTTATGACAGTGAATTTTATCTAACCTAATTCAGGAAATTCACTCTTAAAAATAGCAACATGATGTAGGCCACCAGGTCCAGAACTTTGAAGTTTGCTTCAAAGCCAACTGAAAATGTGATCAGTCTTGATTTCAGAAGGCTTTTGGTCAGGTCTTGTGAGGATAATAACCAGTAATAACTAAGACTGTATTTTTTTTATTTTTAAAAAAATAAATTATTTTCTGGTGACCTTGGAAAAGCCCAGCAGAATTCACTGAATGGAGCAATTCTGAGTTGACCTATGGTGGTTACCCAAGGAAAAACTTGAAGAAAGGCATCGTGTGTGCACTGCTTGGTTATACAGAGACTTAATTTTACTTGTGATCTTTTGCACTTGGTCACTTTGGTTTTTTAACAAGGTGGATAATTTCTCCTGGTTGTCTTTTAGGGTGGCTGAGCATTTTCTACATTCTTTTCAATGTAGAATAGTTTGGCTGAGCCTTAAATATGTCTGTTTAATCAGGTTATATCAAGAAGACACAAGGGCTTTCAACACTGAAAACTGCTTTAGTTGCAAATGTAGCAAGATAACAGACCTATGCCAATTTAAGCTGCAGAGTTTCTCACTTCCTGCACTGGTGTCCTGTTTTTAAAATCCCTTTAAGGACTATTAGTTGAAGACTCAGAGGCATTTTCATTTCTCCATTTTCCATTCATAATGACAGTTCATACTTAGTTATGCTTGGTCATAAGATTTCAAAATTAAAAAGTAACAATTTTGGTAATCATCTTTCCTTTCCCAGACCGCTATCTCAATCACATAAGCTGGAATGCTCCAAAGGAAATGCTTGTATTTTGAAATCTTTCAAGTGGTTTTTGAAATACAGTAAATATTAGAACCTCATCCATAGAAATTCTACTGAAATGGATTACATTCACTGCCTCCACTGTACAGTTTGCTTGATTATGTGTTACTCTGGCTTTAACAAATCTTTAAATATTGCTTGTTAAAGGTTATAACTTTTTCAGGAAATTGAATATAAGATGGATATCGTAATGGTAAGTTTATATAATATGTAACCATTAGCGCTTTGAAATTCTACTTGTCCTTGACCACTTCACCATTCATTGAATTTAGTCAGATCTTGCATCAAAGGCATTGATAATCTGCAGGACATGATGTATGCTAAAGCTCTGTGTCCACATCTATGAAGGCCCAGCAGGTTCATCACAATAACCTTAATAATATCTAGTAGCTCTGTAGTGGGTTTAAGTGGTTTTAAGAACGAAATTCCCTTGTAAAAGATGTTCTCTTTGGTTGTGTTCACATGGCTGTGCAGAAGTAACCATGAAGCCACTGCCAGCCTGTAGGTTTTGGAAAGGCAGGCCAGCTGGTGTACTTGAGAGAAAGATCCTTAAACAAACGCTTCTGAGCTCATTTTCCTGCCATGTGGACGGGTCTTAGTGCTCTTGTGCCTTGCCTGGCTGTCCCTACCCATTCCATCTGCCCTTCTGACAGATCCCTGCAGCCAGCACTGGGCAGACACAATAGCCCAAACGCTTTTCTAGGAAGGTTGGAGTGTGCCCATAAAGCACAGGCAGATGAGGTATGTTTACTAAGAGCTGACTGAATTTAGGCTACCTGCAAAGGAACTGTAAATGTGAAGTGGAGAGCTGCCAAAGCTCCTGGGAACATTTAAATCAGCAAGATAAGATACAGCACTGAATAGTTTTGAAACCATCGTTTCAAGAAAAAATATGGTCTAATGGGATATGTTTTCTACCTCATTTATGCAGTTGTATATAGAAAGTGTGATTCTCCTCATCACCTTTCTGCGCTGTATCTTCATTAGACCCGCTGAGGTTTAATAGTAAGCGATAATAGAGTGTATATTCTCTGCTGAACTGTGGATACTTTAGAACATAAGCGAGCTCGTCTCTGCTGAGATCAGCTCTTGCTTCCCCTTTTTTCATTTGCTTTGATTCATCTTTCTTGCCAAAGAAATTTGGAGGCAGATTTTTCCAGCTGCTCCTGAAAGAGTGGGGAAGTATATTATTAAAGTGATGTGAAGCATTCTGTCCTCTACACATCACAGCCAGCCTGTTCCTCAACGGGAACTGTGCCTAACTCCCAAATTTTGATCTGCATCGTTCCTGAGACATGTTATCCAGCACATACTGCAGTAGCTCCTCTGTACAATATTCATGCTTTCTCTGCGTCTTTCTGTAAGGGAAAAATTTTTTATGAGCAAATTGTGGTTTTGTTAATGTGATAGGATTTGGTTTTGATTTATTACTGGTCTGGTTATGATATTTTACGCTCTGTAGTTGAACATTCAGGGGCATCTTTGACACAGGGTAAGAAAATTAATGTTATTGTCCAAAGTGTGAGGGAAGACTGTGGTAACACCAATAAAAAGACAGGTCAGCACAACCTTTGTGTGTATGGTGAGCAGTGATATCGCAATATGACAGTCACAGAACTGTTTAGGTTGAAACACATGGTGGAGATCTTCTACTTCAACCCAAATTATTCTTTGTACAATAATACCTAATGGTTAAGGAAATAGTTCTCCTTTGAAATCTCCCTAATATTCTGAGTGTTTATAATGCATGTTAAGAGAGTATTACTAAAATATTTTACTCAATTAATAGGAAAGCTCTTGTAATAAATACTTATATCTCCTGAAATGCCGCTGGGACATGATCTCTAAGACATTCCTCCTCTCAAAAGACAAAGTGAGACAAAATATATACTTAAAATCTTTTATTTAAATTAAAAGTAGCAATACACATGTGCCTGGTATGGACTTTTTGGCACATCTGTCCTCAATACAGTGAGACTAATGTATTAAAATTCAGCAGGTGTACTGCGATTGTGTCAGTACCTGGATCTAGCAGACTGTAAGCACTCGCCTTTGAAATACATAGAATCATAGACTCATAGAATGGTTTAGGTTGGAAGGGACCTTAAAGATCATCTAGTTCCAACCCCCTTGTGACTTTCATACTTCAGATTAACTGTGCTGAAATCTCTTACCAAACCAGTGCCTCAGGCTGCTAATTAACTCCTGTCTTCCCCACAGACGTGTTGCCTTAACCACATATTATTCAAGTCATAGTTGACTGCTCTGTTTAGTAACAGCACGTGAAATGCAGGCTGCAGGCTGAATCGCTGGGGTTTCGCGTGGTGTCCAGGCTCTGAGAAACATCTCACTGGGCCGGTGGTTTCCAGCTGATAATGCACATCAACATCAGAGGTGAATCGAGGTCTGCAGGGCTTGCTCACCTCGTCCCTTTGCCAAACACAGTGCTGCCAGGAGCTGTTAACACCCTGAGGAGGCTGCAGCAGGGATGGTAGCGCTGCTAGTATGGGAGGCGGTTCGGACCTTTCTCGTGTCTCATGCCCCTTCCTTCTTATACTCCAGCATCTCTGTACCTCTGGCAGCAGTCACAGTCCCATGCCCCTGTGGATGCTCAGTGCTGCTGAAGGTCTGGGGAAGGAGGTGGACATGGACCCTTAAGTGGGGCACTGGATGAGAGTGGGAGGAAGTGGACAGCATTGAGCCACTGCACTAAGCATGCACCTGCATTTCTGATACGCCTAAGTGCCTACAGCCTTTCTGAAAACTGGCTTTTGGCCACTAGAACCTGTGCAGCTAGATGCAGATACCTTGCAATAGCTAAAAGTAGATGCCAGCAACAGACAGTCCAGCTTCCCGGGGCTTCACATCCAGCCCCTGCAGGGAGTCAGTCATTCAAAACACCCAAAGGGAGTCATGCAGGGCTAATCAAAAGCAAAATGTGGGCTCAGGGATGTGCCTGGAAGTTGCATCCTGACTTTACATACTTCCACCTAATCATTAGGTCTGGTTTTATTCCTAGTCAAAAATACGTGGATAGGGCTGTCTTTATTTTTCAGTAGGAGCCATGTAATTACAATTGTGATGACTAAGGATGTGAGTGAAGTAAGGTTTGGAGAGAGAGGGGGGTAATTTCTTTCATCAGCCTAATTAAAAATGCTGGAAAGTCACAGACTTCCTTCTTTTTTTGGTTGTTGTTACTGTTTGGGATTTTTATTATTTTTAATCTTGGTTCTTTTTTCTGATAATAATTGACAGTTCATCTGCAGAGCTGAAGTTTATTCCTGTACTTACCCACTTATTCAGATTACATTTGCCATATGCTTTTTCTATTAAACGATCCACTGGCAGCCATGATGCAGTTGCCCAGAAAAACTGTGGCCATCTATTTTATTGACTAGGACTTCATTTCTCTCAGTTTAGGAGTCATAGAGGATTTAACATTTTCAGGTGATAAACAGCTGCCCCCCTTTCTTTAATTTAATTGTTCTGTTATCTGCTTTGCTTATATTTTGCATTCAGAATTGAACCGTTCAGTTTTAAAGTATTTTCTCTTTTTCTTAAATTATCCCATCTTCCAACATTCTTCCCAGGTTGCCTACTCTCAGTCTCTGCTATTTAGCTGTAAAAGTCAGTGATTGCTTCTGTGTATGTGTAACACTTCATTGTCCTGTAGTGATCTATCTTCCTGCTCTTCTACCTTCCCTTTGGCTATGACCACTGATGTCAGGTTTACATGAGACCATATTTTGTGGGTCAGTCCCTACCTAGCAGTGTTAAATATCGTTAACAGCACAAGGTTGTCCTGACACCTGACTGATAACTCCAGTCAAATGATGTATAGAAACATTAACCAAAAAAAGATTCCTAAAATAAATATTCCTGGAGGAACCATAGACAGAGGCAGCAAACAAATGTAATTCACTGCATGCATCTATATTGATTAGTATGCATTGATTTGCTTTGTAATTTTTCTATTGTAGGCTTGTTGTGTATAGCAGAGTTTGCTCCATACAGGTAGCTGCAAGAATCAGAGGTGTAGCGAAGCAGTGTGCAAGCATGCAGGAGGGTCTTGAATGTCATGTATGGTTTTAATAAATCAATGATTTTATTTTACTTTGAGCACTCTGTATGAAGAAATGAGGTGATTCTATCTGATAACAGTGGAGGAGATGTGGTCTATGATTAGCAGCAGGTCTTTAGAAACTTCTAGGGAAATGCAGCAGTAAACAATGTGCAAGATTTCCACAGAAATTTTAGTGTAATGTAGATGGGAAAAGTATGGGAGGACACGTAAGGTCAGTGGCATTGTTGCTTGAATGGGTCTGAGGTGTATTCAGCAGAGAGGCAGGAGGTACCTGTGGTAAGGTGAGCAAACATTTAACCACTGACGTAGATGCTGCAATGGCAGAGCACATTGTGAATTTTAACTTGGAGGAAGATGATTCAGCTCTCAAGGGTCTGGGACATGCTACACCTGGTTGGGAGATCCATGATGGGAAACTGGAAATCATAGAATCTTTTAGGTTGGAAAAGACCCTTAAGATCATTGAATCCAACCGTAAACCTAGTACTGAGAAATCCACCACGAAACCATGTCCCTAAGCACCACATCTACACATCTTTTAAATGCTCCAGGGATGGTGACCACCTCCTTGGGCAGCCTGTTCCCATGCTTGACAACCCTTTTGGTCATAGAAATTTTTCCTAATACCCAATCTAAACTTCCCCTGGTGCAACTTGAGGCTATTTCCTCTCATCCTATCGCTTGTTATTTGGGAATAGAGACCAACGTCCACATGTTTACAGCCTCCTTTCAGGTAGTTATAGAGAGTGATAAGATCTCCCCCCAGCTTCCTTTTCTCCAGACCGAACAATCTCAATTCCCTCAGCTGTGCCCTGCTCAGACTCCAATTTGCGGTACATACCCATTCAGTTTTTCACAAGTGCAGATTAGATTATACCCTTAGAGGAGTACAAGTTAAATTTACACACAGGCTCAGCACCTCTTAATATCTGTTATTTTCTAAATGTAAATAATACTTGCTCTAGCTGTATGCTGATGTCAAGTCACTGCCATGCACCAGCACTTGCTGAGCAATAAAAGGAGCTGGTGCAGATTCTTTCCTCCAAAATCAACTTAACTTTTTCAGTATCTGAAAACAGTCTATTTGCACCTTCTCGACACCTCCATGTTAATTTGGCATGCATTGTAACCTAGACTAAAATGATCAGAGGTATTTATTGTCATGATGGGTTTCTCAGTGCTTGAATGAAAGCTCACATTTCTCATGTTGAGTCGCTCAGTTCATAGTGACTGCAGTTCAGGATCTGGGGTATGATCCATCTTCTGCTAGACTTCACAAAAATCTTAAATTGACTTCATACAGTTTCTCAGTTTTCCATCATTTCCTTTTCTCCTTCCAAGCTTTAAATTTGACTCCCAGAAACAGAACACTTCACTGATGCGAACTGGAGCAGGATATGAAGTCAAAGGCAGAAATTGTTCATTATAGACTTCATAGTGCAAGCCCTTTCATTTATTATTTTATTGCTGTATCTCCTGCCATGTGGAACAAACTTTTTGCTGATTCTCTAAAATCTTTCTCAAGCTTTGAGATTCTGTTTGTTTTGCAAGGAAAGTTATGGTCTTCAAATTTCATTGTTTGTTTCTTTGGGCTTTTTGATTTTCTTTGGGCTTTTTGATTAAAACAGTTTCAGTTTTTGACTTTTTGGTATTTATGTTTTGTCATCCAATTGCCTCTTTTTACATCTTTCTCTTTCCTTCCCTCCTCCCCCCCCCTATTTCCCAAGGAAATAAAAATTTAATAACAAGGTATGTGATTTCAATATCTCTGTGGTCCTGAACCCTTTTTTGCATGAAAACGTTTTGAAGTAAGTATCAAATGATATTAGTGTTTGTAAAATGATTTTTAACATCAAAAACATAGGAAATGTAACTGGTATTAATTTCAGTCTTCTCCAAAAAAGCAGATTTGGAGATTTTTCTCTTTTTTATTCCACACCTACTATGGCTTTATTATTGAGCTTGTGTTGCTCTTCTGTTTTTTAAATCTTCCTTTCACTTTGACAAAGACCGTCTCTGCATTTTTCTGCTCTTGAAACATGAATTTGTTTTTCTTGTCATGGTTTAACCCCGACCAGCAACCCAGCACCACGCAGTCGCTCACTCACTCCCCCTTGCCCAAGGGGGATGGGGAGGAGAATCAGAAAGGAATGTAGAACTCGAGGGTTGAGATAAGAACAGTTTAACAGGTAAAGCAG
>JAVJGJ010000057.1:9639946-9671054 GCA_035590215.1 Microhierax caerulescens | reverse complement strand
AACCCCCCCCCCCCCCCTTCCCCTCCGCTGACCACATGGGTACAGCAAGCACGCTGAGAGGCATAATAGGCAAAGCAAGCTGTCTCTGCACCTGCCCACAACACAGCTGTTCGACAGGGAAAGGAATTGCTAGAGCGTAGCGCATTTTCAGCAGCTTTTGTGGTTCTCTCTCACACACTGTATTGGCACAGACATTAGCACAAAGGAAAGAAACTCAGAAGCCGTACAGAGATTTCAGGATATTTTTTTTTTTTCCGGAATAATTTTTATTAAACCATCATTTCATGTTTGCAGTCTTCCCATGTGGATGCCTTTTCTCAGTCTCAACTAACTGTTCAAGAAAGAGATCATCTGGGATCTAACAGAGTCTTCCATCAGGTATGTGACTCTTAGCTGACTTTAAAAATATCTGAATGCTTGTTTTCTACGAGACTCCTTATAATAAATTTATCTGAGCAGAGGGAAATCCTTTATTCCCTACCGTCCTCCATTTCCCCTGTAGCTGTATGACTATCCCAAGTGCCTGTATTTTGTTTTTGCTCACTGTTCAGTAGCATTTCAGGTATTTCTTCTGCCTAGCCACTTCTGTTTGTTGAAACTTTCATGAAAAGTCCACTAGAATCTGTTCTAAGGTTTTTAAGACTTTTTCGTAGTATTGGAAAACAAAACTTATTCATTCAAGTTGATTGGATTGAGAGTTTTGTTTGTTTCTTTGCTTCCTGAGAAAATATCAAACCTCTCCTTTGTTGTCAAAAGCTTTACAAATACGTTCTATCCTTCCCTCATGACAAAAATGTCACAGTCTTGCATAGGTTATAGCCTTGACTCTGGACCTTGTTCTGCATGTCATAGTGCATAGTTGATCTATTTCACATCTTTTTTTTATTATTTGCCAAAGAAATAGTCTACCTCGAGAATGTTCTTTGCTGCTAAGAGTGTGATTTCTCTCACTTTAGATATCCAAGAACGTTAGAGGTCCTAACATTCATGAAACTACATCCTCAAATGGCTGACTTTAAAGAATGAGGGGTATAGGAATGTTTTGCAAATAACTGGAAGCCTAAAGGATGGACTAATAGTCCTGGAGCTTTCCAGTGAGCATAAGCATCCATTTTCCAGTAACATTTGCAGAGAGCTTGCCTTTTCCTCATAACAAGGAGTGCAACAAAGGGGCCTTGTTGAGGTGAACTCCATGGGAGATGAGGGGGAAGGAAATATTGAGAAACCAGTGCGGAGAAGACCCTCCCACTGTCTCCACCCCTGGTGTCTGGCAGCAGTCCAGTCCCAATCTCTCTACTACCACTGGGAACATTTAATGATGTTGCCTGCCATTTACAATTCATGGCTGCTTATTACCCTGCATATGCTTCATTTTCCCCACTCAGAGGAGTGCTGCTGCCTGGAACAGCTGTTAGGTTTCCAAGCCTAACCATCTTTTCCAGCTGAAGCAGGCACTGCTTTGATGGTGGATGGAGGTGTTCTTGTGGGGAAACTTTGCATGTCCTAAAATGTGCCAGGCTGCCCCATTGCCTGGACAAACTCCTGTCCACTAGCACGACTGGGAGCTGCTGGAGAGCATCTGCTCCTTTCCCCTTCGCCATTAGGTGTCAGAAGTGAACCATACACATTTTCCAAGGTTTTAATTCTGGTTTTCTAAGGTATTACACGGAAATGCTGGCTAGGTCGTTGTGTAACGTTTACTTCTGCTTTCTATCTAGAAAGTCAGTCGTGGTGTTCTTTCCCTCCCACATCTGGAAGGTCAAGCAAAGCATGGTCTGGTTGCAGACACTGCAAACCCTCCCCCCCTTGAAAGCAGCCTGCCTCAGATAACAAATAAGAGCTTGCAGAATTTTGTCCCCTCTCTTCAGGTGAGTTATAAAGCTCTTGGACATCATGCATTGGCCTGGTTAATCAGCTTCTCTCTTAAGTACTGCTAAGAGAGTGCCAGTGACAGTCACAAGTGCGTTTGTATGTGGGAAGAGAGAAAAAAATTAGTGTCAGCATTTGCATCAGTTTCCATTTTCAGCCATAGTTTAAAAGCAAAAAAAAAGTTAGAAAGAAAAAAAAAAGTTAGAGCTGTCAACAGTCAGATAGATTACGTACCAGCATGGCTGTGTATATCTTCAGGTATTTTACTGAACTCCCAACATCACAGGAAGTTTTTGAAGTCATTTTCGCTTTGGCATTCCTTCTTTCTCATTTTTTTCACAAACCCTATGTCCATCCCCTGTCTGTACTCTTCTTCCTTTGCTGCTTCTCTCCCCAACAAACCAGGGACCTGCACTACTCACCACCACTAGTCTAATCACTCCCTTTTCCACCTTTCTTCTTCTTCAATGGAGTCTCTTTATTGAGAGATTTGACAAGTTCTATAGGGCTCTCATATGAAGTCTTTTGGGATCTCTTGCACTGCAAGTCCCCACAAAGCATTTTGTTTGAGAAGTCAAGAGTCTTCTGAAATACTTTGAAATTGGCAGCTTGCTACTACTACAAGTTATTTAATTGGGTTGGGGTGTGTGTGTATATCATTGGAAAAAGCTACAAGATGCAAAATAGCATGAATGATAAGGTGGAACGGGCTAGTCTCCAAAATATTTTAAGTTTTCTTTAAATCTTAATTCTGTGGCTTTCATACAAACCTACACTCAGCTCCCGTAGAAGCCAATGATTAACCTTTGCAACTGAAAATGAACCATCCATCCATTTTATCTTCTGTAAAAAAGTTGGAGCCAAGCATTTTACAGAGGTTTTTATTATTATTATTCTTTAAAGGCAATTTATAGACTTATATAAGCAACTGTGCAAACACCAATAAGAAAGCCTTTTGCTTGGCTTAGAAATGCCAGGGGACCATCAACATTTCAATCTAGAAAGCATGATTATGTGCTGTATGTTTTAGAGACCCTCTTTGCTTACCCTTCCTTAGAAATACGGTGTTACTGAAGGAGGAGTGTGTACTGGAATGGGCAGAGCGGAGCTCTCACGCTGGGGCTCAACAGGATAGTGGTAGGACTGGCTGTGTCAGCACGGACCCGACCTTGGGCTGTTCAGATGGTGCCCCTCATACCTCGTTGCCCTGCTTTTGTAGCAGTTAATAATAAAAATAATACAAAATAAATATTTTTATTTAATAATAAATTTAATAATACAAAAAAAAGTAGCACGTTTAGAGGCAAGCATGGGAAGATGATTTCATTTTAAAACAAACCCGTTTTCAAATATTCTTAACCCCAAATTCACAAGCACCAAGATACATGTATCCCAGTGGTACCAGCCAGGATTTCTTGCAAGGACATGGTGGACTAGGACTGCCCACTGATCCGTCTGTATCATATCACCTGGGTTGTTCTTGCCAACAATTGTTCTAACTGTGTGCTGGTTATTGAATATGGCTTTTGTACCCTTCTGACACTGAGAGAAACTCACCTTTTCTGTCTCCACCCTGTCCCACTTCTCTGAGTCATCAGCACTTTCTCAAGGGATAGATATTATAAATAAACTGAGGAATAATTTAGCTTGGAAGGGACCGTTGGAAGACATCTAGCCCAACCTCCCACTACAAGGAGAGCAAACTTGGAGAAGGCTGCTGAAGGCCTTGTCCAGCTGGGTTCTGAGTATCTCAAAGGCTGGAGAATCCACAGCTTCTCAGGGCAGCCTGTTGCAATACTGAACCACTCTTACGGTAAAAAATGCTTCTCCTAGTATCTTAACATTTCCAATGTAGCAACATGTAGGCATTGGGAAGATACCCATCTTGTCCTAGACCCACACACCTCTGAGAAGAGTCTGGCTTTGCTTCCTCTACACTATTCTGTCAAGTGACTAGACAGCCGTAGGGTCAGCCCTGAAGCTTCCTCTTCTGCAGGCTGAACAAATGCACTTCGTGCAGCCTCTCCTTGTACATCACGTGTCCCAGGCTCCTGACCAAGCCCTCACCTCTCCCCTGAATTCACTCCAGTCAGTCAATGTCTTCCTTGTACTGGCAAACCCCAGTCTAGACACAGTACTCCCAGCATGGTCTCACAAATGCTGAACAGAGCGGGAGATCATCCTCCCACCCTGCCGGCTGGCCTCGTGCTAATACAACCCAGAACATGTTTTTTTTTGCTAAAAAGGGCACTCTGCGACCTCATGTTCAGGTTGTTGTTGGGCCCTTCCCTGCAAAGCTGCATCCTTTGAGTTGTCCCTCAGCACAGCCAGTTGCATGGGTATATTCTGTGCCAGGTGCAGGACTCAGCCTGTCTTCATTCAACTTTAGAAGATACCCGTAGCCCATTTTTTCCAGCCTGCAGACATCCCTTTGGACAGCAGCCCTGATGTGGTCTGCAGCTTTGAGAGCGTGAACACACCGCTTGTCCAGGTCATTATATAAAGACATTAAACTGTACTGGCCCTCGTCCTGATCTCTGAGGTTTGTCACTAGTAATCAATTACCACTGATCACAGCCCTTGGAACCTGACCATCCAGCCGATTTTCCACTTGTATTATGATCCATTTATCCAGTTCATCTCTCTCTCTGGACTTCAAGCATACAGTGGGAGACAGCGTCACAAGCCCTGCTGAAATCAAAGTATACAATGTCCACTGCTTTTCTCTCACTGGCCAAGCCTGTCACTTCATCAGAGAGCGCAATCATGTTGTTCAGACACCATTTGCTCACAGCTTACATTGGCAGATCCCTAGTGGCTGTTCCAAATCAAATTCTTGTCTTTCATTTGGTTGGAAGTGGTTTCCAAGAAGAATTGTTCTATAGTCCTCCCAGGGACTGAAGTAAGGCTGACCAGCCTGTGCTTCCATGAAGCCTTTTTCTTGCCCTTTTTGAAGTTAGATGTGATGTCTGCCTTTTTCAAATGGTCAGGAACTGCTCCTGATCGCCATTCAAAGATGATAGAGACCTGCTTTGCAATGGCATTGGCCAGCTTCTTCAACACCCTCAGGCGCATCCCATCTGGTCCTGCAGACTTAGGTACGTCCAGCAGCTTATGTGGTCTCTATCTCCCTGTGCTGCAGGTAATGCTTCTTCACGCAAACGCTACTTCTAGACTCAGGGACTTGGAAGGCCTGAAGGCAAAATTTATCACTGAAAAGCATTGAGTACCTTGGTCTTTTCCAAATCCTTGGTCACTAGGTCCCAACTTCCACTGGGCACTGGGTCCACATTTCCCTTAGCCTTCCTTTTTCGCTGGTGATGTACTTACAGCAACTGTTCTTACTGACTTTCATATCCCTTGCTAGCTGCAATTCTAGCTGGGCTTTGGCTTTACCAAACGTACCTGCCTGTTCAGCTAGCGTTTCTTGCATGTAGCCCAGATAACCCATCCCTGTTCTACCTTTTTTGGGCTCCTTACCGTCTTTGTGCCTGGTCAGAAGTTCCCTTTTCATCTATGTTGGCCTTCAGCAATATTTGCTCAACTTTCTGCATGTTAGAATGGACTATTTTCGTGCTTTAAGAAGACTGACTTTGAAGAGCAATGAACTCTCCTGATTTCCTTTGCCCTCCATGTCTTCCATGGGTTTATGATAAAAAGATCCCTGAACAAGCCAAAAGGTGCTTTCCTGAAGACCAGGGCTTGTAATTCTGCTTGTTTTATTCACTTCTCTGCGGGTTTTAAACTCCACAATCACATGGTCACTGCAGCCAAAGTTGTCCTTTCCTTGACCTTCACATCCTTAACCATTTGTTCCTTGTGTGTGAGTAACAGGTCCAGCAGTGCATCTCAGATCACCTGCATTAAGAGCACAGTCCAGAAATCTCCTAGGATGCTTTTGCCACTCCAGCAGATAGTGGTGACTGAATTGCACCATGACTCTCAGGGCTTTTAGGTTATGATGAGTCTTCCCTGCTGTACCTAATTAAAACCCCTCTTCACCAGGTTAACAAAGTTCTTTGCAACGCTCTTGCCCTACTTCATCACATAGTTTCTGTTCACCAGTTCTTCTTCCTCATCCTATGTTCATAGAAGCCACAGCCGTCTGTAGCTTCAGCCAGGTATTGATCTACTGGATGCATCATCTCCAGCTGAGTCTTTTCCCCTCAGTGAAGGGACTGAGGAGAACATGGCTTGGGCCTCCACATCCCACATCCTTATCCCAGAGCATACCATCTTCTGTCTCCTTATCTGATGCTCTTTGATCTCCAGTGCTGCATCATCTCTTCATGGCTTGATTCTGTAGTCTGTCATCTTTTCCCATTCTAGGAGCCCTGAGAACCTGCATGTGCTGGGTTCTTGATCACCTGCTGATATAGGTGACATCTGTGTATCGTTTTGTCTGCAATTTCTTCCTTATAGTGCTTCCACACCCACACAGGCCCATTCATTCCCCCTTTATACCAGTCTTGATGTTTCTGTTACGAATGCGTAGGTGTGCAGACCCAGGGTGGTATCCCTGCAGCTCCATGGGCTGCAGAAGCAATCTCAAGGGTTCTAGCACGACTCTCCAGTGGATGTGCCCACATAGAAATCTGAGGTGCCTAATGCCTATTATGCTGCTTCCCTGCCCTCCTGTAATAGCTTATGTGAGTTACTGCAATTAATAAAACCATGGCATTTTGTAGTATTTATAGAAAATGAAAGCCCATGTATTGAATGAAACTGGAAGATAAACTTCCTTCTTGTATTTAGAGATTTATCTTGATAAATGATCCAATACCCACCAGTGCTATTGGCAGAATTTGTTCTTTGGGAAGCAGGGCGTTCTAGTCCCCAACCACGCTTGTTCTGTCTCAGCACAAAACTGATATAGATCACTCAACCAATCCAAAATAAATATCTTGCAGCTTTGTCTTTGTGAATGTAGCATTTTAAATATATTTTTGTGTGTATTTATATAATTGGACATCATATGAATGTTCATGAAAATATCTGAAAATAAAATTTACATTTTTTTATTATTATTATTTTTTTCTTGGCAGGAAAATGGAACTCGAGGCAATTTTTCCCAATTTAACCCTCCAGACAGTCTTCCTGAAAGTGATACCAGAGCCCAGACAAAACCATCAAAACTGGAAAGCACCAGCATTAGTGTCAAACTGCCTATGACAGCTTCAGGTAGAATATAACAGAATGTGCTGAAAAGACTGGAGTGACAGGCTGCCTGCACAGACAAGGAGTGTGTGCAGTCATATACTCAGTGACCAAAGGTCCTGTGCCAAATGGTCACTGAAATATTTAACAAAAAATGTGGAGGGCAGGAATACAAATGGACTCAGTGATTTCTAAAACTCCTACTCAGGGATGTACACAATAGGAGAGTGAATAGACTAACACAAATATATAAATGAGAGAAGTGTGCGTTATGCAAGAGAATGTATATTTGTCTAAGACTTACGACAGATCATGTAGGTGACAGTGATATTCTATTACAGTGATAAAACACTTTTCCCACTTGCTTGTAGCTGTGTCACATTTTATCTATGTGGGCTAAATTGCATTTTGGGAGTTCTCAGATCTAGAAAGTTTCTGGCAGAGTTAATCTAATTTTAGAAGGAGTCTAGGGAAAAAAAAAAAAAAGTGTGGCCTTTTGCTTTGAAAAGATTTAGCATCCCTGCATTAGTGGATGAAGTTCTGCCACTGTTTAACAAAACACCCACATGCATGCCTAGAGAGTAAATTGATTTTTAATGCTACTGTTTGATTATTTATCTAGATTTCAATGATGTAAGTGGAGGTGTTATGGTAGCCGAAATGTTTCTGTGGAGGAAGAATCAGAACTAGAACAGCAGATCTGGGCCTCATTTAATTCCTAACGTCATGTATGTGTACTCAACATTTTCTATCAGAAAAACAGATACTTGAAAGCTTTGGTTAACTAAAGCTTACTGCCATTTTGTAAATATGACAATCAAACCAATAAAACCATACATCTTTTTTAATGTAACCTATGAAGCTTGCTGAAGCAGATAAGACACCAGATGGGATTTTCAAAAACATCTAGGTACATAACTTTGTACAGAATCAAATAATTTTTACCTAAGCTCTCTTAAAGGTCTTGGTGACAGATGATGAATTCTTTGTTGAACATAGTACTGTAAGTCAGAAAAAGGAAAAAAGAAACATAAATTTGTGCAAAATGTCAGGCTGCAGCACCATAGAAATGTTGGTTGGAAGGGATCTTTAACAGTCTCAGCCTCCTGCTCAAAGCGGCAATGCACTACTGTAAAATGTGCCACTGTAAAAGCAATTTTCCACCATGTTTCTGATACTTTATTGATTTTTGGTTTTATATTCTTGTTTTCTGATTTAGAAGCCTTGAAAAATTTTAGAAACCAATTAACAGTCTATGAGCAAAAAGAAATTTTCAATTATACAGAGCTATGGTTTCTTGGGTTGGAAGCTAAAAAGATTGAAGGTTTGCCCGAAACCCAGAATAATAATTGTTACGATGATGAGCATGGTTCCTACTTAAAGGTAAGTGGAAAAGCTATGGTATTCATTTTCAGCTCAATAAGTTTGTAGTGACTGTCTGCCAACTCTTCAGTTATATATTTGAGATAAAAGTTGTCTCTAGAAGATGAATATTCAAATAGTGAAAACATCAGTACCAATCACTTTAAAGCTCAGAAAAGAATCCTAAAGAGAGACCTGTTTGCATCTCATTCAGGATTGATGCAAGGTAGATGGGTTAATGAAGCATGTCACCCTTGTTTAATGTAGACTGCACTTGCTACCAGTCCAGCATCTTTCACAGCCAGCAAAATCACACTCAAGCCTGATCTTTAAAGCCTGATCTTTTGTGTATTACTTGAATCTGAACAGTTTGCTTTCTTTTGAAGGTTTTACATGACCACATTGCATACCGATATGAAGTGTTGGAGGTCATTGGGAAAGGGTCATTTGGGCAGGTGGCTAAATGCTTGGATCATAAAACCAATGAATTAGTGGCACTGAAAATAATAAGGAATAAGAAAAGGTGAGACACCTGTTGACTTTAAACCAGTACAATCAGCTCTTTGTTATGTAGGCAGTGACAATCTGGGATAATGTGAACAAAGCAAAATCAAGCCTGCTGTACGTCGTTAAACACAGTGAGAAGAGAGTGAGGAAAGGTGATGTCAGGGACTCCGAATTGGCCTGAACCCAGTGGAGGCTCAGTCTCTGAAAGCAGGCACAGCTTTTCCAGACTTACAAGGAGGTCTCTGTATCTGTGACACAGTTAATACACAGCCCAGGTAACCAGCCCTGCGTGACTGAGAGCTGGGAGCCTACATTCCTGCCCAAGACTCCAAAACCACAGGAATATGCTGGAAGGTTCCAGCTGCTCATTTTAACATGAAAAATTCTACACTACGGACCTAAGCAACCTCTTCTTGTTATGTGACTGGCTACAACATTTTAGTTCATTTTAACTTGACCCAGAGTCAATGATGCAGATGAGGATGCTGCTGTTCACTTCAGCAAGAAAGATTTAGCTGTTCAGTTTTCCCCCTCAGTGAACAATAAATGTAAAGATGCTCTTCAAAACTGACTGTTTTACTGTGGTAGGTGTGAAAGATGGCCTTGTTCAGGTAAACAGAAGCATTCCTACAGATTTTGAAAGCACTAGGATTTTACTGTGGATGTTCATTTGAAACTTTTTCATTAAAACATTTTTTCAGACAAGTCAAAATTACCCTTGAGTATTATGTAAGGCCAGTATATTTAGACTAGGAAACAACCATAATGAATCAAAGTTACAATAGTTAACAGTGATGAAAAATAAAGTTTAAACGTGTCTCACATGTTGAGTTTACAGTAAGAATATGAAGTTTGTAGCATTTGTAATTCTACAAACTCTAGACTGAGTTAATGTTATCACCCCCGTGTGACATTTCAGATTTCACAGCCAGGCTTTGGTAGAAGTGAAGATCCTCGATGCTCTCCTGAAGAAGGACAAAGATGATACTCACAATATCATCCACATGAAGGAATACTTCTACTTTCGCAATCACTTCTGTATTGCCTTTGAACTGCTGGGGTAAAGTATATTTTCCTTTACAAAAATCTTAAGGAGCATTGTAGATCTTGTGCTTTGCAAGCTTTACTTTTTATTTCTTCAGGAGAAGTTGCAGCTTTTAATGTTACAAGAAAGGAATGCTGTCTAAGTACAGACTGCATAACTGAGCTTTTGATCATCAAAGGTGAACAGAAAAAGGCCCCATTCTGACTTCACACACAGTGACATGATCTGTCCCTTATTTTCTGTGCTGTGTATTGAAGTCTTCTTCCCTGAAAGACCTATTGGGAAAAGAGTAGAACAATGAATTCAGGACTGAGAAATTCAGGGTATATAAATAAGAATAATACTAAATAATTAAACAATGTAGTTTCTTCTTGCTTTCTATGAAACTGAGCTGCAGGGTACATCTTAGGAGGAATTTTGGAGAATTTTAGAGAAGTCAGTTCATTTTGTTCACCAGCCTCCTTGCAATCAGAGCATCACGTTGGAATTATGAAAGCTACCCACAGTTCCCCATCCCTTAAAGTAAAGCCTCCATCGCTGCAGGTGTTACAGCCCTTGCTGAAGCTTCATCATTGTATGGAAGGCTTAATTTCAAAGAGACCTTAATTAATTGTGTTGCTGCATGTGAGTCTGTCACTTGCAGACACACAGGGGTAAGAGTTGACTCCTCCTCTCCAGAGAAGACACAGACCAGTCTTTTCAGAAAGCTGCTACAGAAACTCCTCAGAAAACGTTCATGGGATAGCCACTACGGTCGGCTCTTTGCAGAAGAGTTGAAGACTGGTTGTCATATAAAGACATTTGTATGGTGACATTTTTATTCCTTCTAAAATATAGTGAAACCCCCTTAAATTGTGAACATTCTTCTCCATCCAGTTGTGGTAAATTCATTTAGTTCTGAAGGAATGCTACTTGCCTGGTGCCAGTGGTTGCACAGTTGTTTATGTCCTTGCAGACGTGTGTGGTCCTGCTGAGGACAACTCTTGAGACCATATTGGTGAGGACATGCTTGTGCATCCCGTCCATGCCACTGTGCCTGAAGCCATTTCCCCCTCTGAAGGATGACCCACATTAAGCTCTCAGTACTTGTCGGGGTGCAGCTCAGGCTGGGGTCTCCCCGGGACTATGAGGGCCCCCTCCAGTCTGTCAGGGCAGGGCCTGGCAGCCAGGAGCAGGCAGCCGGGGGCACTGGGCAGCCCCAGCCCTGGGATGGGCCATGGCTGGCCTTTGGGGGAGCCTGGCGTACTGGGGGCCATGGCAGGGCTGCAAGGGGCTGGAGACCAGCCGTGGTGCTGCTGGAGTAGGGGCTGATGGCCCCAGGGGGCTGACATGGGATGCTGGGCTGTGGTCACGTGGGGGGACCTCAGGCTGCTGGGCAGTGCCACTGGGGCTGCTGGTCCCTGTGGTCTCAGGGCAGCATTTGCATGTTGCCAGCCACACTTGTCAGAAGTCAGCAACACCGTTTAATGCCCTACTGCAAGGAGCTAAGATATGACGGTGACATAAAACCTAACGAGACTTGAATTTATGGCAGTATTTATCTAGAAAGATTTACTCCTGATAAAGACTCTTTAGATGAAAAGGGCTTAGACAAGATGCCAAAGCAAAGACAAATGAGAGCAAAAGGAGACTGAAGAAAATTTGCTTCTCTCAGTTCCTGAATGATGGTTGGGTTTGGTGAAAATCAGCACAACTGCATAACGTAGCACTGAGTTTAGCAAGCAAGCCCACTGACGTTATGTCTTCTTTAGATCTGGAGGCTCAGGGAGATGTTTGTGGATGTTACGTGCAGAACAGCATTCTCGAGGAAAATAGCCAAGTCATTTTCTTCTACACAAGTCCTCCCTCATGTAGGAAGAGAGGCTAAACACTCTGCTAATGCACTGTAAACCAATCATGCCTTTAAAAAGAAATTCCCTAATCTCTTTTCTCCTTTCTGTCTTCTTTTCTGCTCCCACAATCCTCACAGAATAAATTTATATGAGTTGATCAAAAAGAACAATTTTCAAGGTTTCAGTCTATCTTTAATTCGACACTTCACTCAGTGTGTGCTGAGATGTTTACAAGTGCTCTATGAGGAAAGAATCATTCACTGTGATCTGAAGCCTGTAAGTACAGTCATTTCATAACCTGTTATTCTGTACAGAATATATTAGCTTATCCTATTTTTTATTGATCAAGAGGAACTCTTAGAAGAATTCTTAAAACCCAGTAGGGTATTTGTACAGAAGCTATACTTTATTTCAGACTGTATTAGTACTAGTTGAGTGATTATTTCCATTGATTCAGTTCATTTACTGCAGTAATGTATGAGATTGTTTGATTGCCAAAATGTATGCAAACATGAATCAAATTCAGGTGACTTTTTGCTTAAAGAAAGAAAGTACTTACGAAATTAAGTATTTCAATATGAGGGAGGACAAGGAGATATTCACAAGACAGCCTGTTTCAGGTTATCCTGTTATATCTATTTAATTTCATATGCATAACTATAAAATTAAGTAGCCTAGTAAATGACAAAGCAATTCTACAGTACAATATTTAGGGCGCTCACCTGTTTCTGGAGGAACATCTGTGATCCGGTTCATGGTGCTATATCTGCTTAGCATTCACGCTAGGTGAAACATTTCCATTCCCCTTAAGCCCCAGTCTTAAATTTTTGTTATTTTCTGAGATTTATGAAGTATTTTAATTCTATTTGCATTTCAGGTGAACGTTTATGTTGATTTCTTTTTCAAAACTGCAAACAAACCAATAAAGAAATAAAAAAATAAAATCCCAAGTAAAAGTACTAAGGATGACATTCTGCTTTCAGTTTGCTTCATGTATCTTCACGTAGAATTCTGAAGAGTCACATACTGTCTGTATCCATTGTCTTGCTGACATCTTTGCCAAACCAATTTGCAGTGAGGCTTGCAAGATAATCAAAATATCTTAATCAGAAACAATTAACCCAACAGGAAGTCTGTTTCCAGGCAGCCACTGGCAAGGAGTGAAGTTGGCAAGATCAGTGAGCATAGTCTGTATTTAAATAGAGTAACATATTAGTGAATATTTAGTGAGATAACTAAAAGAGAATTTTGTTCTAATTATACGATTGTACAGTTTCACGAGTTTAATTTACGTTGCCTGAAACTCACATCCGTTATTCCATCTGCCTCCTATGATATTTCTCAGTGTAAGGTAGAGTATGGAGACTTCACGCTGGGCAATCACTGCCCTCGGCACCTGGGTTTGCAGTTAATCTGCTCCCTTGTGTTGTGAGCCATCCAGTATTAGAGAGAGAGTACTGCCACGAGCAAGAATGGATACCGAGCTTTCCTCTTCCCATAGCAGAACCAAGACCACCTGGGCAGTGGAAGCCAGTCCTTGCCCTGACTTTTACCAGTAGCAGCTTCTCCCTCCTGTCACACAAAGTATTTCCCCTTATGGGTCCACTAATTACCTAAGAGACCACTTTGGCTTTGGCATCAACCTGGGAACTGCTCAGTCCTTCCAAGTTTTGACATATAATCACCCTAAAACTGGTTGATAGATTAGTTCTCATCTCTGCTGAGAAGTGGGAATTAGTTCTCATCTGAGAAGTGGGAAGGCTGTATGATCAGAAAGGAAATCAAAGGAAATCCTTGATTTGGATAGATTTTTAATGAGGATAAAATTCAACTCTGCAGAAGGAGCTAACAGGCTATGTTTACTCACCAGTGCAAACATTCCCCTGAGCTAGTTGTGTAAGAATCACTTTTCAAGCTGGAATCGCAGGCGCGCAGCGCTGTACCCATCTGCACCCAGCTGATAATCCATAGGACCCTGCCATTTCTGTTCGTCACTGCCTCTGGATCTCTGCGTCACCCCGCTGTGGGGTGGAGAGGTGTGAGCTCGCAGAGAGCCTGGAGAAAGCTGAAAGCACTGGAGGGAAGAACTGTGACGTACAGCTCGCTCATGGGGCAGGGGCTTTCCGTGGTTGCAAAAGGATGGTTCTGGTTAGTTCAGCACAGCACGTGACCAGATGCAGTTTGCCTTTTACTAGATGAACAACAGTGGGTTTTGGGGAGCTCACTGCTGCCATGGCAAGCATCCTCACCGGCTGGTGCCTTGGTAGCATCACACACGGCACGGTGCGGTGGCTTGGATTGTACGTGAGGGACTAGTGTCCCTGCCTAGCTAATCCCCAAACTGGGTGCCTTTACAAATCTCCCCTCTGCTTTGGTTAATTGCACGTTATTGGATGTCTACTGATGTTAGCAAATGCATTCCCACGGAAGCTGTAGTTTGAAGCTTTTATTATGCAAGTAAATGTAAACCCAGTGTGCTATGCATTGCTTGTTTTCCAAAGTGTTCACTAACCCAGTGTGGTGTTAAAACCCTTTTTTTCCTTGTGATTTTTTTTTCTCTTTAGGAGAACATATTATTATACCACAAAGGCCAAGGTTCAGTTAAAGTTATTGATTTTGGATCAAGCTGCTATGAACACCAAAGAGGTTTGCAGAAAAGTCAAGTTGATGTAATTTTCTTAATAAGCTTTCTTAATTTTAAATAATGTGGGAAAACTATTTCTTTGATTGAGCTAATGTAGTTATGATTGACCTATGCATCTAGTTAGGATCTGATTAACTTCTTCAGCCACTGATAGTGGAACAAATACTGGTAGGAGACAAATAAACTGTTACCTTGCTTTTCCTTTGTCCCAAGCCTGATAAGCTCCTCTACTGTTGAAATCAGAACTGCATTTGCAAGAGCGGCTAGCTGAAATAGGCTCGTGAGGATAATCCAAATACCTCACTTAACAAGGAGTTTATCAGGTCCAGAGAGCCTTTCTTAGTTAAGAGAAAGGTGACTAAATTATAATTGGTACTTTTTAGATGAATACAATGGGGGGAATGGGTACTATGCTTTTAGTTCAGGAAGTCTAAGTTCAGGTTTGGGGTTTTTCTATTAAAGATTTAAGTAGAATGTGCAGGAGATAAGAACAGAATTTATAAAGGAGAAATTAATGTATATTCACCTAATGACAAATCTTAATGTTAATAGACATTGTAAAGCAAGAACGACATCATCATCAGGAACGCAAAAATCATCAGTTAAAAAAGAGCAAACACAGCAACAAAAAAAAAAAAACAAGAAAGAAATTTACACTGCATTTTATTAACTTAGAAAAACAAAATTAGTCTTAAGTGGCTCATAATTTTCCTATGAAAGATTGATATTTAAGATGAGCCAAACCTATTCATCTATATTTTGGGATTCAGACCATTAGATTTACATCCCACTTTTGTAGGAGTGCATGATCGTTTTAGTTTTGCCCATGTTTTGGTAGAATGTGATCTGAGATGCAGCCTGAGATATTTGCAGAAGGTAACAAACTGAAACAGAAAACAATCAAAAGGAAAGATGGAGCATGACTGTCAGCTGAAAAAGAGAATTGGTACAACCCTCAAAGTAGAAAGCAAAAAGTCAGCTATTTATGTGTGACAAGAATGACAAAAAGCAGACAACAGTTATGCAATTTGTCAAATGCATAAGGGCACAGAGTGCCACCATGGTACTCTCTAACTGTGCAGATTTGGTGAAATCACATGTTGTGCAGCATTTACTCTTCAGAGCACTTTCCTTCCAGAAAGATGTTGAATATGTGGGGATGCAAAGAAATGCACAAATATAAACAAAGTGACCATCAGAGAGATAGGAATAAGAAAATAACAGAGCTTGCATGCTGTAATTGTAGTCAGTTGTCTGAATGACGAGGTAAAAAAAAAAAATTGGTCTATTCACTGTGATAAGTCCCAATCTTGGAATGAGATCTTTTTGCATTAATAGGGAAATCAGAAGGCAGTAGGAGATGTTCCCTAGGTGACAGTGAAACTAGTATTTTCTACAGTGCAACTCTGTGATAATGAAGAACTGTTGACTGATGCAAGGGGAAGATCTTCAAATAGGAAAATGAACATGGAATAAGCTGAATCACAGCATCAGTGGAATAATTTCCTTCAGTGGAACCTGTTGAAGAGCGATTTCCAAATAGAATAGTGGAAAACATATCACCTATTTATTTTAGGGTGGAGTTAGAAAAGGTTTTCAGAGCCTATGTGAGCAATCCCTTCATGTCAGCTAATGGATAGAGTAGATAGATGATACCTGAACATGTATTTCACTTCTCTGTGAAATCTGGAATCCACATTTCTGTCCCGATTATGATATTTTGCTTCTTGTCTGATTTTCTGTTTGGATATAGTATACACCTATGTTCAGAGCCGGTTTTATCGCTCGCCTGAAGTGATTCTTGGTCATCCTTATGCTATGGCTGTTGATATGTGGAGCTTAGGCTGTATCATAGCTGAGCTTTACACAGGCTACCCACTGTTTCCAGGAGAAAATGAAGTTGACCAACTTGCCTGCATCATGGAGGTAACTTTTCAGATTGTCTTTTGAATTGCGTACTCACTTGATAAACTGCGCTGCCAGCAACAAAGAGAAACCTCAAGAGATAATTGAAATATAATTGGCTATGGGCTGGCCTTTTAGAGGGAGGTTTATTGAGAGGATGGGTTCTTATGCAAAACTGTTATTTCCATTTCACATACCAAACTGCTTTGTACACTCACTGTCTTTCTTCTGAAGGAAACATGTTTTAACCTGATCAAAATTTGTATGGAGAAGCTAGAACAGAGGAAACATAACTGTAGTGGAATGAAGCTGGGTTAATTAGCATTGATAATATACAGCTGTGGGCTGGCTTCAGGGGTGGTGGGTTGGTCGATGTAGATAAGGTGCAGGTGTGGCTGGTTAAGTTAAGGGGTTGAGAGCCAGTGAAGAGGGAGCAGCTGAGGAAGAGAGAGTGAGGAAGAAACAAGAGGAGAGAGAGCAGGCCCTGGAGGATGCAAAGTGAGGAGAAGGCAGCCAAGGGACTGCATGAAGAGTGTGCCAGTATGAGATGGTAAAAGCCCTTGTTGCAGCTTGATAGTTTGGAGAGTGCTGCGTCACATATCTAAAGGAAGGGAAAAGCAATCCAAATTATAACAGGCTTGTCTTCTCTTAGAAGTCAAATGTGTTGGTTGAATTGAACCTCTTCAGTCCAAACTCTTGTGGGGGAGGGATTTTTGTTAATGTTTGAGTAGTCAGCTGTGGCTTTGTCTAGCAAATCTTGAAACCCTTAATGGTTTGAGCAGAAACCCACTGGGTGACCTGCTCAAGTGCTGCTCTACTCTCCTGATGAAAAAGTTTTTACTGTTAGTGACCCTGCACTTCTCAAGCCCCTATTTGTGGATATTGCTCTTTCTTATACTGTGACCCTACCAAGGAGTTTGGCTGTATCATCTTTGTAAAGTTTTTCAAAGAGTTTTAAGAACATACTGTAACATCTGCCTCAGATAGCCTACCCAGCACAAATGTTACTGACCCATGAAAGCAAGTCACTTGGTTACTCCATGCCAATCACGAAACTGCATCTTGACGTTGAACTCAGCCCCAAGTTCTGATCCTCCTAGTGCCATGTCAGTTTGTACAAGATTTTTCAGAGACAACATCTCTCCTTATGGCCTCCTACAACGACTGTCTTTAACAGAGATGCTTGTTCCTTCAGCCTTCTCTAATAGTGAAGATTCCCGTGTCATCCTTTATAAGATCACATTTTCTGTGTGCAGACAACTGTAAGAAATCCCTGTATTCCTCCCCCACTAAACGCCACAAGAAGAAATGGTTTGTACATGTTTCACAGTAAATTGGGTCATTTGACTTCTTTCCAAATGGAGGGTGAAATACCCACATCTCTCCTGATGGTTGCTCTGTGTGTTTATGAAGTGAGGAGTAACTCCATTAATTCATTTTCTATGTTGAAGGTTTTGGGTCTTCCACCAGCTGATTTTATCCAGGCTGCATCAAGGAAGCGAACGTTCTTTGGTAACTGCTTCTGATTGATTGTCCTTGCTGGGTGCCTCCCTGCTAGTTAATTGCTAGTTAATAGCACTGGTAGAGAGCAGGGTCAGAGAATCTCAGCTGCTTCTTAGCTAACAAAATTTTCAGGAAGAGGTATTGAGGAGCAGCAAAAGGGTAACGTGAGGTCTACGAATGAACACGGTGCTGTGCTCTCTGTGTGTCGTGGGCCTCTCATAGCCCAGATGATAGAGGAGGGGTTGGGAAAGCCATTCCGCCCTTACTCCTTAAAGTATTATTGCTAAAAGAAATGCATTGGGCTTTGGGAAATAATTTACATTAAGTTCATTCCTCTGTGTATAATTTAGGTTTGGAAATCACACAAAATGAACAAAAAAACCCAGTGTAGGATGCAATCTCTAGGATGTAGCCAATATTGTTTGCCACAGTGCTGGCAGACTATCAATCCAAAAAGGCAAAACCCAGAGTTAGTGGCATGGGTATGGGTACTGTTTTTGCAACTCCTTAAATATCTGGTGAGGATTTTTAATGTAATTTTTTGAGCATGTCTTTATTTTTTTAAGATTCCAAAGGTTTTCCTAAATCCATAACTAACAGCAAGGGAAAAAAGAGGTGCCCAGACTCCAAGGATCTAAGCACAGTGCTGAAAACCCATGATGCCGGTTTCTTGGACTTTCTGAAAGGATGTCTAATGTGAGTTCACAATTTTGGCTGACATGCACCAGGCTGGTTTTGATTTTGCTTTCATTCTCTTGTACCTTTAAAATCTTTGTATCTGTTGGGGGGGTGGGGGTGGGGGTGTTTTGTTGTTTTGGGTTTTTTGGAGGGTTTTTTTGTTTGTGTTTTTTCCACATGGTTGCATTTGGAGAACTATTATCATTATTCACAGCTTATTGCAGGGAGAAATTATTGTGCAGAAAGACTGTATGTGATTAGTCCATGGTACAAAAGAAAACTCATATCATCATATCTAAAAGCAGATATTCTTCTGATGCTGGAGATTAAACTCTAAAAGCAATGTTTTTTACCCATTGAGGCCTTCGTATTAAATCCTCTCTGTTTTAACAGATACAAGTTCATTCAGGTAACATAGATAATGTAATGAACTGTCCCAAGGCAGCACATCTGGAGATTAAAGTTTGGTTTTGTACTTAAAGCAAAACTCCCACTCCGGTGGGAAGCAAGTCTTCCAATTCCCCTCCAGCAGGAATTATATTTGGAGCTGGCTTAGCTGGCTTGAATGCCTTGACTGTATTTTCTGTGCTTGGATATAGCACTCAGGTGATCCGCTGCGGTATATCTATGCAAACAGTCCTGCTTCTTTGAATATCTGCTCACAAAGATCTTGCTCTCTGCGTGCTTGTTCCCTTGGGTGAGATTAGACTCTTTTTTTGGTTCCAGTACACTAGACACCTCCCTCTTAGCAGAGGATGAAAAAGCAAAGTACATTCAGCCATGTCCCCACCCCGGAATCAGTGGTATTGTTTCCTTGGTTCTTCCTGACTATGGCAGTCAGCGTGGAGAATTAACACAGTTACAGGAGTGTTACCTTGTAGTTTGAATGCTGGTTTAAGCCCTTTTTCTCCTTATCATAGTTACACTTATTTTCTATTGACAGCAATCACATTGCACATTTCAAGAATTATTTGATAGGTTGTATTTTTCCGTTCTCTTCATTGGAACAGATCTTCATAAATCACTGGAGCTCAGGATATGAAAAGAGCCTAATATGTGTCAGATCCTGTCATTTCTAGGATAAACTGCTGACTTTACTCCAGTCAAGGACTTTGCTACTGAATACCTAGTATGACAAGTGGTCCACAGCTGTTTTCTTAAAGGAAATTGATGATTTGCCCATTTTTAGAAACTGCTAAATGCAAATGCCATGTTAACAGTCTTCACACAAAGTAGAAATCCTACAGATTCTTTCTGCCAGGTTCCTTTTACCTAGCATCACAGAATAATTTGGATTGGATGGGACCTCTGGAAGTCATCTAGCCCACCCTCCCACTCAAAGCAGAGCAAACTTGGAGAAGGTTGCTCAGGACCTAACTCAGTCGGGTTCTGGGTATCTCCAAAGAGGGTGATCTGCAGCCTCTTGTGACAACCTGTTCCAAGAGCGAAGCACAGTCACGGTGAGAGTGTCAGCAGCAAAGTGTCTGTGTGTTTATACTGGGGGGAGATGCAATGTAGTGTCACCGGTGTATCATCTTATCACAAAGTAAATGGGAGTTTGTAATAAATGAAGTGCTGAGGAAGAAGCAAACTATTTAATGGTTCAAACACGATCACGTGTCTTTTCCAAGGTGGGCAGGTTACCAAGCATTTTACAGGGTGGGACTCCATGGACCCTGCTGATATGAAGTGTCATTTTACAAATAGGTCTTTTTTTCTTGGGAGGTGGTTACCAATGTGGTTTTACTCATCCATCAAACTAAACAACTGAGCATGCAGGAACAAACCTTTGTCTGGTTGCCTTAAATGCTGACCTCTTGCATAGGTGCAGTAAGGCTTTCAGGGTGAGCTTGGATCCTAATTTGTACTGTGTGACGGCAGCAGAAGCTGGTCCCGTACCTTTTCCAGTGTTACCTGTATCTTCTGCAAGGCTAAATATTTTGTGTCTTCTTTGGCACTGACTGTAAGTTTTCTCTAGAAGTTCATTAGTACTTTTTTAAAGAAATCCATGCTAACTTGTGATTACATTAAAAAAAAAAAATCATCCCTCTCTGCTTCACAGGAAGGTTGCTTTACATGTCCCCTGTTTGCTAAATCTGTGTAAATCATTGATCCATTTTGGTTTGCTAGCTGAATCAGAACACTGAGAAAATAATTTCAGTGAAGCAAAAAAACCCTTGTAAACATGTCATTTCAGGTCACACAGGAAAAAATGTTTTATGTTTATGGGATTCTTTAGATTTTCAAAGGAATGAAGTAAGATTTGAAATGAAAACTCTTTTTGAGACAAAAAGAACTGAACTGGTTTGTCTTTTTCAGTTGCTACTCTGTGTCTGTCCAAAGTAGCCTGACACATTTGCCATGACTTCATAAATAGTTTTGATTGACTTGTATACACCTGCTTTGCAGACGAAAACATCACACTAAAAAAAAATAATTCACTCAGCTCTTGTGATGACAAGAATCTGTTTGATTTCATACATTATTTCTGTACAGTTCTGGACAGTTCTGGACTGAGATCAGACAAATAAGAACAAAACAGTCTGCAACTGATACAGAGATTAGTAACAGAAATCTTGGGATTTATATGAATGCAGTAGGAATGGAAATGTGTGTGCGTTTGAGCACTGGAAGAAACAGCAGAACAGGGGTTGAAAGAATAGTATGTGCTGGTAACAAAAGACACTGCTACCACCCGTAAAACTGGGGGCTGTGTTGCCCGTGTCACAGCCAGGAAGCCTGCACCCTGGTGAGACCACAGCACAGGTCACCAGCAGTGGAAAATCCCAAAGCTTACAGCAACTGCATGGCAACAGGGTTGCAGAGTATCACACACGCTGTTCTGTTCGTTTTCCTGTTAGCCTGAAAGGAAAACAAATAAATTCCAAAATACAAGGAAGAACAGGTCATGAGAAGCTACCTTGCCTAACATTTATGGAGACTGAAGTCAGCAAGGCTCTGATCTGAAGGACTGTGCCCAAACAGGACGTGGCTCTTAAAGGAGATAAAAATTTGCCTAAAGACTAGTACATCATCACCAATCAAAAAGAACTCCAGAGATGTGATGAGGACTCAGTAGCTGACATCCCTTGTCCTCTGTGTGACACACAAGTGGTGTTGGCCAGAGCAGTTGGTACTTGAGGGTGTGTGGGTGTGAGAACTGAGTGAATGAAACCTGTGAGAGGATAAAGTCAACGTAAGGATTTTGCAAAAAAAAAATTGTCTTTCAGTTCCATAGTAAGATCTCATACGAGTTTTGTTACACTAAGTCTTTACAGTTAAATTAGGGAAGACGTATATTTTAATGAATTATCCTATGTGTCATTTATGTTCCCTTTCTTGGAGCTTGTATTGACAGAACACGAAAACCTTGAAACAAATATTCCATAGGATCCCTACCCTAATTACATTGTCAACTGCGCATTAAAAATGGTTTGATGCTGCAGAGGGTTTGATCAGCAAAGCACACAGTGCTGACGTAAACAAAAAGTTTTGAAGGATGGAGAAATTGACATAAGATTTTTCCTTGTTTTCAGTTTAAACTTTTGTTTCAAAAAGTGTCCTCATGACCTGACTTTCAGAAGACAATACTGAACCTTTTGGCTTACGGTAATTTTCTGTTAGAAATAGCTGAATAACTATTTGTCTACCACGGATTTAAGGTGGGAACCTGCCCTGCGCATGACTCCTGATGAAGCAATGAAGCATGCATGGATCCAGGAACCAAAAATATACAGAGCAAAACAGAAAACACAGACTTCAAGGAAGCTGAGTGATGGCTCCTTCTCTACACCAGAAATGAAAAAAGACAATATTCGTAAGCGTGTGTTACCTGGAGAACTAAGTGCATTTGTATCAGTGTTTAGTATTTCTTTAATATAATCTGTCTTAAGTAAGGTGAGGTGATAGTCCACAGTGTGCAAATAATGGATGGTCACTGGAATGTGGTGGATAGAGCCACTATTTCTCACTTCTGAAGAAATGCATTGCTTATGTTTTATAGCAGCTGCCAGCAAGAAGGCTGGCAGTACTGAAGATCCACATAGAAATATCTCTTCCCTGCCGACAGCAAAATAGTTACGGCATCTGACACTGCACCACAGTGCACTTCATTTTCAGGGCAAAAGAATGCATCAATAGTGGTTGTAAAATCCCAGAGAAAACTTTAAACTGGTGGGGGGTTGGGGTTGTGAATTTGTGGCAATCTTGTGTTTATCTGCTGATACGAGTCTGCAGTCTTACCCTATCATTTTGTTTATTTATTTATTTATTATTACAGAAAATGTCTGGAAAGATACGGCTGACGAAGTGACAAGTGAACTGGCTGAAAGACTGACTCCCACTGTGCCCTCCATGGGTACAACAGAAAATGATGTGCAGAACACAAGGAAACATGTTATTCCAGAGAAACATTTGGAAACCCAAATGGAAAAGCCTTTAAAAAATGATCAAGCAGAACACAGTAGTGAAACAGCTCTTCCAAAAAATTCTCTTTTTTTCCCACCGATTAAGTAATACACAGCAGAAGTGATGATTGGGTCAGTTGCACACCTGGTATATTTTGTAGGTATTATTTGTACTCAGGAATATAAGCTGTATCTGTCTGTACATGGGACGTGCACATTTTAAGTATATTTAATGTTCATTTTACCATGAAATAGTCCAGGCCACCAAAACAGAATTTGAAAACCATTCTTTTTCCTCATCTACATCCTTGTGATCAGAGATCCTTCACAACGAGCAGCAATAAAATGGAGACTGTAGAGATGGAGAGTGGCTTATTCTTGATGTTATAATAGACTTTTGAATTTTAGGTTTTCTTCGATCTGAAAGAACAGATGCATTGAGTCCTTTCACTTACATCAGCATAAATCAGGAATAATTTGTGGATAGGATTACTGGATTTATTTCTGTATAACAAATAAGAGAAATCAAACGCAGCATCTTCACTTTCCTCCTTCTCTGTGTCTCTCTTTTTTTATAGTGAAGCACTAAAGGGAAACTGTTGTCACACCTTCTTAGCAGATTTAGAAATATAAACTATGTTTTTTAGCTCTTTAGCAGCAATAAAGAGGGTGGTATTCTGGACCCACTTCTGCAGTGACTCCACCCAGTATTCATATTAATAAGAAGGATGGATTAAAGCAAGATGGTTTGATTCAGGAAAATTGTCTTCCACAGGAAGTTTAACTTAATACTTTGAAAAAAAACAGATTTCTATGACCCTTATGATTTGTATGTTTAAGTAATTTAAACATTTAGCTCTTTGGACAACAGACTGTCCTCTCATTGTATTTGTAGAGCATTCACCTCATTATGACTCTTACATGTTACCGTGGCTTATAGGTAGTACCACAATTTAAAAGGAAATAATGAGGAAATTGTCCTACAAAACGCAGCTGCTACTGTGGCAGTGATATTGCAATAATCCCAAGAGAAACAGGTTAAGAGTCACCATAACAGCAAACTCCCGCAGGCTCTTTGTGCAAAAGGAAAACCCAAAGGGTATGAAAACGGTGCTTACAGAGTTCTGATGTGACAGAGAGTAAACAAGCCACCTGACAGGGTACAGACGTGACTGCATGCCAGAAGCCTATCGTGGGGGTGCTCTCCTACTGAATAGAAAATGAATGGTAACAGCCACCTCAGAGCAAATGGTCTGCATGGTGCAGCGTGGCCATTCTCTTGCTTCAGGCAAATCCTGGGACTCATGAAGAAACACCTGGAAGATGAGTGACCCAAGAAGGGCAATAGCCCATTATTGCATGCAATTGAGCAGTGGATTATAAGGGTATTTTGGCAGACAAAGATCATCCTGCTGTGATGCAGGCATTACTGACAAGCAGGCCAGCTTGCAGTACCAGAATTTTCTGTACCTCTGGCTTCAGAGGGACTCCTTTGCAGCTGAACCCCCCTGGAGACTATAAAATGCTCCCATTTGTCACCAGAATGATGCACCAGGAAAAGTGACTTCTGTTACACACTGTGTTTCGGTGACTGTACGGAACACCCAGGGTGGGTGAGCATCTTGAAGAATGTGGGCAGATCCCTTATCACATCTCACAGAGGAGTCCCACCCCTGGTGAGAGCTGTGGAGTCAGGCTCATCACCAGTTTTAGGGAATAGTCAGGTAGGTTTTTGCAGATATTTGGAAAATGCTTTGGCCCTTTGTTTGCAAGTAACACACAAAATAAGAAGCAAAGGGTTTATGCTTAAGTGCAGGGTTTGAATGTAGACTAAGAACAGCAAAAGTACTTATCCTGCTACCACTTAATATAGAAGTTCAGATTCCTATACCCTTGGAACTATAATTAGTACTGTTTTGATTTAATTGCTGCTCATTCTCCATCTCTGTTGTGGTACATTCACTTGACTTCTTAGGCTGCTCCAAGTGAAAATATTTGTCTTCTCACAGTTATGCTCTTTTGTATTTGTTCTACCTCAGAGACAAAGTTTGGGATCAATTACACCAAATTGCTCTTGATAGTATTGCTTAGTCGTAGTGAAGCTGCAATCATCATTTGATGTATAGGCTTGTGTGCTGGAGCTGCATTTTCTTCACAATTAACACATTCCAATAGCTTTTTGGAGTAAGCAGCATCATATTACTTCTTATGGCATATGCTGATGGGTTTTTCAAGGCATTCAATGCTGAGGGAAAATGACAAAGCCACCTGAGACTGCAATTCAGTTTGATTATCTTTGGTTGGATTCACAGAAGGCAGATGAATGGCATTCCACTGTCGCTAGCTGGCTGCCATGTATTTCTTGTCTTCCCTTCCTTGCTGACCTGCTGTTCTTTTTTAATTCCTTCAGCCCCCACAGTGATTTCCATCTTCAAAATCTTTCCTAATAAGGGCTTGTGTGGGTAGCTGTTGGATTTTTTTCAGAGATGACAGAAATAAATACAAATTACTTGGCAGAAGTATCTACCCCTGAGATTTCATCACTGCTTTCACATTCCTCTGCAGAAACAAGTAGATCCATCAGATACAGGTAGCATCATCGTCTCTGTACTGTTAAGAGGACAACCTTCGAAATGTGAAAAGAATCCTCTGACTCCAGGTCTGCATGAGCCACCCACAGACTGGTAACAGCACAGACTCATGGAGAAAAGAAACACTGAGTGATCAATTTACTTAACTGACAAGCCCAAACCATGCAGGACATTTTTTTTCAGCATGATGTAGTGTCATTTTTTAACCACATTTGCCAAGGACATGAGGTGGCTGCTTTCCTGCCTGTCTCTGCACATTGGGCTGCCTATCTTCCAGTCGGCGTTCTCTTCCACCGTTAGCTCTTCAACTTATTAACAGATATTATCTGAGGTAGGCAGAGGAACCGTGTTCTCAAAAGAATTTGCTCCTACATGCTACTGTTGACAGAGGACTGAGACTGTGTTAAAGTTACCAGTGTGGGGAAGGCAGGAGAACGTGGTTGTGGTCAGTTCTGCTGGCCCACTGAGCAGCATGAGAACGCTGGCTGCCCAGGGAGCACACGCAAGTTTCTGTATCACTGTAAGGATATGCTGGCCCTTGACCAGGAGCTGGCCAAATAAAAGCCATTAGGGAATGTGAGATATAGGAAGAGCTGGCCATTTTACAGCAGAGACAACTGATTTGGAGTGTAAGGCTAGAAGGGGCACCACGGTGTTGTATGGAGAAGTGCTGGGAAATCATTCTCACTGTGTTGAAGAGAAGTTGCAGGAGCAAGCGCTGTTGCAGCAGAGGGTATTTACAAGCTGTTGGACACAAATCTTTAGCAAATCAAACTGTGAGAACACAAAGGCTCGGTGAACAAGTGAACAAGCTGTTATAGCCCTTCTATCTTTGAAACCTCATTAAGAAAATGTCTCTGAAAAAATAAGAATAATGCATGCTCCTAGCCCTGCTGCCTTTTTGGAATCAAATGCATTTTGCAATAATTGCACTTCACCACCCCTCCTAGGAGGGTGTCTGACTATAATTCCTGTAAATCAAATGTACAGTTGTTGCCAAAGCCCAGCACAGCCCATGGGGATCCTAACCCTAAGTCTCTAAGTCCTCCTTGTGCTGGATCCTGATGTTAGTGGGTTTATTCGGGGTCAATGAGGATATCTTCTGTAACCACCTTGAAACATCACAATCCCGATTTGCCTAACACACAGGTACAGCTGGTTGTGAGGTGTGCTTGAACCCTAATTTTGGATCCTTTGCTAATGTTTCAATGCCATCTAGTGTCACTACGGGTTACCTGTATTCAAGTTGGAATGCACTGCTAATGACTTTTCTTTAATGCTCACCCATAAAATAGTAGTAAGTACACCAAATACATCTCATAAAACAATGTACAGCAGTGGTGAGGTCCCTGTCGATACCCAGAAAATTGTTTCTCTACCGGGGCACAGAGTGTTTCAGTGCTATACCCAAACCCAAATAATAAAAAATGAAAAAAAGCAGCCTAAGGGTAGAGTTGTGCCATGAGAGTGCAGTAGTATGTCTGTACTACACTGAACGAGTTTAGCAATTCCTTCACTGAATCAATGCACCTAAGAAGGTCTCAGAAAAAAGCACAAGAAGTCTAAAGCAGAGATTCTGCAGCTTCTCCCCCTTGCTCTTGTTTTGCATTGTTTTGATTTCATGATGCACAATGTACACATAGCATGCTGTGACTCTTGTAACATCTGTGTGAATAAGCAGGAATCGTCTACCCTGGGGCAAGGCACTAACCAGGAGTATAAATTATTCATAGTGCTGGCTTTTATCTATTTATCAAACTTTTAATATTTGTCCATTTGTCAGACTGGATGGATTAAAACCATTTGAATTGTTCAGTCTGCAGAGACTTGACAGAGAAACTGAGGGATTGGTCACATTATTGCCAGATAATTTTTTTAAGCAGAATTGTCATAGTGAAATCATTGGTAGATTTTTAATTGAAGAATTACAGTAATTTGTGATAGTGAAAATCTATGAAGATTTGAACTCTTAAGAATTAAATTTTTTCCAATTGTCAGCTCTGTGACCTTGTGCTCCAAGGATATTACCTGCAAGCTGTGAGAACCAATTACTTATTTAACAGTATTGAAAAGACAAAGCACTAAGAATTACTTCCAGCAAAACACCCAGTTTTGTTTTTTACTTGATTGGAGCTTCTTTGTATCAGCACCAGTATCCACATGGCACTGCACCGTATGGGATGGACATAATTCAGATTATACACAGGGAACTAGATCACACAATAAATAAAAAAGGTGTTACAGTCATTCTTTATCATTTAAGCACATTAAAACTGCTAGTTCTTCACATCCAAAACGCTGACCATTGACTGAATTGTTGCTTCTGCTAGGAAGACACAAGCAATAATAATCAAGAGTTTCTTTAGTGGGATCCTGTGTCTTTGTATGGGAGGTAACGGGTTCCTGCTTCCTGGGGCTCGGCCAGAGTCACGCGCCAGGGGATGCTCTTCATTCTCACCATTCCGTGCCTATTTCCAGACCATGCACAGCTCAAACAACCTCTTGGCTTTTTCTCATCATCCTGCTGCTAGAAAAGAATCTCTGGGTTTGCTGCTTGCCCAGGTCTGTGATGTCCACAAGCAGAGACCCTCCTGGTTATTCCCAGTGCGCAGTGTGAGGGTTTGTCAGCAGGCACAAGTTTCTGTGGCCGTAGGTGTGCATATGCCTTCCTGTGTTTTACGTGAGAGAGCAAAAGTCAACTTGTCAGCCTGGGACCTGGTTGTCTTTGACCCTCTATCCTTCCCAGTGCTCTTAGCTTTCAAATGACAAGTCCGTCAGCAAAATGACATTGTATTTTTTATATCTGTTCCGAAAGGCCTTTACCCATAATCTCTGATGCCCCTGCCTTCAACAGTACTTTTATCACCCCTTTGAAGCTTGGGAAGGGAAAGGAGGCAAAGGAACTACAGTCCTACAATTCCCCCTTCCATAACTGTCCCTCACATGCTCTTGTACTGCCTCTTTCTGTCCTAGCCCACTTTGCAAATTACTTAATATACAGAGAATGATCACCTCTCTATCCTCAGGTCCTCAAATCCTTTTGTTCAGGGCATCCAGGATTTTCAGCTTGTGAAGAAAGGGAGGGCTTTCCACAGCTGCAGTGGGACAACTGCAGGAACAGGAGTATTTGTACAACACTGATATGGAAAAACAAGGCAACAGCAATGAAAGAGCTGAGGAACGATGTTAAGCGAAGGTGAAGTCCTTTCATAAGGCAGATCATGGAAAGATCTCCCCAATGCCAGCACCTTTCCTTCAGGGTTGTATGCTTTACTCAAAAAGGAGCCTATATCTCCTCTGCTTCTTACTGTGGGTTCCCCATATGACTTGGTAGAAGCAGTCCCACAGATGTGTGACAAAAGGTAAGTCAGCTTGGCACCATTTTTCACAAAGTCTACAGTTTTTTGAAGCCTAGAGGATCTGGCATGGATCCAAACATGGAAAAGGAGGGCTGTCAAAAAAGTGCAGCAATGCGTGGTACTGAATGCAAAGTTATTTTTAACCTAGTTACCGAAGGTTCACGTTGTGACTCTGTTAGAGTATCTGCATGGGTATCAATCTCCAGTCATTTCTAAACCTGATGGTTAGTTTTACTTCAAATAGTGAGCATAATATAGTAATATATCAGACAATGTCTTATGAGAAAGTATCACCCATCTTGGTATGATACAGTACTGTGCACCACATTGCAAAACGCAGCAATCTGAACTGCAGCAGCTGACAGTGCAGTGTAATGCAACATCATGCATCTCCCACGTGAAACTAGTCCCGCGTTGTGTTAAGGTCTTCCAGAGAACACAGGTGTTGGGAAGGATGGCGAGGGAGAAAGGCAAGAAGTATTTGGTGTACTTGAAACCTGAACTGCTGAGAATCAGGAAAGAAAGTTAGTAAATTCTCTAATGCAGCCTTGCTTCTTCCCTTTTCAGCAGATAAGCTGGTAACACCACTAATCTACACACTCACACCATGCAAATATACTTTGTTCAGAGAAGAGGAAATGTTATAATGATTGCAAGCACTGTAACAAGTTCTATCAAGCAGAAGGCAGAGAGTTGAACTACCTGCACTTACTAGTCTTGAAAACTTCGATTCACTCCATTCTTGCCAATTCTTACAATTCATTTTCACCCAGGGCTTTCCCTTTGCTGCTGTTCTTTCGCTTGCCTTTCATTAGCATCCTCCTTTCGTGTTCCCTTGGGTAAAACATTTAAGACCTTTCAAAGGAGGGTAATGAACCAATGCCAAAATAGCAGATATTCTGTTGACTGCACATTACTTGAGGTACAGGGTTCAGCTTCAAGCCTTGCTCCAGTTACCACAACACACAGTCCAGAAGCTGGGTATCAACCTACCAAATGTCCTTTCTTATTAGCTCATTTGGGCAATTGTTTCTTTTTCTCTTTTTTTCAGTCCTGGATTCCACTTGGTACTGAAAGCCTTCTCTGACAAATTGTTGGCAGTGTGGTATGTCTATGTGAAAAGCCGTGGTTTCAGTAAATCCACATTTTTGGAGAAAAATACTTCATTTGAAAAAGAAGTGACTGACCAACTCTACTGCTTTTACTACCATTCCCTTTACTGTCTAACGGACAGTGGTCTTCCCACCATTTTGCTCTAAACTAAAATATGGCCTATTTCCATAATTTCCAAATTCCCCAAAAAAAACAAACACAAAGAGTAAAGAAAAAGAATAGATTTTAGTCTTAGTCTGAGCATAGCTGCAGACCAGTGATGCTTAACACCTTGATGAAATGAAGTATAAAGTCAGAAAATGGTAATTTAAACCATTTTAGACATCAATATTTAGTTTTGTTCCTATCACCCATCACAGCAGGAGCGTTGACTTTATTAGCGGTAAGCTCCTGTAACTATCCTTACACATGAACACTGGCAGAAGTAGCTGGTTTTAAAATGCTGCATTTCTCCCTCTTTAATCCCTCATTTTGAGGTGCTGTAAATCTCCTGGAGCAGCAGATGAGGCCAGGTCAAATATTAGTGGGCACCTCAAACAGCACTGGACACCTATGTGTGGGCAACTGGATTAGGTCTCCTACTTCAGGGCTCCCCTGGCAGCTTATGAATAGATGCACCTCTATTAGAGGTTTAGACCTCTTTATGTCTAGGAGTGTTACTCTCAGATTAAATCCTTCCCTAAGAGTCTCATTGCCAACCTTCAGCAAGATTTTGAAGTTTTCCACACTAAGTTTGAGGAGATTAGAACTGAATGTATTGAAATAAGTGATTAGTTTTACACTAAAAAAAAATCAGAATAAAGGTAAAAGGTATAGAAATGCTTCATTTTGGATTCATTCCATGTCACTTAAGTAATTTTAAAAATAACTGTTTCACCTAAATTATTCTAGGCTCCCTCTGCCACTGATCATGAAGGCAACCTAAACAAACCCCTTTGACTGGATATCCAATTTTGACAGCTTGCGGTCTTTGAGGTAAAGGTTGCATTTCTTTCCACATTTCCAAAACAAGACTCTGTGACTGTAGTGGAATGAAGCTGGGTTAATTATCATTGATAATATACAGCTGTGGGCTGGCTTCAGGGGTGGTGGGTTGGCTGATGTAGATAAGGTGCAGCTGTGGCTGATTCTGTTAAG
>JAVJGJ010000057.1:9622036-9639846 GCA_035590215.1 Microhierax caerulescens | reverse complement strand
TTTTTTTTTTTTTTTTTTTTTTTTTTTTTTTTTTTTTTTTTTTTTTTGTAAAATCGAGTATTTATTTAAAAAAAATTGGCCTAAAAGAACAAACAAAGGTGTTAAATAACTTCAACTCATTACAACAGGAATGCTGTGCTTCCTGCCCTGCACTGAGATGAGTTGTTGAGCGGGGGAGATGTGGGGGCTGGAGCTGGCTGTGTGTCAGGGGGGTGTGTGTTGCCAGCAAAGGGTTTCAGCAGTGGAGCTTCAGGGCCATTTCAAAAGAGTACAGGGCATAGTATTTCCATTCTTCTTCAAGTTTGTTGTACATCATAGTAATCCCCAAAGAAAAAAAACAGTGAAACATGACTGCTTTCCTCTTCTCTCCCTGTGTCTCTGCCTGCTGCAGATCCTCAGGAGGTGCCATTGCACCCTGTGGTTCTGACTCTCTTCTTTCTTTTCACACTTGGCTCCTGTATGAGCACTTAGTTCTTTAAAGGAAGCAGTTTTTATCTTCTTTCCTTTGCTCAGATCGTCTGCAGTTTTATAATCTTCTTTGGCATGTTGCTCACTGCCAATCTGTGGTATCTTCCTGTTCCTGGATATCTCTCCAACCCACGCCCCTCAGCAGTGGCATGCAAACGCCACATCCTCCTCCATCAAAGGAACCATGCAATTCTAATCTTTGTCACACATAAAAACATCCCTCCTTATAATCCTGGGCTAGTCATGTCTTCTAGCAATGTCTCAATTCCATCCCCTAATCTCCCACTCCCCTCCATGTGAGAAAGCAACTTTCTGCTTAAGAGTGGAGAACTAGCAACAGTGAAAATTTTCCATACCAGCAACCTCATACTCTGCAAAGCACACTAATTCATTCATGCAGATTCCCTTCCCTTTTTTCCTCACACCTTCATCATTAACTGTCTTGGGCTCTTCCCACAGAGGGGATGAAGTCCCTCAGTTTTGATATCCCTATGCTGTCCTTATTTTGAAATACTTTGCATTACCATATCCCTCAGCCTTGCCTAGTTCCTCCAGAACAGTGTCTTGGGCCTTCTGGAGCAGAGAAAATTTAAAATGTTGGCATTGTATTACATAATTCACAAAAGAAACCACAGATATACTTGCTGTCTGCAGCAGGACTGTCAACAACGTAACCTGGGATTCAAGCAATCTGTACGCAATTTGGTCTGTTTAAGCCCTGTGCCTGAAAATCAGATTAGTTCACTCTCCTTCTCTGTTACTCATCTGTTCTGCCAGTACTTGTCTTAGCACATTAATAGAAATGGGCTTTTCTAGGCTTTCCTACCAAGTAAATGGGAATATACTACCACGTCCCTCAAAATCCACAGACCTGGGCTATGTTTTGCAGTGGATTATGCAACTGGGAAAACTGGATATAGATGCAACAGGCACCTCCTGTCGGAACCAGTTGGAAACCTGCTGAGGCTCTTTGTTCTTCATTATGCTGCAAGGTCTTAGGCAGGGGAACAGATGACACCCTTTGCTTGTTCCACTCACTGCCCCAAGGTTTAGTGCATGAAGCAAAAGCATTTTTCTTCTGCTGTTCCGCTACAGTCCAGACTGCTACCACCTGAGCCCTTCTTATGTACCACAGCAGCTTCCTCTGATAAGCCATGGCAATAAGATTCACCAGCACATTTACAACAAACTTGCCAATAATCATCACGCCAGACAATGGGGTGGCATAGTCAGGGTTCATTTCAGCATTTGCAAAGGCAAGTTAGTCAGAAGAGCCCCCTTCCTTCGCGGAGAAGAGCCAGCATTCACCCACCCTGAGGAGTACTGGGTAGGAGGTAAACACTTGGTTGCTTTTGTTGGTTCTGTATTACAAAACGGCTATTAAAATGGTTTAAGATGTATATGGGATAGCCTGCTACGGTTTTACTGAGGCAAGGTGCCAGGGCATATTATGTAAAGTGTTGATCTTTCCTACATATAAAATTGGATATAAAACTCAGTTCCCACTCCTCCTTTCCAGAAACAGGCCCAGCGTCATGCACTTCCATATAAACTGAGCCCCTGGTAGCAAAGTAACTGCTCAAGGTATCAGCAGGACTCAGAAATCACAGTGATTCTGTTGGTGATGGCAGTTCTCAAGAATCAACGGTATGCTCTTCCTCTTGTTCCTCCCATGCATGACCATGTTCTGGTCAGCCTGCACCTCCACTGCTGCATTTCTCCACCTTCCTGGATCCTTCAAACATGGTCTACCCCTGCTTGGACCATGATGAACAGCAGCTGATGACGTTTGAGCTGCAGGTCCATACAAGGGGCTGGGTGGTATTTGGATTCATCCCTCATGGAGAATTGCCTGGATCTGACATTGTGATAGAAGGTGTCTTCCCAAATGGCAGCATCTACTTCTCTGGAAGTTGAAAAGACTTCTTTTGCATCCCCCTTTGCCAAGAGTCGTGCTCTAAGTATATTGGCTTGAAAGCACACGGACTCCAGTGGCTAAAGATAGAAGTCTGAGGCCGTTTGAGATCCTTAGTTGGCATGGCCTCTGACTGACAGCCCAGAAGAGCCCAGGTCTTCTGCACACCATGTGTCATGCCTCCTAGCCCCATGCAGCTACCTGAGATACCCTATGGTATCCCAGGCGGTACCAGATGATGCTGTTTAGGCAAATAAACTGATCCTTTCTGCAAGTTAAAACCACAGGCAGAAACAGCTAGATATGACTGAAGCAGTCACCTACCATGAGGGCAGAGGAGGCTGCTGGGAGCGTAATCTCCAGTTTATCCAAATGACAGAAGTCAGATGCAAAACTCTCATATTTTCCCTCAATGAAGCTCTTCAAAGGTTCGTTTCCCTAATTTCCTCTGTAGTAAGTGGAGACATGTTGACCTCCAAAGTTTGCTTCTTCCTGACAGTCCTAAGTGCCTCCCTTAGGAATGGGGTACAACATCCTCGGGACTTGCTGTTTTTTCCATTGTCTGTAAAAGCAACCACTAAGGATAGATGCCTGATCTTAAAACATGTGGAGCTTAGAGGACTAAAATGCCACTGAGGGTGGTAAATAAAAAAATAGGGTGGTGTTTTATTTTGTTTTGTTTTAATCACGAAAGAGAAACAGGCAGTTTGATGTTATTCAGACGCGAAAGAAAAAGAGTTTACACTGATGAAGTGTTTGCCAGTCACAGGGGTTTTATTTTGTTCAGCCATTTACAGTTCCCTTTTCACACAACAGGAAATCATGTTTTGCATGAAATATCTCTCTGTGCATCTCTAAAATGGGTGAACTTTGGAGGAGATGAGGCAGCTAGCCTTGCTTACGGTTGTAAGTTGGTTGCAAAACCATTCTCATTATAGCCAGTTTTGAAATCTTTTTGTGGTGGTGACACAAACAGAATTTTTGGCTGTGAATGACTGCAGGGGGAAAAAAATATGATCAATTTAGAAGAAACACTTGTTCTTTACTTTTTAATAATGATTTTTTTTTTTTTTAGCATTTAATTTCTCCTAAAAGAATACCCTGTAAAGGAAAATTGAACTGTTTAGTTTCAAAAATATTAAACGTTCCACTACTTTCAGAAGAGATATTTAACATTTTCAATGTTTTTCTGCACTGGTAGCTGGAACTCTTTGTTTATATTAGAAAATAATTTAGGTCCCACAGATTTTAGGTTTTTTTTCAACTGTTTTCCATATCAGAAAATACCTCCCAATTATTTCAGTCTGGAGACATTCCAGTAAGCAAGCATGTTAATGACCACAGAAAATCCACATTTGCTCAGTAGGCTGTAAAGCACACCCACTGAACCTGTGGAATAGACACTTTGAAGGAAATATGTTAGCTACTGTAAATGGAGTTTGTGGGAGTTTCCATTTGCATTCTGCTTTCTAACCCTTTCTCTCCTGCATCCTTGTTTTTTCTCTTAATTTTCCTCTTTACTACAACTATAACAAAGTCATTATCTGAGCAATGTTCAGTAGGTGAAAAACTTGCCAAAAAGACTTGTTTTCACAAAGGTGGGGATTTTTTCAGCTGTTTGCTGCCTTGCTCTTTCATAAGGTATATTTAGTTTAAAATCTTATATTTAAAGTAGCTCATTTGCAGACTACTTATCTTTGATACTTATCTTTGAATTTTGATTTTTAAATGAGAGAATGTGCAGGAGGGGGCCTGGGAAGCCGGACCCCAAGTAACAATCAGTTAGTTGAAAGGAATGTGCTAGGTAGAGCTTGTAGGCCACAAACCTTGGGAGGACAAGGAGGGTGAATAGATAACAACCGACAGGATGCCGACGGCTGAGTCATGCCGAGATAAGAGGAACAGATGGAGGCAAAGGAGGAGTAACAAGTTGCCGATAACGACTTAATTGCTGACTGTAGAAACTTAGAGTGTTCTTTGTTTGTTGTTAACCCATCAGGGATTGCCTAGTATGTAATGCTTAGTTTAAAGAACCAATCTGACTAAACATATATAAACTCGTGATTGTGTACAATAAAACGACATTTGCTTGCATCAAGCAGCATCCCGTCTCTCCATTGCAGCAAGAATGCAACAGGTATTTCAAAACAATAGGAAAACAAAATCTACATTTTCAAACTATGAGGTGTCCCTCTGTAAATTGAGCATTTGGATGAGAGATAGATTGCTTAGAGTTTTCTGAAAGTCCAAAACCATGGATAAATTCAAGAGGAAGAAGTAAGAATATTGGAGGAGACACCAGGAAATTTAGCAAAAGCTGTAACAAGGTTTTGAAATACTCACTTCAAGGAAGAGAGATGGGAAGAAGAACTACCAGGATAGATTTCACATACGAATATTCTTCCTTGACTAGACTGTTGTCTGGTAAAATTCTTCTCTTCTCCTTTATCCCTCCAAAGTTGAGTACTGTAGCAAAACTTTCCAGCATAGCACTTAACAGCTGGACATTAGGGAGACGTTTGCTTTGTTATATTTCGGGTTTCTCTTGGAGAGATTTTAATTTCATCTGCAGCCACTTCTTTCTCATTTCTGGTCATTTGAACTCCTTTGCCACAAAAATATGGTGCAATCTCAATCAGTCACCTTGGAGCTTTACTAATTTTTATCCTTCTTCCCCTTCTGCAGCTGTGTGTACAGTCCCACCTTTTCACCTTGTACATTCAGAGCAGCAGTTACTGTGGCCCATTCTGCTCCCAGTGAGATTTCTACAGGAACTAGGCATCTAGATGCTTTTCAAACTCTGCCTCATGTTTCTTTGCCTTTTTACCCAGCAACAATTACATTTGATGATCTCAGTCACACATTTTTTGTCTTTTTCACTATGCCTATGCTGCTAAAGCCATTGGTTAGCTTGTACTTTCTAGGACATGTCTTTGTACATCCATACCCAGGCCCAGGCTCCAGGCGGTATGGAAAACATAAGAGTTTTAAGAAGTAAAAAGTAGAATGATATTCTACTCATTTAATTTCATTCTACTATATTCATTTTGGTATGCCTAAAATATCTTACTTTTCAACCAGCTCTGCTTTTCAACAGGGTTTGCTTTAATTCTCACTCTGTGTGGTTGATCCAGATGTGCTAAAAAAAAAACCCAGCGTGCAGCAGGTCACTCACTCAGGGAGCAGGGGAGATCCTCTAGTATCCATCCTATCCAGGCCATCCTCTGGATTATGGTACCCAGAGGCCGCTATTCCCTTGAGCAGCGGGATACAGCAGGGACTGGACATGAGTTTTCTTCAGTTGGTTTGTGGAAATCAGCAGTGAAAGCAGGCGGAGGAGCTTTTTGAAGAATTAAATGCTTTGATAATTATTCAGGTCCTACCAGCAGTACTTGGAAATGTGACTTCTTGGAGTGTGGGAAGCTCTTCTCTCTCTTGCTTTGACAACTGTTCCTTTTCCAAGATTGTCGTGCGGAAGATGAGGCAACCCTCGAGGAAGAGGAGAGCCAGGACTACCAGCTACTGTCAGTGACAGCGAATGAGACCTCCACCACCATGTGGTTCAAATGCCACCTCTGGACATGTGACCCAAATGACCTGAATATCACAGTAGGAAAGGGTGTTACTCAAGCAACATCCCAAACAAACCTGCTCTCATGTCCCACTGTATTCCCAAATCCCCCAGATCAGATCTGAGAATGACAGGTTCTTCTCACAACAGTACAGTAACAGGAATATAAAGAAAAATATGGAACGACACAGCCACATTTATAATGCCTATTTCAAGGGCAGTGTTTTGATGTCATTGATGTTTGCTTATATTTTCTATCAAAGAATGGGGAAGGTATAAATCTCAACATCTTCTTAAGCTTCAATACAGCTTTTCAAAATCCTGCTCGTTTTTCAGTCTCTCTTGTTTTCTACATGCAAAGAAGTGATATCTAGTGTTGGAAATAACATCTTTGTGTGTAAGATAAGACACTATTTTGGTAAGAATTGTGTTTAGCAAATTCAGAAAGTTTTGATAATCTCAGTCCCTCTCCCTTGGAAGAGCTTCGCATTGATATTGACTGCCAAAAGCTTAACCAATCCAAATTGTTATTTTAAGGCAGAGATTTTTCAAAACTGCACTTTGTCAAGGGTCACGAGGATACAAACACACATAGTTTCAGAACTCTGTATATATAGACACTGTTTACACCGTTTCACTTTTACTTGAGGCACCTCTGGGTAAATCAGCATTATCCAAGGCCAACCCACTCCAAAATGTTTGCCCAGAATTAGGTGTACATCCACTATTTTTCTGCAGTTCAAATATATGTGCAAATGACTGGTTAGATGCCTTTGTAGTCACAAACCTTAATGACCTTTACTAATTGAGAGAAATATAATCCCATTCTGAATGGGAAGAATTTACAGATTTCTATGGCTGCTGCTGCTGTCCTTACATGATGGGGCAGATCCAGATGGATCACTGAGTGCATCCAGGCTCAACAATAGCTGCTAAAAGGGAATTAGGGGACTACAGTTTAGTTAGATTTTTGTGTAAGTCCCATAGCAATTCTTTGCAAAAAATGCCCAAAATACATTAACAGTATATACAGATAAGTGAGCTATATCTGCTTTAGGACATGCAAAGATGTGAAAATCTGATCTTTAGCACCATTGTACTGCTCCCACAGCTAGAACAGTATACAGTGTCTCAACATCTAAACACAAAGTGATGCAGGTTCTGAAGCCTTCATCAAATCCCCCACAGACTTTTTCCCAGATTTCTTATATTTCTCATACCACTACTTAAAATCCATGTGTGCTTTAATAATGTGTGTGAAATGATAGTGGGTACAGATTTTCTTGTGTCTTTTCTAGCCAGCACCCTCTCTTCAGCAAAAAAAATACATTATGTCTCTAGAGAAGACAAATCTTGTGTGTTATTCTGCTCTATTTTCTGTTGGGTGTTGTGACATATTATCTGAGTGTCTGAGTATGTACCAAATATGCACAGTTATGTTATTTTAGGTGATTTCTAATTGCCATGGTTACTATGTGGATTATGTTTTAATACATGTGCAGTGGTATAAGGCATGTGATGTAGGGTGAATACGTGTGTATGCGGTTGATGGGAAGAAACAAATGAGATTTTCCAGTTAATACTCCCATTACAGGTGGACAGAACATGCTTCAATACTGTGTTTGCTACTGCTGACACAGTCCAATTCTTTAAAGGACAAAGATTTTCCAAATCTCTTTTCTTGATGAGGTACAGAGGCCCATCTGACTCAACCGACCCTAAAATATTCTTCATCTATGACCTGATGCTGAATAATGCAAGTACTGGGCAAGAACTTTACTTGGCATGTTAAAAATATCCTATTCTTCTGCTTTTCTTTGCAAAGTTGATCATGTCCATGCTGGAAGTTTGAACTGCACGGGTCAAAAGACGGATATGACTGATCTTGGAAACATGCAAATAGAGCTGGCAAGAGTAGGAATGAAGTGGGAATGGAAGGTTTGCTATGTGGAGGGTAAAGGTCTTACTTGTTAGGAAATGCTGTAAGGTGTTTCCTGGTCCCTTGACTAGAGTTTAGGGAGCCAAACACAGACTGTGGTGCTACTGAATTCAGTATAATTAACTCAGGCATTTATGTGTACAGGTCTATTTTCCCATCCATATAGACCCATTGAAAACTAGCTGTACCATACTGAAGATATTTCCTGCTTCCCATCTTAGTTTTGTCGGAGCTACACAATATCACAGAGAAGAGAAATAACGGGTATACATTTAAATGCTCTGTGATAAGCCTGGCAAAGAGCTCAGAAAATGCAATACACGCTGCTGTGTGCACTGCCTCCACTATTAATAAATGCAGTACCTCAGTATCAAATATAAGGATTTACCAGCAGAGCTGGAGCTCCGCATTAGCATCGCCTCATGGTACATGTGGCATCCTTGTCAAATGGAGTTCAAAAGTACCAACTCAGTGTGGTATTATTGCATTAACACCTTTCTTCTTTAAACAGCATCAGCCCACACAGTCAGCACTTGCTCAAGACGCAGCAGAATCTGCTGATCAGCGTGGGCAGTATTCCATAGTAAAGAGGGGTGCTATTTTTATGTAAAGATTTGTGGGATTAGTGCTATCATGTGTTCAGCTTGTGACTCCAGAAAACTAGCAATTAAAAATGTTGATTGAACTGGATTAATGTTTGCTATGCTTGGTTCACGTTACAATAGGCAAATTAGTAATGCAATTCCCTTTTTTTTTTTTTTTGGGGGGGGGGGCAACAAACCACCAGAAAAAATCTGAAAAAGAATTTAAGACCTGGTGGAGCTGGTAAACATGTATGCCCTTCACCAGAATACAGTTTCATCTTCTTGACCCTTTAATCTTCTCACTCACTGCAACCAAAAACCAAGCAGTTGCTTGCTAAATGCATCATCCTTCCTTCCCCCTCAGTTCTGGGTCTCATTCTGCTCGCACCACCTCCCTTCAGCTTCTCCAGTTCCCTCTGCATATTACTGAGTTGCCAGCGGAATCTTGAGGCGACTCGTGTGTCTTTCTTTTCCAGTTTGCTGTTCCAGTTGAAGAAACCAATATGCCTGTACTTTTAACCCCTGCCCACGGCCAAGCAGAAACACCGCATCTGCAAGGTGAAATTGCAGGCTGCCTTACTGGGGAAAAACAGGACAGGACAGACTTGCTCCTTCAGTGGTGTGTATAAGTCTGTCTTTTACAACATTTTAGTATAAATTTAGGAGCATTCCATCTGTCCTTCACTGCCATTGGGACGAGCCAGCTAATTTTTCTGACTTGTGTGGTGGTTAGTTTCTGTCTCATTTCTAGCTTTGGAAGTACATTTGTCTTCATGTACATCACACCTGAAGAAACCTTGCTGCAAGTCTCATGTCTCCGTGTAGTGAGCTCAGGCCACATTACCTGTTGGTATCTTTGAGAGCAAAGGGATCCTCCAGAATCTTCTCTATTGAAAGGACTTTTGCTGTTGTCCTTGGAGATTGTTAAGGGTATTTGCATAAGAGGCAAAATTGACATTTTTGCTGTCCTGTTTTCAAGGCTGAATGTGCAAAAAAGGAAGAGCAAAGAAACAAAACAGGAACTTTCCAAAGCAAGCATAGTTTACTTCCCAGATTAAGATAACTTTGCTTCAAGATTAAGCAGCCATTCTTAGTTTTGTGGCTTTTGAAGGTTTAAAAATAGGTGTTCCACTGAAATGACATAAGGCAAAATTTCGTAAGGAAGACTTCTCATGGACTGAAAAACAGAATTTAACAGGAGTTTTAGTCAGTTGTAGTAACATCAGAATTTTGAGACCTGATGTTATCAATGCTGGTTAAAAGTTCAGTGATTAATGAGCAGATGAAAGTTACATGCGGGGTTTATTTTACAGTGTCTTGATTATGGTACTTTTGGCACAACTGAGGGAGCAGTGAATTATGGTGAACCTGAGATCAAAGTCCCTTATATTGACTGCAGCCAAGAAAATTGTGTATGAAGTAAACATTTTACATTTCTTGCCCGGAGCCTTACTGCCCAGCATAGCAGGTCAAATAGACACCCCTGTGATTTGATAAAGGGGAGGTGCTTTAAAGGAAAATGCAAATCCCTTCTGGAAAAATAGATTCTGTTGGGTGCATACCACAATGAGTAGATACATTGCCAACCAATTTACCATCCATTTTGTGAATCAGATTATATTTGTTTGCCTAACATATGGTTAACTGCTCTTTTTTGTTGCCTGGGAAAGAAATACTTGAGTGTTGACAATAATTTTATTTTATTTTTTACTCTTTCTCTTGGTTACAGTTCGAACCTGTAGTAACACCCCACAACATAACCTTGGCTCATCATATTCTTGTTTATGCCTGCGGCAATGCCAGCGCGTTACCCAGCGGCACAGATGATTGCTATGGAGCCAACCCAGATTTTGCCTTGTGCTCTCCGGTGGTTGTGGGCTGGGGTTCTGGAAGAGAGGTGAGTCTTCAGGGACCAATCCTTGCTCCGTTTCTTGTTAGGAACAGTAGTACCTTTGTTGTCACCTTGTCCAGTAAGACCCCACAGTCCTGCAGGACCAACCAAACTGGGGAAGTTTCTTCCTACTGTCCCCACTCAACTCTACTTCTGCTGCATCAGGTGATGCTGCCGTTTTCTGCATAGTTGTTGATACTCTGCATATGTGTGTGTGTGTTATTATTATATCTGCATTAAACAAGTGTTATATGTCACATACTAAGGCTTTCCTTCTGACCTTTTGATAACGTTGCCATTAATTTCACAATATTCTCCTTACGCTTGTTTTGCATAACAGAAGGAAGGGTACCTGCTTTCTGCTTTTTTTTCTACTCGCTCTGCCTCTTTTTCAGTAGAGTAACACTAAAAGTCCAGTGAAATTGGTGCTTCTGACTGAGTGGCCTAGTTAGAAGTCAGTGATGCGCACATTTTAGCATCTATCTTGTGCCTTTCAGAGCAAAATGTATCTCATATTTCTATAGTATGCATGTACTTGGGGATGGAGAGAGAGAAAGGACATAACCTTTAGACAAAACCCGTACGGGAATTTTATTCAGATTTTATGTTATGTAGTGCCAATACTAATATGAAATTCGGTACAAGAGTGTATATGTACTGTAACCATTTCCTATTAAATATATATATATAATTCCTATTAAATATATATGTAAAAATGAAACCAATCAAAAGGATAAATGAAAAATAAATTTTGAAAATTCTTTCTTGTTCTGATTCAGAAGGAAAAGAAACAGAACTGGCAGAATTTCCCACAACAGATTTACTTAGGATGAACATATATCTGAGAAAGGACCTTTACAGATGCTACCGTGCTAGGACCATGTGCTGAAGCCATCTCAAGCACAGGCTCCAGAGCAGAAGGTCAAGCGTTTGAAACCCTTCCTGAACAGAGATGATTCAGGTACAGTGAGAGCTGGGGTTACTACTTTTCTTCTGGGATTTCCCCTGTAACAGGTAGGATAACTACATTGCTCTTATTCACTTGTCCAATTAGTGGAGATCCCAGACTCTTTGGAGCTTGACCTTGGCAGAATATAGTAGATTGTGATCTTTAATAGCACTTTAGGGGCAGGCCTGTCTCCTTAGGTGTTAATTCCAAAATATCCCAGCATACGACAAAAGTCACACATAGCCAGTAAGAGTGACTTAGCCAGAGCTATTTTGTTCCAGGCAATAGCAATAGTTTTTGGCTCCTGTTCTTTATACAGGTTGCAGGGTATACATAAACCATGTGTCACATGATATCTTCTTTCTTGAACTTTTGTGAAGCCTGGCTTCCAAGTTCCTCCAGGTTCCTCCTTCCTGAACCCATTTTGCTAGAAGGTGTAGCTGAACAGTGGCATGAGCCTACCTGTTCACCTGCTCAGAGCTGCCAGCAGTCACAAAGAGGGCCTACAACAAGCAGGCAGGGTGTGCAACAGCTGCTGGGAGAGCCTGGCCATGAGCACCATAAGGTTTTGTGGGCTGGGTGCCTTGATGCACCTTGCAGTGTGCACTATGGATGTCCTTAGCAAGATCTAAGGACCTGTAATGTGGATGGAGAAGCCACACTCGCGCAGAGCAGAGACCATCTAAGAAGCAATATCACAAAGCACTGTAGAAATAGCAAGGAAGAATTCACATGTGATACTTCTGCATCTGCAAGGGACATTCTAAATACCCTGCCTACTCTACCCTGCTAGGGTCAGGGAGTCTTTATTTAGGTCAGTGTTTTCTAATGTGAGTGTTGGAATTTATTCTTCTGGGATCCCAGACTGTCCTCTGAAAGGCAAAAGTTTCAAGGTACAACAATTACTGACATGTAAAAAGTCCATATTTGGACTCCAGAACAAGAGGGTTGGGTGGGAAATTTCAAGTGTTTATTTGGGAGTGACTGTCGCTGAAAATGCGTTCTGTGAGTTTTGGTACAAAAGAGATCAGGCATGGTTTCTGGAGGGGATTTTTCTTGACTCTGTTTATTTCATCCAGGAATTGGTTATTCCACACCCCTGCCTGGAAATATTTCAACTTTCTTCCCTTGTTTGTCTTCTTCAGGAATGGTGAGCAGTTGAGGATCATGTGTGAGGACAATAAGTGTGACTTCAGACTGCAGGAGATTTGGGACCTGAAGGAAATCATCGTAATCAAACCAGCAGATGCTGCCCTGGGATGTAGCCATGGGCAGGCAGGCTGGGGAGGTGTCAGAGCACATGGACATATTCTGTCTTTCATTCCACCTGCAGCTGTGGCCCATTGATTTCATACAGTTTCCTGGTTCCCCATGTTGTAAGTGGTTGTTTTACACACTTTACCTGTACCCATCTGATGGTTTGACCTACTGTGTTCCCTAGGGGGATAACATCCTGGTCAAATGAAACTTTCAGTCACTGGATCAGTCAGAGGTTATATTTGTAAGTCAGTTTTTCTACATCTTTCCTTGCCTTTAAAACTAGTTTATCACTATTAGAATCTTTTGGGAAGACATGTCTCTCTTCCCCGAGAAAATATGGCCCTGGAAACAGCTTCTTATGTCAGACACAATATCATAGACATACTGAGACATGCTTTGCACAGTTGCTCCATGGCTGGGGAGTAGCTCTCCAGCAAGACCCTCCTACTATAGGCTTATGAACAGATCCCAACGCAAAGCTATCTTGCATCTAATACCTTACCAAAACTTGCAGCTGAGTTAGTTTTCAGTCATTGAACACTTGGATTTAGTGGAAAGGCAGAAGTCAAATACAGAAACTGATGTAATCTGGCAGCTGGATCTGATTTGGACTTCTCAAAACAATAAGACATTATTTTCAGTTCTTATTCAGACCAGAGGTCAGTTTTGCAGAAGTTTACATATGAACAGTTATTGTTGTACTCAAGCTTCATAGCTTATTTTAGTGCTTATGCATGCAGAGGATTTGATGACATTATTGCACTTGGAAATGTGCACAAAAAGCTGAGATTTGACTTAAAGAGGATTACAGAATTTATATTCACAGAGAGCAACACTGTTTGATTTGGTTGGTCCCATTCCAAAAGTAGGGATCAACTGAAAAGTTCTGATCTGGATGTCACACTCAGTTAATTCTTTGAATGTTTTAGTTGAACTTTCCAAAGTTTCAGATTTTGGGATCTTGAAATAAAAATATGGTATTTTTTTCTGAAGGAGAGAATGAGTAATTTGGGTTATAAAAGCACAGAGCAATCTATTTATTAGACTCTTGTGAGGTTACTTTGATTCTCTGTTTCTAACTTGCAGACAAACAAATTAATATTGTTTTTTTCCAGACAAGATCTGCATGAGCTGTGAACAAGAGTAATTTCCTGAGAACTAGTCTCCTCATTGTGTCTCAGCAGACCTCTGAGTCATCCTTGTGTCTTTGCAGGGTGGGCTGAGCACCATGAGTGAGCTGTGCCTCTCATTCCTCTTCTACGACCCACGTAACAACATTTTCAGTTGTATGGGTTGTGCTGACGTTTTGTACGTTACACTTACCCAAGCAGGAAGCCTCAGAATGAATCCTGAATCAACATGTTTCTGGAAGTAGCAGAGCAAAATGTAGCTATGAAGAATGACAAATGGAGAAGATAATGACAATGAAATGTTGCTGATAGGGAAGAAAGACTCATGTACCTTGATCTCTCTTGATCGACTCCTTTGTTACAGGAATCCGTCAACTGTGATACCTTAAAAATCTCTTGTCCTTTATCTTTTTTCTCTCTTCCTTCCCCCCCCCCCCTTTCCTTCCTTATCTTCTCATCATTTGTCTTCACCTCCTATTGCCCCTTCCTCTTTCCCCAGTGGAGTGGAAGGAATGATGGCCATGGATTTTGTTGACTGGGACAATGACACTGTCAAAATTGCAGAGAAAGCAGCCAAGCAGGCAGATCAAGTTGTCATGATTAAAATCTTTAATGTGAGTCTTCCTTCTGAGCAATTTGTGGGTGGGAAATGGACATGGCTCTGACGTTCTGAGAACAAAGTGTGGCTGAGAGATAGAGGCAACAGACAACATCTTGGGTAACACCAGCTATTCATAGCTTATCCACATCTATAGAAACTGAAAAGGATTACCTGAATGATGAAGTCCTGTGTCCTAGGCTGCAGTTGCAAGTAACTGTCAAAGACATATTTAGTCATCACTTAATTTGAACTAACAAAGCCAAAAATTTTTCTCCAAAGAAGAAAAAACCTCTTGCACCTTGGTAATATAACAGTGCCTAGAGAGTGATACCATGGCAGGGCATTTTTGATAGGATGAGCAATAAAATAGTGCTGAAGGTCACTCAGATGACATGCATGCAAAGAGAGTTAGGATGATCCAGAAAATCCGAATACATGGAACATAGCTTCTTGGTTCTTACTTATCTGTCTGCATTTCAGGGCATCAGTCTGGTACCTACACATCTTAGAGGTAAATTAGGGGGAAAAAATCTCTTAAATTGAAAAAGGATCAAAATTCTATCTCCTTCTCCTCTCTCAGAGAGGTTTTCTGCTGTTGGAGGGGGATCCATGTCATGACTTTCCCTCAGATTGCTGGTTATGCATCCAGACAGCAAGAAAACTGACTAGAACACATCCAAAACTGGCAGTGTTATGCCAGAGTCTTGTGGCTCCCAACTTAAAACAAATAATGTAATTTTATTTTTCCCTCTTTCCTTCCATCCTCAGGAACTCCAGAGAAATGAGAGTGGTCTAATCAAATACATGAATATTCCAGAGCGGGCTGCCTGTCAAAATATTTCTGGATACCTCTCACTGTCAGGCAGGTCTGAGGGCCACTGCAAACCTTAGCTTGACCACAGCACATACTTCAGAGTCATCAACCACTAAAGAAACTGTTTCAGTTCCTCTTCTTTCTCTCACACAGCTGGTGTTTGCTTGGTTTATCTCAGCCTCTGAGTATGGGAAATGAGGGGCAGAATACCAGAACAGATCACTGGCCCACTGAAGAAGTCTGTACTTACCACCTGGGAGCAGGGTATTCCAGATCTGATGGCCCTGAGCATGAGATGTTACTTACATAATAGAAAATTCTTTTTCTTTGGAAGAAATAGGTTCAGCGGGCATTGGTATTTATGTTATTTTCATTAAAAATACTTTCTACTATAGTTTGTTCTAAATCAGAAAAGCAATTTACTGTAATGTAGTAAAGACAAGAAATACAGTCATCTGTTCAATAGCTGCTGCTTCATGATTAAATCCAGAGCTTTCACAGATGGGCCACTGTACGTGTTTGCTCACTGGTGTTTCATTAATCATTATCTAGTCTCAAGCTATCTACATATTCTCTGTACTTAAGTCAGTATAGAAAACTAAGCTCCTTATTAAATAATGTAATTGATTCTAAAACAATCCTACCTTATCCATCAATGACTGCGTGGCAGGGAATTTACTTGCTGATGGCCAGGTAATAATAATGCAATGACCTGGTGTTTACTGAAAAACAGACCTTATACATGTTCATATAGCAAACCTATGAATTCTAATTTCTCAAAATCTAAACCATTTACTGGTCTCTTTTCTTATCTTTTTCCCCAATGCATAAACGAGAATTAAACGAGCAAATCTAGTGATAGTTATGTTATTTGTCAGGCACTGACAGGCATGGGACATCGACCACTTCTGTAGGAAGTCTGTTGCAGTGTCTGGCCACCCTCTTGGTAAAGAAATGTTTCCTAATGTCCAGTCTAAACTTCCCCTGACACAGCTTTGAACCATTCCCATGTGTCCTATCACTCGATCCCATTGAGGAGAGATCAGCACCTCCCTCTCAACGCCCCCTCCTCAGGAAACTGTAGAGAACAAGGTTATTGCCCCTCAGCCTCCTTCTCCTCAAACTAGATGAACCCAATGTTCCTGGCCACTCCTCACAGGACATGTCTTCCAGCCCTTCCAACCAGCCGTGTTGCCCTCCTCTGGATGCATTGAAGGGCCTTCACATCCTTCTTAAATTGTGGGGCCCTGGGCTGGTTTTGGCTGGGGTAGAGTTGATTTTCTTCATAGTAGCTATTATGGGGCTGCATTTTGGATTTGTGCTGAAAACAGTGTTGATAGCACAGGGATGGTTTAGTTCCTGCTGAGCAGCGCTTGCACAGAGCCAAGGGCTTTTCTGCTTCTCACCCCACCCCAGCAGTGAGCAGGCTGGGGGGGCACAAGGAGTTGGGAGGGGACACAGCTGGGCCAGTTGACCCCAACTGGCCAAAGGGATATCCCATACCACAGGATGTCATGCACAGCATATAAAGCTGGGGGAAGGAGGAGGTATGGGGGGACATTCGGGGTGATGGCATTTACCTTCCCACGTAATTATTACTGGTGACGGAGCCTGGCTTTCCTGGAAATGGCTGAACACCTGCCTGCCCACGGGAAGGGGTGCATGAATTCCTTATTTTGCTTTGCTTCTGTGTGTGGCTTTTGCTTTACCTATTAAACTGTCTTGACTTCAACCCAGAAGCTTCCTCACTTTTACCTTTTCCATTCTCTCCAGTATTCCCACCTGGGATGAGTGAGCGGAGCTGTGGTGATTAGTTGCCAGCTGGGGTTAACCAGGACAGGCCCTGAACTGCACACAGTGCTCAAGGGGAGGCTGCACCTGGTTACAGCAGGATAGTCACCTCTCTTGACCAGCTGGTTATGCTGTGTTTGACGTACCTCAAGATGTGGTTTGCCCCCTTGACTGCCAAGACACGCTGCTGACTTACGCTGAGCCCGCTGTCAACCAGCAGACCAGCCTGGGTGATCAGGCTTCTCCTGGCAGGTTACACCTGCTGTCAGTGCAAAAACTAAATCTGGCATTTTCATTTAGTAAATATTTCCTCTAACAAGGATTCACAGCACAATCTCCACATAGCTTCCACCTCCTGCTCTATGACAGCATTAGTCATGCAGGAATTGAAAACCTAGAAAGCCTAGGGCTTGTCTTGTTTAGACTAACCTATCCAAGTTGCTGCTTTTGCATATTAAGCACCCTTCACCCTTCCCAAAACAGGCCGGACCAATCTCACTTTATGAATCCCCATTTGCCATCAGAAGTTACTCACAGAGGGGAAGAACATGTTTCTGAGCTGCTCAAAACCCACGTTCCTCAGGACACAGCAAGTCAGCTTGGTTCTGGTTTTGAAGAGCTGCAGACACACGAACGAGCCCCGCGGTGTGGCAGGGTCCTGTGTCAGCAGCGCTGAGTGCACTTCTTTATGGATCAGAGCAAATGTATCGTGCTTTCACATACCTGATTTTGGAAGCCCTGCCTTCTGGACTCCACAGGGATGCTCCCCGTGATGTGCTACGGGTCCATCCTGAAAGCTTCACTCTGCTTCCTGGGGCTGATTTCCAAATGTCTGTACTTTTCTTCTTTCCATTGCATTTAAGAAATCTGGTCTTTTCAAAGTACACAGGGCCGGGG
>JAVJGJ010000057.1:9585021-9621936 GCA_035590215.1 Microhierax caerulescens | reverse complement strand
TGGTGACAGGAGAGGGGCAGGGTGTCAAGATTTTGAAACTCAAAATACTACTGATGCTAGAAAAACCTCCAGACAAAGGCGACCACATCAAGGTTACACCCTTTCACTTAACACGCTATTATCAAAAAATCAATTAGCATTAGGCTTCCCTTCTCACTATGGGTTTGTTTAAGACCGAAAGAGGAAAGAACTTTCTGCTGAAGGTTAGAGGGGAGGGAGCTCTGAGTCATCATCAGTCCAGAGTAGATTTTAAAAACAGCAGTGGGAGGAAAACAGGAGAAGAGGGAGCAAGAATGTCAGAAAATCTCCTTTACGCTGAATTGAACTTGACTGAATCAACCAGGCCCAGTCTATACAAGGTCTCTGATGTCCAAGGTGAGTCGATCGATCTGCACTGAGCTTTCTTTGTATTCTTCAGCCTCTGTTGCATGTATATGAAAGACCACTGAAGCCCTGAAGAGGACAAAGGAAATGTGGGGGCCAGTGCTGTGAAAAATGCTCAGATGGGGTGTTCATGTAAGTTTTTTACCAAGAAAGGGGGATTGTTATAAGGTCTACTTTTCATTCAGTAAGGTACAAGTGTGAGGGAGAGTTTCTTCTGTAAAATTAAGGGTAGTTTCTATCAATTTAGGAGATTATCCCATAGATGAACATCAAGAACCAGGCATGTTCTCATGCAGCAGACTAATGCCTGCAGCAAACCAACCAGGAGATCGAGTACCTGATGTTTCTGTTGTTTGAAGCAGTCTCATGCGTAGCCCGTTTGTGTTTGCTGAGCATAGCAGGCATTGCTTTAGGTTTTTCTTCCTACTGGCTTGTATAGTCTGTACAAACTACCTATTTAAGAAATTAAGCATAATATTTTTTGTGGACAGTTTTAGTTTGATTTAGTATAAATGACTGCAGAATTCTAAAGTAAAATTTCCTTTCTTTAATGGGCTGAGAATCGTTGCATAAACATTTGCGCTGGTATTGCTACATCACTTAAAATTACATCATAAAATAACAAACTTCATACACTTTGTCTCTGTATTTCATTTTCTTTTCCTTCCCTTTCTTTTTAACCTTACTACCTCTTCGACAGAAACAGTAATTTCTATTTCTTTGCATCCTGTGCTTGTCTTTTGCATAAAGTGTGATCCCTGGGCATCTATTTTCAGATGGCTGGAGTTTCTAATGCCCCCAGAAATAGTGTTTCTATCACCTTTTTTGACAGATTACTTCATGGCTAAATTGACAGGCACACACAGCAGATGTCAACTGATTAAAAGTTCCATTTTCCTTATAATTTAATCCATGTATTCCAGCTTGCAGGTTTTAGTTCCTCTACTTGTGCCTTTCTGGAAAACCTCTATCAACTCTTATATGTGTTCACTTAATTTATGCACAGTATTTCCCATTGATTACACATATCTTACAGAAAAGAGCTCAAACACTGACTTCTGTCTTTTTTTTTTTTCCTTGAGTTTGCTATGTTCTCTTCGATAGTGGATTCCCTAGATTAAATGCAATGTTCAGAAAGGAATTAAATTAATTCCATAAGCCAGAAGAATGCACTTAAACTCATAGAAGACATTAACTCTGTATGGTGATAAAAACAAAGGGGCTCAGTGCTGTGTATCAGGATGACTTTGAATGTTTTATAAAACTGCAACATCGAATTTCTTACTTTCTACCCCCTTTTTATGTGTCCTTTCCCTTCCTTTCTTCCTCATGTTTTCTTCCATGTTGATTTGTATTTATTATCTGCAGATATCAGAATAGTTTTCAGTTTTCTTATCATGTTACCATTAGTTAGTAACCTCTTCAAATTTAGCATGATCTGCAGTTTTCAGGATTACTTTGATGTTGCAGCCTTTCTCAGCACTCACATATGGATATGGACTGAATAAATCAGACAACCTTACACATTTCTCATCACTTTTGTTTAGGTTTAAAATGCATGGGCCCATGCCCATGCCTCCTCTGTTATTCTCTGCACTGAAGAGAAACAAGATCTGTTTCTGCCTATAGCAAGTCCTCTAAGGTGTGACTGCAATGGAAAAAAACATTATTTGGACATGGTTAAACACTGTAACATAAATCAGTTGCTGTCATGTATTTAGCATTTTAGTGATTTTTGTTCCGTTTAAGTTGTTTCTCAGCTTTCTCTGTTCTGTGTTATTTTTGTCTGGTTTTAGATTCTACATATGCAGAAGTGAAAGTGCGATCCCTAGACACAAATGCTGTAGCTAGCTACACATCATCTGGTGAGTTTTCAGCTGTCTGCTTAAACTGATATGAATTTAAACAATGAGAGCAGAGGAGGCTGTTCCTTATTTCCCAAAAATGCAGTGATATAAAACTGCAGGAAGAGCGAAAATACAGTTCACAGCTTCACAGTCAGTGCAGGGGGCCATTGGCCTGTTGCATTATATACAGCTAAAACACTTTGGCTTCACTGGTATAGGAACACAAGGATATTTTGGGCCAGATATCAAACCACCTAGCCCAGCCTCCTGTCTCCAAGTGCAGGCATAAGTAGAGATGAATAAAAAGAGGGTAGGCATGTACGATACCTTCCCATAATGCTTCATGTGCATGCATCTACACAGGGATTTCCTGAGACAAATGTGTTTCTATTCATGTATCCTCAATGGATTTCTCTTCTACGAACTTGCCCAACCTCCCTTTGGTTCTACACACAGCACACACCCTTCCCTGAACCTTCTCCTTTATGCTTTTTGAAATAGGGATAGTAGAACTGAATGCACCATTGAAGGTAGAAGGGAATCATGGATATAGAAAACCACATGGCAGAAAAAAATCCATGATTTTTGTTCATTTTTCTTCTGAATAATTCCTTAACATAGAGTCTTCATTCCAGGAGATATTCAAAACCTGACTGTGTGCATGGTCCTGGACAACCTGCTTTAGCTGACACTGCTTAAGCAGGGGAGTTGGACTAAGTGATCTGAAAAGGTTGCTTCCATCCTAAATGATTCTGTGACTGTATGGTCAGAACAGCAGACCGAAGTTTGCAGATGTCCTCTAGAACTTTTTTATATTTTTAGTTTTAATTCACATTAAATCTGTTACTTTCTAGTCCCTGGGTACAAAGATAGCTTTAAGAATGGGATTACAAAACAGTATTAGTAACCCAGCTATCTCACACTTAATGTCTCTTAAAATTTGTTAGTATATCCATTTTTTCATTTGGGCCATATGTCTTCCAGTTCTTGCAGCTCTTCACTTGACATTGCCCTGAAATGGAAGATTTGCCCAGTTCTTACTCAGTCAGCCCTGATATGAGGGATTAATTTAGCTTCTCTATTATCACCCTTATCTTCTGAAAGCTTCCTGCATAGCCCACCATCTACTGGCCTACAGATTTCCAGCAACATACCTGCTCTTGCTATGCTTAAAGATAAAATGTGTTTGAAAAACTTGTTTGAAGATGTTTGTTTTCCTTCTCAAATTCTTTTCTATTTGTTTTTTTTTTTTCTCATATATAATCTTTAATCTTCCAGGTTTTGTGATTATTTCCATTTTCTTCATTTAATGTCAACAGCTATGGAAAGTTACCAATCTGCTTCTAACAGCAGTGTCAATTCCCTTTTGCCTGTTCCCAGGTCATTCTTAGTAGGTGTCTTGTATTGGCCATGTGCTGTCAGGATGCTATGCTTCGATAATATATGGTTTTCATTCTCTATCAGCAGTCTTTTTTAGCTTCTTTTTAATAAGCACCCTCTCCTTCCTGTAGCTCCTCTCTTTTACCCATTACCCTTCTGGTTTTTCTTACTTGTCTAGTACTATAACTCTCTTCATTTTGACCCCTTCCTCACAAACATAGCATATTAGTTTGCTACTCAGCTACCTGTCTACAGATGTCCAGAGCCACCTGGGAGGCATCAGGACATTAGATCTGGCTTTGGTATGCAAATCTGGAAAGCCACAGATCCTTGGAGGTCCTGTGTAACATCTTCCAGGTCTGTGCTGTTTGATAAGTGAAGGTATCTCATCTCATTTTCAGGTACTTGACACCTGAGTATTTTAGTCAAGGGTGGGACATTCCAGGTCTTCCCATCTTATTTTTCAGACTTCTAGTATATGTGTAGAAGTAGGTGTGCCATAGCTGTTGTTTGGTTCTTACCACTTTATTTAAATGATGGTCAGTTTTGCATTTTCTTGATTGTTTCTACACTCTGACCTTTCCTTTCCCTGAGGAGGTCACAGTGGTTTAGAAGTCCCATACCATGGTAGCATAGCTTTAAACTGCTCTTTAGCCCATGTCAGATTCCCTTTCCTTGTTTTAAGAGTTACTTACAGCCTTCATCCCCTGCCAACTTGCTCTTATTAATTCTAAAAGTTAGTTAAAATGTTCTAAATGTCATGTCCAGCAGCTTGACTCCTCTCTGGTTAAGATGAAATGTATCCCTCCAGAGCGCTTGGACACTCTGCACCATGTGTCCCAAATTCCTGAAGAATCAGAAATCTGGATCTTTACCCCATTTTCTCAGCCAGGTGCTAAAATGCTGCTTTTTCATTCCTTCCTCCAGTACTGCATAGGGTACTGGGACCATTTCTGGAATTCCCACCTTAGGATTCCTGGTCCCAAACTTCCTTCCTAAAAGCTTCCGTTTTGCCACTAAACTTCTCTCCCCCCTTCCCAGTCTTGTTGGTAACCACACAGACTAGTGTACCAGTAGATAGTTTGCATCTATCAAATAGATTTGTTGATTAGTGCAATCAAGATGTTTTCAGGGTGCAACCATTTCCTGACCGAACCTCCTCAGGCAGAAAAGCTGAGAGCGCAGAGTTCTTCCTGAGGGCTGCTTTCTTTTGAAGACTGGCTGAAAATCAGTCTAGTTTAATACTATACTAAGTATGACAGTTTCTTAGCATTTCAGTAGTTCAAATAGCAATGCACAAGTAGGTATGAAAATGAGGTTACCAGGCAGAACAGACCAGATATCGCCTACAGTTAGGATGAAGATTCAGGATGGTTTCCTCATTTATCTAAAAATGTTTACAGAACAGGGGTAACAGCAGCAAAAACCTCAATTTGGTTAGCAGCTCCTAGCTGTCACACAGACACCGTTAAGTCCAAAGATAGCAGAAGGGGTAAATAAATACTCTAGCAGGTATGTGAAGCAAGAAGAGACGGAAATCTCTCCTTTACCTTTTAATTCAGTGTCTGATGAGTCCAGTCAGCCACTGAACATATTATCTGTGCTCTCTTGGACCTGCCTGTGCTCTACAGCACCCAGCCAGTATCCACTGTGTCGGCAGACTAATGAACATCGCAAGGATCCCCTTGGAGTAAATCTTGAACAAAAGTCCATAAACAACAGTCAAAACTGAAAAAGAGACAGTTCAACTCCTCTGAAAATATTGCTTTGTTGAGGAGTATAACATGGCAGGACCTTTACCTTCTAGGTTGATTTGGTTTTGCTTTCGTAGTATTTTGAGAGGGCAAATAATGATCCCAGTGAGTGTTAAACTCTAGTAACAAGTGCAACAGAATTTAACAAAATATTCTAGGCAATGGCAGAATGGTTCTAGTTGAATGTTCATGATGGAAAAAAAATGTGTCTAGAGCATATCTGTCACAATAAAAACATCTGAGGAGACAACACGGAAGGGCTTTGCCTAACTTGAGTTGTCCAGCGTGAGCCTGAACAAGGCATCTTTGAATGAAGATGAAGTGTTCCTTTTCCAGCTGTTCCCCCAATCTTTATTTTTTTCCACCTATCTGTAGGTAAAAGATGTTGCTCCAGAACATGTGTTGCTGTATTGATCGCTGTGGTAATCCTCCTGCTGGTCTTAGTGGTGTGTCTGGTGCTCATGTGTAAGTACTGCTGAAAATGTAATGACTGCAATTATTTTGTGACTCACCCACCGACTGACACGGAAGTCATGACATCCAAACCCAGTAACAACAGAAAACTAGTTTGCAGGCACAGGACAGTAGTTTTTAGCCAACCTTGGGTGTAAGAGGAAATCTGTGAAAGAGTCAAATGGCCTGAAAGCTTAAAATTAAAAAAAAAAAAAAGAAAAAAGCCAAAACCCAATTAAAAAACTGACAATGTTCAAATACTAAATAATTCATTATACAAATACTTTGAAGAAACAAGACAAGATTAGATAATGCTACTATGATTGCTATGCATGAGAATATTCCAAAGTGATGATTTTGTATCATGTCACCAAGATGTCCATAACACCAAAACTCATACTCATATTTTTTCAAATAAATATGAAAAAAAGCTCATTTGAAAGATGTAGCTAAGACACAACTTAAAGGAATTTGTTTGCACATTACTCAGACAAAAGCCTGGTACTAGGCCTCTCTGCATATATATCACTGAGTTCATAACAGTCTTTGAACTACATTAAAAGGTATTTTTTTAGAAAGAAAACATTCTTATGTCCATTAGACTGAAACAGATTTTATTAGAGCTGTGTGGCACTTCCTCTTGAATATTTTCAAGGAATCATTTTTAAATTTAAAATTTAAAATTTAAAGTTTACCATTTTGACTGTTTTATTTATGTTCTAATTTTTTTTACTTTTTAAATTTAATTTTAAAATTAAATTTTAATTTAATTTAAATTAAATTAAGTTGAACAAGCTTAAGAGGTTTCCACAATCGATCACTCTCAAGTCCCAGAGTTTGCCAGCTACGCAGAGGTGCACATGGAGAAACTCTTTGTGAAAACACACCAAAACCTCTGATCCACAGAACTTAACAAATAGGGTTGGGGGAGGTAATTGATGTTATTTTTTGAGGAAAAGAGTAAAGGACAGATGTCTGATAGTCCTCTGACCTTTATAATATGTAAAATACCACAGGAGGGGTAAAATTAAGAAGAGAAAATCAAAAACCCCAGAACAACACAACGTAACAAGGTAAAATTGCCAGCATTTAATAGAGCTTTACATCAGTTGAATGAGGAGTCATAGACTTTGATTCAGGTCTGACTTCAGTTATTGTTACTTTGTTGGGTTCAGTACTGCCTCAGTGAACTGAACTGAAAAAATACTCCTAAGAAACTTGAGATCTAGATCAAACTTGAGAAACTCAGTCAAATTAATTTATTATTTCAATAGCGTACAGTTCTCACTCATACTCCAAGTGAAAACGTTTACCATTTTGACTGTTTTATTTCTAAGTTTTAATTTTATATGTCTTTTCCATACAATTTTGTTTTGCCAAATAAACCATTGCTGACAAACAGCTTGTTTAAATGAACTAAAGTGTCACCTTTTGATATCACTCCATTATACAAGAGCTCACCAGGCCGGAAGGCATTTTCCACTTCTGTTCACAAAAATGTCAACAATTTTACTCAGTGGAACCTGATCAGAAATGATTATGATTTTTACAGTAGTGTTATTTTCTTTTTTCTTGAGAGAAGATTTATCTGTTAGCAATTAAAAACTTGGCCCTGCAGTTCATGAGCTACTCTTCCAAGAACAGGCAGGTCTGACTTTGTTTCAAATGCTCCTTCATATGAATTTTTCTCTTTTCTTAAACCAGGACCTGATATCCAGCCTCAAGATACACACATGTAAATGCATATATGCATGAAAAACATACAATTTCAAACTGATTTTTCTGTTTTATTTTTTCTTGTTGCTCTAGGGATTCAATAAAAGGCAAAGAAAGCCTTGATGTTCTCAATTAGCATATGACTTAAGCACAATAAAATTCAGTGTTAAGTTGCTCCAATTAGTAAATAATGCATTACTGTTTTGTTAGGTTTCAGGGCCTTTAACCATTTTCGGTAGTGCTGCTGTCTGAATCTCTCAGGCAGATTTCAGACTTAAAGGTGGCAATATTCCAGGAGAAAATATTGACCTACCATTTATATCTTGCAAATTGATTTCCATCCAGTAGGAGAATCAGTAGAATGGTGTTCATTTTTGTAAGGCATATCAGTATGCATTAATTTCTAATTTTTCACAGATATAAATACTTTTAAGTGATGTTAGGTAGTTTTAGTACCAGTATTTGGTACTATTATATACTAAGGACTTCAGGGTATCTTTACAAGCAGTACTTCAAGCTTTGACCCACAGGCTCAGGCTATATGCAAAACTTCATCTTCTAAAATTAAATGTCCTGTTGTTCCTCCATATCATGTTTTTGAGAACTCTTCCTAAAGACTGAAATCTGCTTCTCTTTCTTCCAAACTTGCGGTTGCTTCTTGAACTTCTTGGTCCTCAGCTTTAACTTCATAATTTCCACTATAATTATCTGTTTTAATACTCTATAAAATATAATGCAGCCTTTATAATAAGTATCTCTGTATACAGCTTTGGATGCAATTCTATACACCAGAGCTTTAAGAACGTTCGTATTCCAATGTTCAGACATACATCTTAGTTGATTGGGGGGCGGGGGGGTTTGTAGTGACATCGAAGACTCAGATTCTCTTACACAAGTGTATTGGAAGCTAATCCCTAAAAAGAACAGGGCAAATAATATAGTCTCCACAAAATTAGACATTTATTGATCAGCTTTGATCTTTGAATTGTAAATGTAAAAACTGTGTTATACATTGCCAGCATCTGATTCTAGGTGCTACAGTAAAACTTTTTTTCTCACAGCTCCAGAAGTCTAGTTCTTGTCTGCTGTCAGGAAAGAAATGTAAATCAGCAGGACTTCCTAGGCACTGTGGTTTTCAAAGTCTGTAGTGGCTTTTACAATTCATCCTTCAGCAATTTGTGAAAGGGCAGTTCTGTTTTGCACCAGCTCATTATGATCCCAGCAAAACAAAAAAGGCAATCATGCAGGCTCTGTGAGGTATTATTTAAAATACTATTTATTAGAGCTAATGCTATAAAGAAAGAAAGGACAATGTAGAAAATTATAGGTCCCTTCAGGTGCTGGGAACCCTGTGCAAAATGACAGAACAGAGGAACTGGGCCCAGTGACTGTTTTCTGGGAAAGCAAGTATTACCAATCATGTCCCAAAACAATACCATTATTTCATACTTACTTCCTTTCATCACTTGCTGTCTGGGTCTAGGCTTACAAAAGGAACTGATTAATCCTTTGTGTTAAAACTGGGATACATTTATATTACTGCTCAGTTTGGAGTCTGGTGGTCTCTGAAATTCTTCTGGATATTTTTGGCAGTAGGGTTTCCGAAACCTTGATGGTCTTCTATAGATAAAACTGAAACAAGGTATGTGCGGAAAAGCAATATGTTGTATAAGACAAGCATATATTTGTCAATTATTTAAATGTTGAATATTCTACTGAATCATTTAATAACATAATTGAGGGGCTATTTCAGCCATTAGGGGTATTTGTAGTTACCAGCCAAAAAAAATAGTTTCTGTATTCTCTTTATGATCGTCATAGAGTTAAAAGTTGCTTCATTTGGGCTATGAAGACTGTGAGATGGAGTTGGTAGAAAAAGTCTCCACATTAAAGGCTGGTCAGGTTGTTTCTTACAACAGGCAAAAGTGTACCTAGTGAAATGTATTCCCTTTCCTGAAAACCTTTGTTTTGCCAGTATTGTTTGTTTCTTGAGGAAATAATTAACTTCTGCGGCATTCTCTGAAAACTGAGTATCTTATTGGAGTAAGGTATTCAATCAGGGCAAAAATTCTCCTCACATTTTTTGTCTATAACAATTTGGCTACAGAAAACATATTGGAAGAAGATACACTACATTTATGATAAATTAACCTATTTTCACCAGAGATGGGTACAAGGCAAAAATAGATTCTGTGTGACAGGTGCTCATCTCTCAAACAATAGTTACTTCTTGTCAGCATAGTTATGACTATACTCTGGTGGGCTGAACCCCTTCCAAGGTGTCATTCCTACTGAACTACAGGGCCTTGCATCTGTAAGGATGCATAAGTCCTCAGGAAGTAGTTCTACACCAAGGAAAGTAAGAGCTCGTGACTGTCACTTTCCTCGTTGATAGTTACAGTTTGGTTGCTTTGGGTTAGTAATCCATCCTTTCACTATCAGTTTTCAATGCCTAGAAGAGGTTAAGTTTCACCTAATCTAACTGCCGCTCAACTTCTTTTACCTCATCTTATTTTTGAGTTTACTTCTTGTAAACAAAGCTCTTCCTTTAGTGTTCTGTTTCTATTATCGTTTGCCCTTAGTATGAAGTCTTCAGCAATGTCAGCTCTTTCATGTTCCATGGCATTCTGGTACGAGTTTCTTAGAACTTTCTTTCATTCAATCTTTTTTCTCATTTTATATATTTCTTAAAAGGAATTTATCAATTTTGGTTACAAGTATAAGAATTCTAGCCCTACAATTTTTACTTTAATGTTTCTTTATTGTTGTTATTCATCCCTTCATTGTTAAATTCCAAATAACCTCAAAAATGTCTCCTTAAACTTTGTTATAGACAATTTAGTAACTCTCACTCAGTTGAACTAATAATAGTCATGGCATGGGAAATTGTGTCTTTAAAGCTGAGGCCTCCTAAGCAGAGAAGCTGGGAGAATATCAAGATTTTCTTACTGCTACACAGAGCCAGGTGGAACAACATAATCCTCCTTTTGCCTGTTAACTGTGAGTGATCCCTGAACTCCCTATTTTCAACAGGATCAACTGATAAAACCAAAGCCCTGAGACAACATGAAAAATACATAAAAAATACATGAGCTTCTCTAGTAAACTATGCATCAATTTAATTCATCTGAGGCCTCAGCTACTTCTTCACCTACTCAAAACTCTTTTTTTCCTTTTTATCTGTGATAAATTTATGCAGTCTGGCTTGTCATCAGATAATAAAATTAAATTTGTAAGTCTCCTTCCACATTCCTTTTTTCTGGGAGTCTGAGGCCTCCTGTGGAGCACAAATCCCTCACAACCACTGTGTCAGAAAAGGAAAATCAAGGCTATTTCAGCCTGGCTATCTGCTTCAGTCTTATGAGGAGCGGCTGAGGGAGCTGGGGTTGTTCAGCCTGGAGAGGAGGAGGCTCAGGGGGGACCTTATCGCTCTCTACAATTACCTGAAAGGGGACTGTAGGCAGGTGGTGTCAGTCTCTTCTCCCAGAAAACAAGCAACAGGACAAGAGAGAATGGCCCCAGTTTGCACCAGGGGAGGTTTAGATTGGATATTAGGAAAACATTTTTTCACTGAAAGGGTGGTCAAGCATTGGAACAGGCTGCCCAGGGAGGTGGTGGAATCACCATCCCTGGAGGTGTTTAAAAAACATGTAGATGTGGTGCTTAGTGACATGGTTTAGTGGTGGACTTGGCAGTTCTGGCTTAATGGTTGTACTCAATGATCTTAAAGGTCTTTTTCAACATAAATGAATCTATGATTCTATGATTCTATAATTTAAAACCTAAACTGAACACTGTTGTCTTATTTTGGTCTGGGGGTGAAACACTTTTGGACTAGCTTCCAGCTGGGGCACAAGTGTGTTCTGCCTGAATCCATCACCCCAGTTGTTGGGATAGAAGCAGACCGTGACCGCAGCTCCAATGTGTATGGGAGCATGCTTAACCAAGAACAGACTGGCTTGAGCACTGAGCTCTTCAAAATGGTTCTTATTTCTTGTTGCTGTAGTTAAATGTATGCTGTACACTACACTTACCACCACTCTGAAAATGCGTGGAACATTTTTTGTTAAGTTTCAGATTCAGGCTCTTTGGAAAACTGCTCTGTAAGTATGGTACTACATTTTTGGGGTTTTTTTTTCAATGGAGAGGCAAAAAGGTGAGGAGCAGACTTTCTGTGTGGGGTGACAGTGGAGTTCAAAGAGGTCTAGAACAGCTCTGAGAGTGTATGGCAAAATGGTCAGCCATCCAAAGCAGAAATTGTATTCTTATTTCCAGACTATCCAACTGCGAGCAGCCCACATAACTCAAAACTATCCTCCACCACTGCTGAAGAGGCACTAGGTAGGTAACCCTCTGTTATGCAAAAGACATTTTCCAGAAGCCTGTTACATTGCCTTTTGGGGGATGGGGGGTGGAGTGACTAGATTTTGCTCAGAAGAAAAAAAACAACAAAACAAAACCCAAAAAACAAAACCCAAAAAATCTGACATGTCAGGAATAAATAGCTTTACCCTGAACACTCATAGGAGGAGCTCTCAAAGCCAGAGACATTTCACATACCCATCTTCTTTAAAAGTAGTGCTTGGTCAGCACTGCATTACAGTTTCAGAGGTAAGAACTCTCTCATGCTGGTGCAGAGGAGCCTGTGGCGGGTGAACAGACATGAATATCAAACAATCCCTTTGGTATCACGGCATTGTAGTGAGTGTGACGGATCAATGTGTATGTGCTGTTTTCCAAATACCCCTCCATTCTTAGCATTTTAACCAAGTGCAATTCCCTTTTGCTGTTTAGGAGCTGCTGGATAACCAACTAAACTGTATCACACAGTCCCTGTCTCCCTGACTCATGTCACACTCTCCAGTTCCCATTCTCTGTTCCACCCAGCATCCTGCCTGGCAATGGATAGAAATGTTCTTTCTCTCAGTAGCATCACTACTGCCACATCGGGCAGCAGGCAAATAAAACTTTTGAAAACTGAATGCTTTATGTCTTGACTTTCTCTTCATCACCCAAGCAAAGATTTAAAAAGCTGGATGATGTTATCTGTGATTCTACTTCTCTGACTCATGCCTGGTGACTCTTGGGCTGGTATTAGCTACGGAGACTGGCAGGGATCCCTGGTGGTCTGGTGAAAATTATAAACAGGACCACACAGGTACTTTTCTGGTTGTAACTTACTCTCTTATCTTTCTTTTGTAATGGGATCCTTTCATTAGTGGGAATATAGATTTTTCTTTCCTCCTGCAGGCTGCCCCCAACCCTGGGAAAAAAATGGGAAAAAGTGCTACTTCTTTTCTCAGGAGTGGAAAAAAAATGATTGGAATGCCTCTCGTAAAGAATGTACTGACATGGGTTCAGACCTGGTGATCATTGAGAACATGGAAGAACTGGTGAGATCTAAATTCATGGGGCTACTTCTTGGGTGGCTTGACCTGTATGCCAAAAGACTGATGGGTTACACTTGTGTCTTCTCATGTTACATGTCTTTGGGGGTCTATAATCTACCTCTAGCCATATACACCAAGCACCTCTGTATGGCAGCAAACACCTTCACAGGAAGATGCATCTCAGTGGCTGAAGCCTTTTATGTAGAAGCTTCTCTCCCCAAGCATGCTCCCATGGGAAGAAGAAAACTCTCCGCCTAGCTGACTTATGGTTTAAAGAGATTTAGCATGCAAACCAAGACTAAGCAAGTCAAACAGACACTCATTTGTGAGAGTCATTGCTTTGACAAAAACTGAAAAGGCTTTCCCATCACAATCAGAAAAGAAAAGTGTCTCCAGGTATCAAGTCACACTGGCTAACTACAATGTATAGCTTTAATGGTGCCACAGGTGTACTATTCTATATAGTCTATTCCTACTGAGCCTCAGGAAGAGAGAGGAGATTAAAAGAAACTGGAAAAATTCAGCTTCTGAAGCTGTGGAAAGAGATTCACGTTGTACTTTCTATGTTGGCTTTCTGTGTGGCTCTGGTGAAGGAAATGTAATTTTAACGTATCATGGTTTCCTTTCTAGGATTATCTTGCTTCACGATCAACAGGTCATTACTACTTACTTGGTCTCAAACGCAGTAAGAATGAGAAGTGGAAGTGGATCAACAATGTGGAACATAGCAAAGACATGTAAGCTTATTCTGGCAAGTCACTGTGATGCAACGTCCAGAAATAGTGGGGAAAAACCCCAAACCAATAGAGCCAGCAACAGGGAGTACGAGCAAGGTCAGGGACTGCAATTTGTAGCAACCTGATTCCTTGAGATTCAGATGCTTCAGCACATCCCTGTGACAAGTCAAAGGGAGCTTGTAAGTCACATGGGAACATAGAAGTGTCACATCAGGATGGCAAGGGAGGACACAGCTGTAGTTCTGGGGGGGAAGGAGGAATCTGACCAGATGGAGTTCAGTGGGGAAAGGAAGGATATACCAGGCAGGAACAAGGGAGGGTGTGATGGTGGCAGCACCATGGAATGGAGGCTACTAAAGAAGAGGAAGGTCTCTGGATGGGAAAGCATAGCCTGTATGCTTTTGTTGAGGTCTAGGGAAGCCAGTTAAATGGGGGGAGACTCCAACAAGGCACCTTCTAATTCCACTGACAATAATGAAGCTTAGCAGCAAGGCCAGGTGCCGCTTTGCCTTTCATGGATGTGATACTGACTGCATTTCATTCAGCTAGGTGAGGAACGAAACTAAATCCAACTTTCTCTCCCTATTCAGGTTTAATATAGGAGGAGACGTAAATTATTGCTGCGCTGTCATTGGGCATGGCAAAGTAGAAACTGCACCTTGCTATGGATCCTCAACGACGCAAAATATGTGTGAAAAAGCTGCAAATATTACAGAAAGGCAGGAGAAGTAAAAACAAGAGGTCCAGGCAGGAATGTCACCCCCAGCTTCCTGTAGGAATGACAGATATGATTTGTCTTATTTATCTTTAGCTGTCTAGTCCAAGGGGCTCTTGCAGGCTCCTTGCCAAGGTTAGCACATCCTTTCCCAAGATGGGCGTCTGAGACGGGATGGATCCCCTTCTAAAAGAGCCTGGATTTTCACACATTAAGAATCTGGATGACTTGCTTATACCAGATAACTGACTTTCAGGCAGCCACTGCTAGGTGATACAAGTCCAACCTCAGTGATAAATGTGATCAAGACCAGATCCTATGTCTCATAGACACACAAATATATACCCGTATATTCAAATCCCTGTCTGTGCACAAGGAGACATTTCAAAGCCTTGCCATGCACTGGACATCCCTGCAGCCACAAGTGAAGGTTAACACATATTTATATTTTGTAGAAATAGAAATAGAAAACTGTAGGAAATTGCAATCTCTCTCATTGTCATGTGTCATAGATAGGATTAACAGGACAAAGTAAAATGTGTGTGTGTATAAACCTCACTCTGTAAAAGATTGTCTCTGTTAAAAAAGCACACTGGACACCAGACCCTGAAGGGCTAAAATGTAATTGACCAAAAGGGAAATAGTCCTACATCACAGCTCTGTGCATAAAGTCACCACTAGTCCTGGGCAGGTCAGGGAAAATATATAAGATTTAGACTTAGCCCTCCTGGGGAAGAGCACAGTATGAAAAGCTATAGAGACCACCAAAGGCTGAAAAACAGAGTGATAATGATGGCTCAACTGGACAGCAAATAGTCAAATAAACAACACAGTTACCTGTGAAGAAGCTGGTGAGAAGTATGAGTGACCTACAGAGAATGACAACACAGCAGCCTGTTTTTCTTGGATAATGATCAAAGAAGAAAATCGTGCATGAAGATTTTTCGTGCACAGAAAAGTTAGAACTAACGCCAGAAACAGGTGGCACTGGTAGAGCAGAGATGTGACCAGCAGTGTATACTACCAAAGCTCTTCCAATGTGCTTCAGCAACTCTTGGGACCTTGGGGCTTTGTGACTCTGAGGATTATCATTCTTACTATCTCCTCTGAGGTAGAATAATTCCTACTTAAAATGGTGCCAGTCATGGCTCTCTCCTTCATCTGCAGGATGGAGAAAGCTCTGTGGATTTCTTGATGAAGTGACAGTGATGACATGCTTTCTCATTGGGGAAAAAAAAAATGAAAGTTTTTGCTTACTCAAACAACTTATACTCAAAATGTTGTGGCCAAAAGAAGTGAAAATGGAACCATCTGGGAAAAGTTCTCTCATTCTGACTTGAAAGCACATTTTTATGTCTCTCATACAAGCAATACTCCCCACTGGCTCACTCGTCAAGACTCTTGAAACATATTTGTAGTTCCCTCACTGACTTTTAATCACCAAGAACAGAGGAAGAACGTGTAGCTGTAAGAGGATAATGGCAGTGGCTGAAATCGGAATATAAACTGTTACTTCAGAAAGAAGCTGTGCTGGAGGGGCTGGCTATCTGTTCGTACTCAGTTTACTGGAGGGGGTGAGGGAGTGCTCTGTATCTTGTTACTTTTGTATACTGCCCTTTTATTTTCATATTCCAGCTGCTGCCCTTTGATCAGGTGTCCTCTACTGAAGGTGAGGGGCAGGGAAATATCTCTTCCCTCAGAGCCAGTGGACCTACGGGGAGTTTGGAGTCTTCAGCAAGCAGCGGAGCCAAGCAGCTGTGCATCAGAGATGACAGAAAGGGGGAAGCTGCTCTAGGGCCACTGTGGAACTACATGAAGTCATCAAACCCCACAGAAAGTCACAGGGCTCAGGAGCATACACTGCTTACAAGGAAATCCCTAACAAGGGAGGAAGTTTGACTGAAAGCAGTTTATTTACTCTGTCTCTGTGCTTTCTTTGTTGACAAAGTTATCTTTTTCTGGTTTTGTTATCTTAGTGTTTAAATAAACCTGAAGTTTACAGTTTGAGATTCTTTGATTATCTTTTGGCATGCCCACTGCAAGGAAAGGGTGTAACTTTCCACACTGACTTGGTCAGGGTCACAACTTGATGCCAAGGACAGGGAATCTCAAACCAATGCAAACCTAACCTCTCAGAACTTCTGTGGCTGGTACCGGCAGAAGGCTGGGTTTAATTTTTTATGCAGTTGGGCAATAGACTGACACTGATTTGGATAGGCCAGGCTGACAGTGTCAACCTCATAAGGCACATCCTAGATGTATGGTAGGCTCCATTATTGACCATTATCAAGAAGAAGCTGGCATGAAGGGACACCTCCAAGAGCTGTTCCTCAGGGCTTGTCCTGTGTTCATAGACCCATATCCCATTGTGTTTCAGGCAAAATGTGGTCTTTAGTGGGTTAACTGGGTTACTCTGCTCAGTTACCGGGGCAATGTTCCTCCAGCCTCACTTCTCTAGTTGGTACGAGTTGTCGCATCCAATTTTAGCTGTGATGCTGCTGACATAAAAACATGATTTCCACGCAATTCTCCCTCTGCACAGTTTGATTTTAGTTAACCAGAATGATCCCTTAATGAAGATATCAGCAGAGCTAAGTGGCTGAGTACACGCTGAAGAGAAAATGCTTACACATAGACACAAATATACACATTAACCCTCTGCAAACCTACCTTGGTTAAAACTGTTTGCTGAGTAAGCTCTGCCCGTATTCCATTTTAAGGAGGTGTCATTCTGAAAAGAAGGAAAACCCAATGTTTCCTTTTCTGCTGGATAAACTAATAGAAGAGGAGGAGAACCACAGGAGGAGGGAAGGATCATTTCCAGCATAGGAAGTGCAAGTTTCATTCCATACAGGGATTTTTTAGTTGGTTGGTTGGTTGGAGTTGGTTTTGGTTTTGTTTTTCCTAGTCCTGGTAACTTATGCTTGAGCAAGTTGAGTATATACCAGATCTTTGGAGAGGAAATTACCAGACTCAGTATGCCAGGTCTCTAATGAGCATATACAAACTGAGATATAGGGAGGCTGTATTTAGGGGGAAGGGTAATTTCCCTACCAGATTGCTAATCTCCATTGGTGGAGGTGCTACTAAGTTCCAGTAAAATGGCTGTATATGTACTTCTAACATGACCAAGAATGTGCTTTTTTTCCTTATATCAGCATTAGAAATAACAGAATTATTGAGCTGAGACTTAAATGATAGGTGTTACTGTTTGCTTCATCTATAATAAAATAAAAAACCCAAATGTTTCTAAAAGTCTCTGTTGATACCGGCTTGTTTTTAAAAGGCCAGTTTTGCTCCCTCACCTACAACTTTCTTCGTTAAGGGACCCTGTTATATGAAGAGAAATTATTGGTGTGGCCCTGACAGGTAGGATTTTCCTACAACCCCCCTTGCTCCTCCTGGTCCTAGATGAGAATCTGAGCACAAGTGAGTGGTACAAAGGCTTCCTACAATTAAGCCAGCACTTAACTCCATGTTGCAATTAGTATAACTATTTGGTCTAGGTGTGATATTTTTGTGGTGTGCAATCGATGCAGATTGCTCGGTTGCTCTTCCCTAATGTAGCTCTGTAGATTGTTATTGTAGCTGTTATTCCCTAATGTAGCATTGTAGATGTAAGGCAGCTTATACTTGTAAAGCATATTTTCTTTCTTGTGTGAGTTGCAGAGTGACTGTACAGTAGCTATGCTTGTGTAATTAAAGTTTTAAAGCTTTCAGCACTATAAAGGCCTAAAAATGTGTGAACCTTCTTTCTTGAGGGTTCATCTCTAAAAAAATGGACAAAACTAGGCCTTTATTTGGCTTCTAGATTTTGTGAATGCTTATGTACATGTATTTATCTTTTTAGAGAACTAGACAACCCAAGAGTATGAAGAAAAAACCCAGCAGATTTGAAGTACCGTATTTTTGGAAACATACTTTTGTTTTCATTTTTAAATTTGGGCAATCAGCAAGGTTTGCTAGAAAAAGTAGCCTTATGACAAAAATACCTCAATGAAGTCACCAAAGGAAAATTCAGCTGGAGATTAAGGAAGTCAGGTGCTAATCAGAAACTAAATCAGAAAAAAAGTATCACTTCTAGTATCACCAAGATGTTAGATTTATCTGCTAGAGATGGAGACCATGGAGCTAGAGGTGGAGACCGTGGACAGTTTAAAACTAGCCAAGGTGTTTTCTGGGGTGCCATGTTACTAAACACCTTACTTTTCAAGGCCTAGGGTGCTGTTTTGGACAGAGGCATGGGTTACAGGGTACGTTGCCAACTATCTGGAAGTCATCTCCACCATGCTAAGCACATAACGCTTGTCTTAGCAGGGTCATGGCAGCAATTCCGTTTGAGAGCGTGCCTGTTGGTGCAGAGCAGCTGCTTCAGCAGCCAGCTATCACCGAGAGAGAGAAGGGCAACCGAATTTCATTGCAACTTGAACATTTCCAGTTCCTCATTGCCTGTCCCATTCTTCTCATGAAGTTAAAGGTTCCTGGGAAGTATGTGTCTTTGGAACTGAATACAAGCATGGTCAATGATACCTAGAAGAGTGTTAATAGCTATAAAAACATTCAGATATTAGCAGATGTTTTCAGGGCATTTAACCCTTCCTGTCCAAGAGAAGATAGTGACTGCCCACAGTGTCATGGTGAGCTTGGGAAGAGCTATTGCTGCTCTGCCCTAGGCAAATGATGCACAGTGCTCATCATATTCCCCCCCGGGACTGTCCCAGCCACACACTACTAGGATGTCATCAAGCCACCTCAACTGTGCCCACACCAGGAAACCACTTAAATTCATTTTATGAACTCCAACCATTGACCCACATCCTTGAACTGATTTGTGCACGGTGCCCGTTCACCCACAGCCACTGCTTCCCTGCAGTGCAGGTTTCTCCACAGAACCTCACATCATCTCAGGGGTTAGAGAAGAGGCATCTCTGGTCTACTCACAGCTCTGTGTGAATCATTGCCTCCTAGCTCCCATAGAGGGATAGTCCCATGTAAGTGGGCTCAGCCATCATGGTTTTTCTTTTTGTTTCAGAAGACACTTTCTAGCCTAGCATGTGAATTCCAACCATTTCTTGCGTTTAATCCTGCCGCAGAAACGAGCAGGCAGTTTCCTTTTACATTGTCCTGCCCCCACGCAGTCTCATGTAATAGAAAAAGAGGAAGCCCCGGATGTGAAACTATGTTACGCAAAATAGAATGAAAATGTCCTCAGCCAAAATTAACACCCTCTTGCCACAAATACTTCCCTCTGCAATTTCATTGCCCCCTCTTCTGGTGGCATTTCTTCATCAACAGACCTCCTTACCAGCTAAACGTCCACAATACCTGGCCTGTGCAAAGTTGAACGAAGGAGTACCATGGTCACACAGTAAATCGCATGTACCTTGACAGTATGGCTGGCTTTTTGAAACTCTTCCTCACTGAAAAGGGGCTGTCATGTCAAGGTGACAGAGAAACAAGAAAATTATCATGCCCGCATAACATCTGTAATAGATGAAGAACAGAACTTTAACATGGATACTGGATGTAAAGTTACTTTCAATGATGATCATGATTGCACAACCTAAGTGACAAGTAATTAAATCTATTTGTTTGAATTACAGATATTTAAGAAGATTGGGAGGTTAAGGAGTCACACTGCTGTGGCTTTCAAATGAGATGCCTTTTAAAATAACTTCAGCAACATAGTTGTCAGTATATAATAATTAATTGATTTCTTCAAACGTTCCCATAACTCCTTAAATGAACAGCATAGTGACTTGGTAATGTAGAAGTTTACAGACAAGAAGAATGTGTGTGTACACACACACACACACACTGGCATTTAATTACTAGGGCAGTGCTCAGCTCCTCTGCGTACACCAGAGATGTAGATATGGAAGACATTTTACCCCATGCATTGGATATATTTTCTAAACCCAACTGCATCATATTTATTTGTGCTTAATCAGGACTGTACGGAGTGCTTTGAGTCCTCCACTTTACATTTGTATACTCAGTATCAGGCATTACAGGAGATAAAACAATAAATAACTAGTAAAATACACATATAGGTATGTTGGTAAGGTAGATAAAAAAAAAGGAGTCTTGTACCAGCTTCGTGAGCATCATACACCCATTTAAATTGCTTTTGCCTCCTGATATAGAATTTTTCAAATATCTTACAAGCAATCTACAAATAAACTTCTCTCCACAAGCCACTTCTGCATGCTACTGAATGGTGCCAGCATGTCAGTAAATCTCTCAGCAGCCGCCGTAGCGTGTTCCAGTCACATTCAACCATTTGTGGCCACCAACTTCCTGTGCCCTGAGTGAAAAAATAAAGTTTTCAGGGCTGCTTACATGTCTTTTAAAAGTTGGTCTTTAGAAGACAGACACATCAAAGTTAAGACTTCTAAAATTAAAGGCCATTGTTATTCACTATCATCACGAAAGAAAATCACCAAAATCTAGAAGATTTCAGGACTTAAGGAAAAAAAATATATTGAGTAGAAACAGGTAAAAACCAATCATGCTTATCCAAAGAACTTCTGTGGAGACAGATGACAAATTCCTGCTCTTCTCCAACAGGCCGCAGCAGAGGATAGCCTAAGAAACCACCCATGAGATTCATTGCAGCTTGGAGCTTCTACTTTTGATGTCTTTAACAATGTAGTTTCTTCTATTTTTAACTCTTCCACCAGAAAAATCTCTGAGGCTGGACGGTGCCTTCTTCATTTCAGAGTTTTCACTGAAACAGGAGTTCTGTGCAGTTCATGGGCTCAATTATGTGGTAACTTTTCCTCAAGGGTTTCATGCTGTGCGACCCTGAAGAACTCAGAGGCTACACAGTAACTCGTGTATTCCAGCTATTCTTCTGAAAGTACACTGAACTAGCTGTGTAAAAACAGAAGCAACAGAGTATGCTAAAGGCACTAACCCCTCTTACCTTCCTTTTTCATTTTTTTCTGATTTACTCCAGCCCTTTCCACCGTGCTCTATGGAAATCTTCCTAAGTAAAAGCAATTGCCTCTTAAACAGCTCTTATCATTACGTTGTTAATAAAGGATGATTCACAGGTTTAAAAAAAAAAAAAAAAAGAAGAAGAGGGAAACAAAGAAGAAAGGCTGCCTTTTTTTTTTAAGTATTTATGAAATTGGATAGGTTTTCATTACATATAAACACTGCAAATATATAAGAATGCTTTAGCTTTTCATCAGATATTCAGGCATTCTCCTCCCAGTCTTCTTGGAAGTCTATGTGATATCAGAAGATGCATGGAAATAAACCCACAGTAACTGGAGTTGAAAGTGATTTCAAATCAAATTGTTTGATCTTTGTCATTTTTATTCACGTGTATTTAACAGAAAATAAATGGAGAAGCCCTTTCAGTTCTGAACCTTACCAACCCAGTTCTCTGGGGACACAACACACACCTTGGTCTTCAATTCCATGACCGACACGAAGAACTTCAGTGGGATTTCCTTAGACCAGATTTTATTCTTCTAGTGTTTCTAGTTCAAAAAGTAAACAAAAAAAATCCCCAACCCAAATCAAAACAAGAGTAGCAGCACAAATAATTTCCTTTTTCATTAGAAAGTCTGGGGGAATAAAACATTATTTACTTCCACAGTCTAAAATAGCTGACGAGGGGAGGTAAACAGTTTGTAAGCAAGTATGCATAGGCAATAGCAGAGCAAGCATCCCACAGAGTCACCACCACGTATCCTCACGTGGAAACTCCAGGGCAGCTCCCAAAAGCAGAGACTGCCATTAGTACAGGGACTTCTGTTGTGCAAAGATCCACCGCTAAAGCTTTGGAATAGACTAGCTTGCACTTTTACCTTACTATATGCATCCTAAAGGGCTTTTTGAATCACTAAAGATCCCAGAGCAAGGACCCTTCCTCCACGTAGTGGGAAACAAACTGGCGAAACCAGGGTCCTTTATCCCAGTGCCCTGGTGTGGTCCCCAAGTAGAACTGGAAGTGCCTTTCGCTACACAATGGGCGTGATCAGAGGAAAAATAGTGCAGGGCTCACTGGAACATCTCTGGCAGAGGGTTCTCCCTCTCCAAAAGTCTCCAAGAAGTGCAAGAGAGATGTAAAATAACTGGAGCTTCACTCTGGGACCATAGCCAACCAGCAGGGAATTGTTTATCAGCAATGATTTGGCCTCACCAGCAACTTGGGACATCTCCAGAAGTTTCTCATCAACTGGTTTGGTTTTGTGGTTGTAGGTACAATTAACAAAAGCAGAACAGGTAAACAAAGTTGCAAAGACCATAACATAGTCAAGGAAAGTTTTATAGGAGTCACCAGAGTCCTGTCCTAATGAAGCAAATAAGAAGATAGCAATCATCAAATATAAGCTTCCTAACAGGCAAGCTGATATCCTGAAGATAATACTGACTGATGAACAAGGTGATACCCTAGAGGATACCTCATTAATCATCTGGATGACCATTCTGCAGACCTCAGTACTTTCGCAGACTATCTTCAGCAGGTCAGGCAGTCCCTCACTGAACATGCCTTCTCTCCTTTTTGGAATGACCTGAAAATCCATTGCAGGTCAGGCCAGGAGGGATTTCTCATTGCAAATGGATGGAGGGCTATAAGGAACCATGGTGGCATTCTTAATCTTGTGGTTGGGAGCACAAATGGTCTTAATAACTTTATCCAAACAGCAGACATCACTGATGTCAATATAAGTCAAACGGGTGAGGTGCAGTGGCACAAAACAGGGCACAAACGTGATGGGGATCACTGGTTTCCTTTCTAAAGAGTCTTGGAAGACAGACAGATTGGCTTTCAGAGGGCTCCACCTGCTCTGGACAAAGTCAAGACTGAGGGCTAAGACAATTTTCTGGCTTTTTTGAATGGTCTCATCCACATTTCCAATTATTGATTTACCTGGTATAAAGTCCCTTTGATGATAACAGGCCTTCAGATCAGGAACCATGACTTCTAGGCTCTGGATAAGGTTCCTTACCCAAGCTGAACTGATGCTACTATAACTGACAAAGATGTGGTGGGTCTCATGGTCTGCCAGGACAGATAGCTCAGGAAGCACCTGGGGCCCTTGAAGATCTGTCATTCCCGCTCTTGCAGGTAATGCAGAACTGGACTCACTAATATAATTATCTGAAATGGGTCTAATTTCCTCTTCAAAATCCATCATTTTTTGCTGCAGAAGCAAATGACAAAAGCAGAAATGATGAAATCATGCTCCATAAAACCAGATAGAAATACAATGCGTAATTTTGCAAACTGTTCTGCCTACAAAAGGCATACCATTTTGCCTCTTGATGCTTCTTTTTTCAGTCTACATCACACACTTGTTTTGCATTCACAGACACACTGATACTGGTGGCAGACTCTGAGTTCAGGGACTGAGGTATCAAGCATCTGGTTTAGTCCCTGCCTTCAACTCAAGTCCATGCTGGAAACCTCAGTCAGATTGGTAAACACTGATTAATACTTGTAATTTAACCCAGTGGAATTGTTTCTGGGAGCAAATATTTTTCATTTATCTAGAATTTTGATTAAATTACAATAGTAATTATAAGTAATTATATATTCCATTCAAGCATTGCAACAACAAAACTTCTTAGTGATAAATATCAGTATTATCTACTTGTGATTGAATATCAAGAATGCAGAGGGTACAGTTTGCTGCTTTTGATATCAAAACAGAGAAGCAGGAAGCACAGCTAGTACCATAAGTGCAACAGCCCTGCACAGACCACCAGAAAGTGTCCTGATCTTTCTCAGATGGTCTGTCCCTCACTTCAGCTTCACTATGCAGACAAGCAGGAAGCAAACAGATGGCCCTGGAGCCCTTTATAAGAGCTAGATGTAATTGCTGCGGAGATTTTTCTTCTTAGGGTGAAAATCTCTCTGAAGTGGTCTGTCTATCCACACTGCAGAGGCTGTGGGGAGAATACAATGACCTTTCCAAAACCCAAGGTGCAAGATGCCTGTTCCCCATGGACAATGAGGTGTAGTAAGGCACAGGTACTGCCACTCTATATTGCTCTCTGCAGTACCCAGTGCCTCATTACTCTTCAAAAATGTTGCTTTTTGCAAAGATCTGGCATGCAAATTTTCAAGCAACTTTGCTTTAGATAGCAAAAAGAAATAAGAAGTGCTAAACTGTGTCCTTTTACTGTGAAATAAATATTCTTATCTCCCCCAGCATTAGCAAGCCCAGCAACTAAGTTACCCGGCAGCTTGCTGAAAACTACGAGCAGTGCAGGGTGTTCTCCATTTCCAGCATCCTCATTCCTCACTTCACAAGCTGATTGCACGTGAGGCCCTCCTTTTCTTCCTGCCCTTCTCCTCCACTTCAGAAAGGAACTTCCCTCTGCTGCGCTCACATGAGGACCTGAAACCAAAACTAACCAGAGCTGCCAGCATCAGCAGAGACACCAGTAGTCCAAGCAACAGCCATCTGTGTTTTCCCTACATGTCCCACCATGGTCCTTGGGTGCTGGAAGGGGAGCATCACGTCAGGAGTGGGGTGTCATCACTGCGTGAAGGAAAGCAGTGTGGCAAGGAGGAGGGAAGCATTTACTTGCTGCCTGGGAGGAGGCAAGATGCAAGCCCCAGCAGCTGCTGGTTTCAGTGACTGACTTCCTTGGTGGGAAAGAGGACCCTTAGTGACAGAACATGAGGGCACTTGCAAAGAAGACAAATATTTTATGCCTTCCTGGTTTATAAGGCTCAGGCCCTGCCCTTTGTGGAGCTCTGCTCTCTTAGCTTCTCCTGGAAACACCTTCACAACATGGCCAATGGCACACCACGGTTCTCCACGCCAGCCCCATGGGAGAGTCCTTGTCCTACTAGCGTCAGGCAGCATCCCAGCTCTGGCCAACATGCCATGTCGCCCCAGGGCCAATGCAGAAAGAAACACAAGGAGAACGAATGACTAGCTGGAGGGCAACCACAAAGGAAGTGGGTATGGAGACAGGAGTTTGAACATGGATGGAAGGGGAGGGGCACAGCAAAAAGCGCCCACGTGCCCTGGAGTCCGAGCAGATAGGGAAGCAGGAGACCCTATGGTGGCCAGGACTCACTGGCCCATGCTGCTTGTCCGGGGGGAGCAGAGGCTAGCTTGGTCAGGTGTCAGGGAGGTGGGTGAGGTCCTTGGTCCCAGCACTTGGTGGGGTCCAGCTGGGGTACATGGAGATGAAGAGGTGAGAAGAGCAGCTCTGGAGGGACAGCCTGGCAAAGCTGTCTCCATCACTCTGGGAGGGACCGTAAGGGCCTCAGCACAAGGGATAACTCTTTGTTACATGAACTGGAAGAGGAAGAAAAAGTAATTTCACGCAAGACACGTGCCACCACACGTGGGTGGAGAAATGGGGACAGGGATGAGAAGAGAGGACATATGCCCACAGCTAGGGGTAGGGCAGGCCACTGACACCCCGGTGCCCAGGGTGGTGCAGCCCGAGGGTACCCACCTCTCAGACAAGCCCCGCTGGCTCCTATGGGATTGCAGGCAGCTGCAGCTCTCACTGCCGCCGAGCTGCCGATAGCCAACGCTTTTCACGCCTTTTCTTTTTCGTGGTTCTGCACCAACATTTTCGGCATCATTGAATCATTTTAGCAGGAAACAGAACTATTATTCCATATTTGAAAAAAAAAAAAATAGCTCAACAAATACAAATTTTTCACTTACTCTTATTTTCAGTGGGAGTTATATAATTGATACATCTCTGAATCTTACTGGAAGAAAAATGTGTGTAAGCACATGTTTATTCAATGCATTGCAATAAATCCTACATAAAGAACATGAACTCAGGTACAACTGTTCTATCTTCTGAGGAAAACATGAAAATTCAGCTCATTTTGGAAGTGGAGTCAAACACTTTTATACTGAAGTGAATTGAATAAATGGAAAGGCTCAATAGAACATAGTGGTTTACCATATTTAATTCTCAGAGAAAATCAGACCTTGGCATATACACACTTGCTACTGAACTGGACAACGGAGCATTAGCACAGACAAACAGCACTGAGCAGGGAGATCACTGTTTGCTTTTGATAGGCAATTTGGCAGGGGAGACCAGCACATCAAATTGAAGCCAGAAGCGAAACATCTTGCTTTCTCCTTTACTTCTTAATTTATTCAAGGTAACGACTGGCTTTCTGTTTTCTATCCTTACCAGAAAATGAGCCAAAACTACGCCAAATCTTAGCCTTCCACAAAGCAGATCTTCATGACTTATTCCCATTTTGCTTTTTCTTTACAGTAAGATCCACTTGGAAAATATATAACCAAAGCTCAGCTGTACCTTCCTAAATACAAAATTGTTACAGTAGACTCTATCTCTCCAAGTATGAGATTTGTGAACCAAAAGCCGCTTCCTTTAGGGATACAAGGAACAAACCTCAAGTAATCTTTCCACTGGAACCCCTCACATCCTCCTATAAACTGATATTAGCTTAAAGCATGTGGACATGCATGCCCTCATCTTTTCTGTCACGTTGCCCTGAGACATCTACACACCAGGAGATCACAGAATTTCTTTCTTGTAGTACAAATGCATTTGGTCATCTTTGCCTGAACTTGTTTTAAAACAATAGGCATATCCTGCAAATTCTCCTTTGTTCAATGAGGTGCTGCTGCTGTTCATGTCTCTCAAATGTAATTTCCTGGTTTTTTGCTCACCTTCCTTGCATGTAAAGCTAAATGCAAGCTGTAACAGTGAGACAAAAGACAGCATGGTTAGAGAAAAAAAGCTTTCTTTTTCATTTTGAACTCAACTAGACACAAATCACATGTACTTGTTTTCCCTGCGTGCTTTTCCTGTAAGACCTTTGAGTCATCTGACTCCTCTGTGACAGCCACATGGGCTGGGTAGGGAGAGGTTCAAGTCAGTAACTCAGGATGGAAGCAAGTTGCACTGTGCACCTGGATAATCCAAATGCAGCTCTTGCAGATATCCACAATTGCTTGTAAAAAAATAAATACCATGGTATGAGAATATTTGAAGCACAGGGTCCTGGGCTTTGCTTCATCCTTTATAGGAAAACAGAGGAATACCCTATTCAGAGCACACGAGTGGTTCAGATGTGTAAGAAGAGAGATCTATACTCAGCTTTCAGCACGAAGAGAAAAAGTATGTGTTTACATACAGAGACACCTTTTTTCTCCCATCTTGTTTTTGGGTAGATTTGATTTTTTCTTTCAGTTTTGTGTGCAGTTCTGGTTTGGCTGCTGTTCATCCACTTTCTGCTGTACTTGCTTTTTGTTGGCAGGCTACTGCCTTGTTGCTTGGTTACCTCTCTACAACAGCTTCTGGGCTTTTTAACCATTTTATTATTTTTTTTAGAACCTTGCCTTCATTCACCATTGCTTCCTAAAAATTAAAATCCCTTGGTTGTGATTCTTGCCGAGACATTCATAGCCTTTCTTCCACCAAGCGTATGCTGACTGATACAGTCGTATCCAGCCTACCACACAGGGTATCTGCCCTTGATTTCCTGTTTCTTACACTGTGCATTTATTTAGCACTTTCTACAAAACACAGTATAATCTGTCTCATGAAGCCTCATCCCTGTTGCCACCTCCCATTCTCTCTGTACTTCCCTATTGCTTCTTTTCAAGGCTGCAGCCATTATTCCTAGGACACTCTTCAGGACAGACATACGGATGCCAGGATCTGCGCTGACTCACTGACAACAAAAACAATGCACAGGGGCTGCTGAGAGCTTCTGCAAGCAACCTATCCATCACAATAGCAAGATGCAAATAAAGCTGGATTTACAAGAATCCAGAAGCCCACTGTATAATCTACAGCCAAAGCCTCAGCTAGCTTCACAAGCCGTATACAGCCACAGCAGCACTGCCCAGCAGAGAAGAAGGGCAAACTCAAACACTGCCCCGTGCTGCCATGGTTAAATTCCTTTCATGCTGCATGGAATGTATCCTCATAGTGCATTCTATAAATATTCACGTCTAGACAGTCCTAGCTTGTGTAGATCCGTCAAGGAAGCCCTTGCACATCGCAGAAATACAAGTATCTGAGCATCAGGTCCTTGGCTTCCAGTTTAAAACAGAGCACTTTAGCTGCTTACACAGCACATGAAAAGAGCTGAGTACATTAGAATGGGATGTGAAATACTTTTTGTTGATCACCAGGAACTGTGAGGCTATGTTCTGTGCTTTGGTTTCAGCCAGGTCTTATTTACAACTACCAGAATGAGTCAAGAAACTATCTACTCCAAAAATAGTTTGAGCTCACGCTAATGTGAAAACAGATTACATAGGCTGAATGACAAAATCTAGACAAGATAAGTTCTTGTTGTTTTACAAGGACCCTAACAATTTCTAAAAAAAAAGGGGGCAAGATCTTATTAAAAGGTTCCCAGTGATAGGATCACTGACTCATCAATGTGCAGTAAAATGGATCAAAACTTTCAGAAGCATTTCAGAAATTGTACATTTTGAGGCTAGGCATGCTTCTAGGGTTTTTTTCCAGAACATATTGGCATGCTTCTGTTTTTTGGTTGTTTTTTTTTTTCCCAGAACATAGTGGGATATATATCTTGAGCAAAACAGACACACACGAACGCGTCATCCCACACAAATTAAGTCTTCACTATTAAGAGCTCTATTCATTGCCTAGCACAATTGTGGTACATTTTATTAAATAGATTATTCCATACAAAAAGCATGGCTCCACAATCTTACACACCATGATACAGTCTCTGTACTTTTCTAAGTTATATCACAAAATACAGATGGACATACAACATCTTGTACTTTTCCCTAAAGATCTCAGTGTAGGGAGCTGGAATAACACACAGCCTCACTCATTCCCTGGCAGCCAAGTAAGAGAAGTACAGTGAGAAACTCCACTGTGTTTTGACCAACTGGTTTATTACAGTATTATTTGACTTACAGCAGTGATCTATGGCCTGTAAGTCACAAAACACATTTTTAACTGTTTGGAAGAAACACAATATTGCCAATGCAAAACAGAAAAGCGTGTCTTCCAACTCTAGCAGAATGAAAACTGAATAAAGGCATAACTACCCCATTGAAAAAAGATGCCATCAAACAAAGAACCAGTCCGCTTGCTAAAATCAGACACTGATTTGCTAATACTGAAAACAACTTACAAGGATAAAGTGTTTCAAGTCCCTCCAAGCAATGAACTCTCAAATATCTTGATGGCTGGACCAGCCCCACTGAAATCACCCACCCAGCAAACTAGCACTTGGGACGTTCAAAGTGGTAACGACGCGCTTGCTGGTGCCACACTTCGCAAAGCTGCAGCTGAAGCAACATCTGAAAGTCACACCAGAATGGCAACGATGGGTGCATTGCTATGTGCCACTGCCTCGAATGGGTTCACGGGTGAAAAATAAAACAACTTCCATGAAAACTGAAGCACACTTTGGACACATACTCCCTCTGTCCCTCAAATACTGAGCAGTATGAAAAGACTCACCTTAATTTTGTGACGCCAGGACCCAGACAATTCCTCCCTTGGACCTGGATGTCCCCAGGTGATCTAGACACAACATAGCTCAAGCTATAGCTTTGATGCCAGGAAATAACACATCCACATCATGTTTATTTACCTCATTTATGCATCAAAACTCAGAATGACACCTGCCTTTGGAGCAACCAGTATTAAAAAAAAAGCAGAAGAAACAACTCCCAGACTACACTTAATGAACAGGCAAGAGCATCTTATCGATTCTTTAACACATTTCCTTCCCCTCCCCAATTTCCTACTTAAACAGAGGTTAAAGTGTGCAAGTAAGTAAAGTGGCTTAGAATAACATCTCACATTAGGACCTAATTTAACAGGTCACTCCTGCCAAAAAGAGGAGATCCTCTGCATGCAATCCTATGTTCTCCCCGCTTCTTGCCACTTACCTTGAGGCGGTTCTTGTTCCTATCTGACTACAAGTAAAGTCGATCCAGCTGACCGCCTCAGGAGATTAACTCAGAAAAAGAGAGGTGCTTCTTTTCATGTTAGCAAGCTGCCTGAGTTTATAGCACAACCAGATGAGTGACAGAAGAAGAAGCAGTGCGGGAACAGAGAAAACTACGTGCCGGTGGCTAGAAAAGGTGTGAGACTGTTCTGGTCACAGTGCGTTGGCACTTCGACTCACACATATTGCAGAGCCTGTGGCTCTGGTTATAGTTCTAGGTAGAGCTCCTTATGAAAGCTGAAATAGCTTACCCTCACCGTCCTCCTCAGCTGCGTGGCCCTGCTCTTGTGTGATGGGCACTGCCTATTCTCCAGTCTGACAAAAATCAGGGAACCAAACCAGCTCAAACAGAGCAACAGTTGCTTTTCAGCTACCTCACTTCTATTTTCAGCTGTATCACCATATGGCCAAGTATACAATGAGGCCAGCTCATGGGGGAGGGAGGACACTGTGGAAGCACAAATGAGACGAAGATGACCCGGGGGGTCTATAGCCAGCAGCACTATAGACCCAAAGGCCTAGAAGCTCTATCCCTTGTTGTGGTTTAACCCCAGCCAACACCTAAGCACCACACTCTATTACCTGTGTCCTTTCTTTCTACTGCCTGTAGATTTCCTATGTAGCCATGAGGACTGTAGTCCTTTGCACATTCTCACCCATAAAATGGGGATAATGATAATTTCTCTCTCTGGCCTTATGCAGACCTTTTCTATTTAGACTACAGGCTCTTCCTGGCAGAGATACCTGTTGCTCTAAGTATTTACCACACAGAATCTTGCCATTCTCATCGAACAAAAGTTTTTTAAACAGATATATGTCAAGTAGTACTCATATATGCTATGCACGCCAATTATTTTTTCCCCATTTCACTCTGATTTTGAATATTTATGTAATAAGGATTACTGCCAGTTCCATAACATGCCTAATCCACCACCAGGCCTAATCTGGTTATGCTGCTGAAGTATTTAATATTAATACTAATTTAATATTATCTGGGCTGGAAGAAGAAAGTACTGACACATCAGGATTTCAGGCTACCCTGGGTTATTTAGGTGATCAAGGACTTCAACAGATAGTGAGGAAATCCAGATGCCTACACAAGACATGTGAATTGACCTTACGATGACAAGTGACATTTTGTATCAAAAAAAAGGAAGCCAATGTACTATTGTGCACGGAAAAAAAAAATTATATGGTTCTAAATCATAAATATATCAGTACAAGAAAAGTGCTTTGCTGCCAGACTGACAGTTTGGTAATGACGTACTGCCAAATTAGCAGCTGTCAGAACAGCAGCAGGCTTACAGGACACATAAAGAATATGGTGAAGGGTAGTGCTGGCAATAGTACAGGGCTTATATAAATCAATAGCATATTGGTTTCCTTTTTAGCACATACTTGTCATACCATGAGATGGTCAGATCCCCCTGCACACGCATTACCCCATGCAGGTATCTTACTGCACTTCTCATCCTTCCCTTGCTTTGGTCCACCAGGGAGGACAGTACTTCTTGCCACAGTACCTTCCGCACTACAGCAGGCAATGCTGGGAAGAAAAAGCTGTTATACCAATGCAGATTAGGAAAAGAAACCTTTTTGAGCAGTCCAAATGTTATTCATGCCTTTGATGGAAGATGCTTAGCTCCACTGGCTGCAGCCATGAGAAAACTGCACAGGATGCTGAGCAGGAAACTGAGTCGAGTAGCTCTGTCAGGCCCATGTCAGGATGACTCACCACTTCAAAAGTCATAGGTGATCATGCGTGCACTTCTTTCTTCTCCTCTTTAGTCGAGAATGGACCTATCAGTAGAAGCAGTGGAGGTTTCTGGCTGACGATGTAGCTGCATGGTCTTCTTTCAGTTCTGGCCTCTAAGAGCTTCCTGGTGCAGATGCACAGCCTGCGGACATCTTGGGGAGAAACTTCTGATGCCTGCTACCTGCACAGGGGACATGATGACACCAGATTCAACTGGCAAAACCTAAGTTGGGGGTTTTGGGAACCTTTTTTGGTTTGTGGCTGCAAAGACTTCAAATGGTGAGTGACTTTTCAAGGTGTTAAACGTGATGTCTGCTCTGTGGTGAATCTCATATTATCTATAAAGAAATACTGCTCTTTCCTGGAAGATAAATTTTACAGGCAGTACAGCTACTCATCGTTATCGATGGCCAGACCATCAGACTCTGTAGACAAAGCCAAATAAATAAACTTCTTGATATCATGTCTCCACCCTAATCTCCGTCATGCCTATTTTTATATTTTTATCTGTTTTCTTCAGCTTGCTAGTGTTAAATGTTTTCATGTTGTTACAATGCGGTGGTGTTTTCTCTTCTGTACTCCAGCTCGTCCTACTTATTTCTGTCTTCCCCCAGGACATTTTCAGTTTTAAACCTGTCAGTTCTTGAAGATGGGGGCTATGCCTTCTACTACATAATAACAATGCACAAGTGCTATACAAAAGGAACAATCCTAGTGAATACTAGCCTCACGAAAAACACAATCACAGCTGATAACATAGCTGGATTTCTTTCTCTTGTGCCTCCCATTCCAGAAGATTCCAAAATAATGTTTTGCAAGACTTCTGCAGCTGAATGGGTGAGGGTGGTTGGTGTGAAAGACCTAGTTGTCTGATATACTCAGCATTCTCCAGCCGGCACTTCATAAAATGCTTAGTACTTCTCAAATACTGACTTAACTCCTGCAGTAAATACAGCCTGCTAATACCTCTGTTAAATACTTCTGAAGACAACTAATTATTTTAATGTTCAAAACTACTAAGCACAGATGATGTCCCATAAGCCACTCAGCGTTACTTCAGCTACATTCACCCTTCATCTTTTTCTTTCATTTTACTGTCTAAAATATGGTCGTTTCTTGTATTATTTTTACTCATCTGACTAGCTTCATGTTATACAACAGAAATATTTGCAACTTAAAGATAAGCAAATGCGTTTGTCTTTCCAGTCTAACGATTTCATTTTGGGAACTGTAGGAACCTCTTAATATCATCCTGAAAATATAATAGGCACTAGAATAGTAAAAATTTTAAAACTATGAAGAAATAAACGCATTTTTGTTCAGTTGAACACAGGACTATTAAAAAATAAACTTCAGGAACAGAAAGCAAAAAGCAAATCTTTCAGTACCTTCCTCCTCATTTACTGGCAGGATTCCTATGGTACAGGGGCATACTGAGATCAGGGGGCTTGGGGGGAGGACTATCGAAACATTACAAGTAAGCTATGTTTTTTGCTGCATGAAAGGTACTTATCAGTGGATCAGTGGAGGGTTACTAGCTTTGAAAGATGTAAAAAGAAACGCAGCATTAACACAGCTCCCTTTCTAATAAATGGATTTGCCTGGTTCAGTGGGACCTTAAGAAACTAAAACTTGTCTGATACATGTAGACTTTATGAGAGCTTCCAAGCACCCCAAAATATCATTGTCTTGTGTGGGGTACAAATTCCTCAAGGTCTAACTAAAGATTCTGAACTCACTAATAGTTTTAATTCCTCATTGCCTGGGGAGGAAGGTAGAGATGAACTGACAAAGTCAACCAAGAGCTGAGTTAATGAGTCCACCCCAGCCTGCGCATCACAGCGAGATTGCTACTAGCGTGGGAGGTGAGTGGCGAACACAAGCATCTCTGCAGTATGCTGCTGTGACCACAGCGCAGACACTTCCTACCTGTACACTCTGCCTCTAAATTTCTGACATGCAGTGACTTCTCCTTGCATAATGTGAACGCAGTTCTTCAGAAAAGTTAGACGGAGCATGTTAGTGGGTGATAAAAGGTAATCAAAGATTATTTGTGGTAGCAGCGAGCAGGAGGTGGCATCACAGAATCCAACCGTAACTTTTTGAGTCAGTCCCATGAGACTCCTAGTATTGCAGGCATCATTTTTTTTTCCAGAGAAAACAACTTCTTTTGTAAAATGCCATGCTTTTAACTTAGCATGTTTGCATTTCCTCCCTACATTATATTTTACTTTAAATACTTTAAAGTAGTTCTTCAGTGATTTAGTTGGGAGGGTATTTTTGCCTTTTTCATTCAAGAAATTCCTACCTTCTTTTTCAATCCTCATTTTATAAAATCTGGGAACATTTCATGATACAGATATAAAAAAAAATAAATATATGGCCCTTGCAGCACCTCACGAGAGGCATTTTTTTCCTACAAAAATAAACATTTCCCTTTTCTGAACAGCTGTGCTCAGCACCCCAACAGCCTCCAGTGACGTCCATGGGAGTTACCTGTGCAGAAGAATTTGCAGACTTACCTTTGCAGAGGCCCATATGTCTCTGGCTGGTAAGGCACAAGAAAGCAGCTGAGCGTTGGTCGGACAAGTGTCCCTCTTGCACAGAGTCTGTACACTGCATTCTGCTCAGGTATGAGGATGAACTCTCCTCTTCCAAGATCAGCCCAGACACTTGGTGCAAATGCCCAACAAGTCTGTGGGCAGTTCAGCAGCAGCCCTCCCTCACTGAAGTGCTATGCTGAGGTGGTGGGAGCCAGCCAAATCACACCCCCTTAGAAAACAGCAGCAGGCTGCTTTTACACTTTGGTCTGGAGGTGTCTTAGCCCAACCGATCAGGGAAAGTAAAGGTCAAGTGTCTCAGTTATAACCGTTGGAGGTCAGCAAGTACAGCTGTTTTGGAGTACCAGATGATTCACAACTATGTTGCAGGTTCTCAAGGTTTTTTGTCAGCCTGGAGAATGGCCTGCAACCGTCAAAAGTATCTTCAGTGTTAGTGGGTGGGGAAGTGTGAAAAGGGTACCTGTGAATTCTCTGCAGCTATAAGCTACAGTAAGCTATTTTTCACCTCAGTGACTGGCAGGACTGAATGGCAGGGGAGTGAGCCACTTCTGAGGCGTGAATAAACGCTGAATAACCTGTTCTTAGAGTAATAGCTATGCGTACATCTGTATTCCACTATCTCCTTGTATGCAAAATCTGCTGTATATGAAACGGGTATTGAGCCTCCCTGCTGCCCTGCTTCTGCTCCCCGATCTCATTCTCTGCCCCTCTGGACTCAAACGTTGCAAAACCTCTTGAACTGTCTACAGCTTGTGAGCTCTAGATGCATCATCTCTTCCCTCTCCCATTCTCTCTTTCCTAGGAATCTTCAGTTCCCTAACTTCCCTGAAGCCACTGTGCTTTAAGCCTTGTTCACACATATCTTATGAATTCTTCTTCACCCTTCTGCCTTTCTGTTTCTTCTCAAGTGCCATCCTGGCCATGCTAGCAGGTCCAGCTCTCCCAGTCCATTGCCTAAACGAACATCTGCTGCACACAAAGGCTAAAATCAACTGCAAATCAATTCAAATTTATGGAAGTATGAAGTTTATATGGCTCTTTATTACCTGTAAATATAAACACCGGGCGATAATTTTCAGCAACTGACTACTGACTGCTCAAATTCCTTGACAATCACAGTAATTGGGAGAGTTCCGGGAAAACGGTTACATCACATGTAACCCTGCATTCTCATGGTTTCCTCTTTCAGGTTTTTCTCCTGGGGTACAGATGGATGCCTGGTTTGGATAAACCATCACTGAATTCCTCATCAGCTTCGCACAGAGCCCACACATTAACTTGAGGAGAGCCGTGCTCCTCTGGCTATTTGAACGTGCAGCACAGGCCAGATCTGCCGTGAGTGAACCAGCTGCTGTGCGTAACACACCGGGTGCAATATCCGCACCGTGCCCCACGCTCTGGGATACATGGCCCTGTCTAAGGGGCAGCGCTACAGCCCCGCAGCTGGCAAGTCAGATCCATCAGGCTTGACGGCTCCTGGGCGAGGCACGGCACTGGCCGAGCTTCCCAAAGAGATGAAGCTTCAAGCAGCCACCGTCTAAACGCAAAGGCAGCACGAGCCCCCTGCCTGCACCTCAGCTCCCTCCCACGACCCGTCTGCTGACGCCAGAGGACCCCAGCCACAGCTGGCGGCCGCCAAGTTCTCCTACAGCCGTTTCCCGTTTCCCCTTCCCGCCCCACGACGTGACGCCCACGCCCGTGCGCAGCCCTGTGCCCCCCCGCCCCGGGCCGCCGGGGGAAGCGGCTCCGGCTGCCCCCCGCCCGTTCCCACCCCCCCGCCGGCCGCCCCGGCAGTTCCGGCCCCGTGACTTGCGCAGCCGGCGGCCCGCACCCATGGGACACCGAGGCGGGGGCGGCGGCTGCCCGGAGCGGGGGACAGGGTCCCGCAAAGGTGAAGGACGAAGGGAGGGGGGCTGGGGGGGACGCAGCCGGGCGGGGCGCCAGGAGACCCCCGCCGCAGGGAGGAGGTAGGAGCGGGCGCGCTGTCGGGGGCAGAGCCGCTGTGCAGCCCCGGGGAGCGGAGCCGTGGGGCTGGGGGCGGCGGCTGCTGCCCTCCGGCGTCCCGGGAGCCGCCGGGCCGCTGCAAACGCCCTGGCCAGGGCACGATCGGCGCGCGGGGGCCGATCCGGTGGAGGTCCCGCCGTCGAGGGGCGCCGGCCAGCCGGGGCGGCCCTTGGGCTGGCGGGGAAGCGGGCGGTGCCAGGCTCCGGGCTGCGAGACCCACCGGAGAAATGCCCGGGGGTCTGGGCATGGCGTGGGGCCGGCTGGAGCTGAGCGCCGTGCCAGCG
>JAVJGJ010000057.1:9532827-9584987 GCA_035590215.1 Microhierax caerulescens | reverse complement strand
GGCGAGCCCAGCTGTGCGCTGCGGCTGCGCACGGGGCCAGGCGCTGCCCGCACAGACCGCTGTGGTGGCCGCAGAGGCGCCACCAGCGGAGGGGACCCTCCCTTTGCAGCCTTTCGAGGGCACCTGGACCCCTGGTGCTGCCTGCGCAGTTGGGTACGAGGCACGGCGGTGGCAGGCGGGTGGGACCTTCCCTCCTCCAAACCCAGCGCGCCGCGACATGGGAAGAAAAGGAGGTTCTGTGAAGCCGGCGCCGTGGGATAACGCTGGATGTTCCTCAGGAGAAGTTTTAGGCACCAGAGTTGGTGACATGTCGTATTTCTCTTATCTGTGCCATGTTTAGGCATCAGGTCAACCTCGGGTTTACTGCCTTCACCTTCATTTGTTCCCTGCTCCTTTCTTTTTTGATCACTTTGCAGTGTCGGGAACTACCTCACTGTTAGGTTCAGTTTTGGATTATGTAATTAAAATTCAGAGTAATTCAGAGTTCCTGTTAGCTTAATAGCTTTGTGACGACAACCTAAATGTCACACATTTCTTAGTCTTTAGTTCTGCTCCCAGCCTGCTTTCCACGGAAAGGGACTTTTTTTGGAACAGCTTCATGGGTCCCGGGTTCTACTGCCCTGACAGCTGGTTGTGTTTGGGGTTTTGTTTTAGGTTTGTGGGTTTTTTAATTCACGACATTTCTTTTTTCAGGTCTATTCTCAAATATCTGGTTATGGCGAGGTGTTGCTGGAGTCCTTACTGCCGCTGTCATTTTGATTTTGTGTATTTGGCTTGGTAAGTGTGTAAATAAATAATTTTAAAAGAAAATATAATTAGCCTGAGAAATTACTAAACTTTTAGGTTGTCAGAAGTGCCTTAAAACCTCAGAGGTTTATTCAGAACTTACCTTATCTCGAAGTTAAATAGGTGTCTCATGATATATTGTTTAAAATTGTGCTCAAGTGCTGGAGAAATGACTCCACTAGTTCGGTGGTGTTAGGGAGTACTCAGTTTAGCCTTAGTGTACTTTTGTCATTCAAGTGTATAACCTCACTGTTGGTCTTAATCCAAGTTCAAGAAAACAAATAACAGATGGAAGATTGCTCTTTGCAACCAATCTGTAGTCCTTCAAAAAATGCCACTATAATACACAAAGCTATTAGTTCAGCTGCAAGGAAGGAACACTTGTGAAAACAATACTTGTCAGAAATATTTATGTTGTGGAAGAGTCCTTGGAAGATAGATAATGTTATTGTCACCTTCTCAGCTACTCCTGCCAACCTACCCCTGATCGGCGCTTTAAAGGTATGTCAGCAACCATAAGGGTACAGGAGCCAGAGTGTATAATTAGTTTACAATAATTATTTCTGCTCGGCAGAAGTAATAATGCTATGGTTAGATGATTTTGGATGATGCAGTCAGAAAGCAAGCTAAAAAGCTCCAGGAACCTTTTCTAGTTGGAAGAAATAGGTAGATTGGTTTTTTGTCTTTTTGCAGTAAACCATTCTTCTGCCAAAGATTTTCCTGTCTCTCCTTCCCTGGAACTCTGTCCATCGGATTGGCTGTATTTCCAGAGGAAATGCTACTACCTCTCAGAGAGTGAGGCCGAATGGAACACCAGTCAGAGCCTCTGCTCTTTGCACAATGCTTCCCTCCTGGTGATTGAAAATCATCAGGAGCTGGTAAGGGAACAAAGAGACGGGGGGGCGGGTGCTGGTTTCACCTCATCTCATTTCTAGGGACCTGCTCAATGAACCAGTGTGTTCTTCTGGCCTCTTAAGCTGAGCAGTTTGAAAGCAAGGCAGAGGCTGTGACAAGCCCCAGCTTGCAGAAGGCTGCGTGCCCCCTCTCCCTGAAAACAGCAAACATCAGATTTAGCAGTTGATATTTCAAAAAAATGCCCAAGGATTATGTGAGTTAAATTTGGTGCTGCTTACAGCTATAAATATTCACGTTGAAGGCAACCAGATAAACACCGTTGCATCTCATTTCTCTTTAATTAGACAACTGTTCTCTCTTAGAAAGATAGGTTAATGACAACCAAGTTGGTAGATATGTTAATCTTGACCTTTGGATTTAGGAGATAGTTATCCTTACCACAGTATGCAGCATCTTTTTCTGTGTTATCGTACAATATTAGGAAAGATTCCACCCAGCACAAAGAACTAGGAGAATATGTTCTTCTGTATCTGTTGCAGACATGGTATTTCAAAACAGCCTCTCTCTAGGTCAGTCACAAACTCCTGTGTAACGGGTGTACTGGGTGCAGATGTCAATTCTGTTGTATATGTTGAGGCAAGGATCTTCCTTAATTAATCTCTAAAATGTATTCCACAAATCCTTGCCAGCCGACGATAAAAAAATCAGTATGATGAACACATATCAGTGATGGAGAAATACATTAGCTGCGAAGGTGTTCATCATTCTTTGAAGACTTTCTGGTAGAGAGACAGTAAAATGATGCATTTGTAATTCCATATTTCCACACAGTTCTTAGTATTCAGTAGAATACTTGCATTCTCCTAGTTGGCGTTTCTGTCACTACAATGTGAGTGCTGCAGGGATCCTGTTGCAAGATTAATCCATTTGATTTCTGATAGAGTTGTTAAGTTCTCTTTCAGTTAGGTGGATTGCACAGGATCCAGATGCTGCAGTACTCTATGGAATTAATTTTTAAATTGTTTCTTCTGGGAGAAAGGCAAGGTCATTGTTTTGTTTCCTAGCCCTGGATCAAGGACTTTGTGTTTGGGTAACTGGAGTAAACATGTAAAACTTCTTTTCTCATACGGGTTTATTCCTACAGAGTTTTATGGTGAAAATAACAAAGCAAGACCCGTGGATTGGACTCTATAAAAGGAATGAAGAGTTCTTCTGGGTAAACGGGAAAGCATTAGACAATAAACTGTAAGTCAGCATTGAGGGGGTTTGCTGATAATATGAGATTGTAGGGGAGTAAGAAAAAATAACTAATACAGATACAGACAGTGGCTTGAAAGAAATATCTGTAATGTTGTTGGGGATGACTATGGAGAGAGCATGGAAAACAATAAGGACTTCACATAACATTGTTAAAACTGATGGATGAAATTTAGAAGGAAATTTTTAATGCCAGGTTCAGAAGCAATGTGAGATGGGAGCTCACAGCAACAGTATAGCAAAGTGAAAGGAGACCCTTACCTCTTATACAGGGACACCTACGGTGTGGAAACTGCAGTTTGCTTCCTGTTTTCCACCACCCCCTTAACCGCAGTGCCACATCCAGTTCTGGGGAAGAGGGAGATGAGAGAGGCATTTGTTTTCATGTCTTCTGCTGGAACGTTTTAGCTGCATAGAAGGATGCAGAAGTCAAAGGTGGAGCCAGTCTTGATAGTACAGCATCCTTGAGAAGGGCAAACCTGAATTCCAGTCTCTGCTCTAAGGGTATATTTCACATTAAGCAACCACTAGACAAGATGCAGGAGCACTACAAGGCCTAGGTTTTGTATTCTGGGGGGCCAGATTCCACTAAAAAAAAAAAAAAAAGTCTTTGTGGTATCCTCATCAAAGCACAAGCTGCAGTGCCTGGCCTGTGGTAGATCAGGCTTTGTACACAGGGAACCTGTGACCCTTGTCATTCCCTTTGCTCTATTGCATTATTTGTTTGCAGGTGTCAGAGTAACTGTGTCTTTCATTCCCCCTTACAGGATCGAAGTAAAAGGCTCTGGAAACTGTGCCTATCTTGAGTCAAAAGGAGTCTCAGCCTCTGGATGTTATTTAACAAGGAAGTGGATCTGTAGCTTGAATATTAGCCTACCACGATAAAGGTGGACACTTAGACATCGTATCACAGTGCTACACAGGCTGTGTCTGTACTCTGGGAATGCACCTCAGCTCCTGCGTGGAGGTGAATGACTCTGGTAGCCACAATTCTCCACCTATGGAGGAAGCCTCTGTTTTTTAAAGACACTGTTTAAAAGGTTTGCTTCAGCATCCTAAGTTATTTCCTTGCCCCATTTTTCTAGCTACTGCTCAGCCTGTAGTTTCTTTTTGTTGTGTCATTTCTTCCATTAACTCATCTCTCACAGGATCCTAAGCATCTGCTCTTGCTTTTCCTTTTCAGTGTGCACTTGGAGGTATTTGTTCTGCTTTTCCCTTAGCTGAACATTCTTGTGAGGTGGGTCTGCCTGAAGGTCTGCCACTGCCTCTCAGGTACAGGGTGATGCAGAAATGAGTGCTGTTGTTCTAGACAGGATCATTGCAGGTTTCACCCCCCTGATTTGATGAGGTGCATCTTGTGACTCTGCATTGTAGTCAGTGTTTTCTTAATGTTATTTTACATGAATCTTGTAAAATTAGCTTGACAGTATTTGTCACAGCACTCTCCAAACTAGCTGGCTGCAACAAGGTCTTTTACTGTCACATACCATCATACTCTTCCTGCCCAATCCCTCTGCTGCCTTCTTCCAGTCCCTCCTCATGCATGGCACACACGCTCTCTCTTCTCTTTGCTTCTTCCTCGGCTGCTCCCTCTTCACTGGCTCTCAACCCCTTAACAGAATCATCCACAGCTGCATCTTATCTATTCAGCCAACCCACCACCCCTGAAGCCAGCCCACAGCTGTATATTATCGATGCTAATTAACCCAGCTTCATTCCTCTACAAGTATTATCATTGGGATTTATGTAGCTGCACTGCACCTGAAGGTCTCCTTCCCACAGCACTTAGCAAAAAAAAAAGTCAGAATAGGTAAAAGTATCTATTTACCTGAGCATCTACACTGATAGGGAAGAAGATAAAATCATAGTAGAGTAGAGAATAACAGAATTAACTGCAAAGGATGTTTCTCCATGGTTTCGTGGTATCCTGTGCCTATCAGAGCATGGGGATTCCGAGCAAGTGGTACATTTCTGGATGGACGATCAGTGCTTTATTTCTGTGCATGTATCACTTTCAGCAGCAACACCCAGCGCTGTTGAATTGCTACGAGCCTGAACAGAATCAGGGTGCAGTCCCGCCGAACGCTGTGCACCGATGTCTAGCAGGTAGCCTGGAGATTTAAAGTGCCATTTGACCCAGAGGAAGCAAAGCAGCTTATTTTCCTGCAAGGACCATTCCTGTTGGGTTTCTAGAGGAGGAAGAATGGGAAACTCCTGTGTACAGCAGGGCAAAATACTTCCCTGCTGGGAATAAAATCTGGAAAATTGATGATGTGGGTGCTATGGGAAGGACTGTGGACTCCACAAGACTTGTTGAAGAAGCAAGTGGAGCCATTTTTGGTGTATCCGGTAGAGAGCACTGTAGTTTCAGGGAAGGGAAGATCGTTGTGTCTTCTCGTTTTTTAAGAACGTAAAATTGCACCATGTTTGACAGGTTACTTGCAGTGTTGTTGGTTCGTTTGGGTTTTTTGTCCTATTTGTTGTTAATTTTGCCTTCCCTATGTTACTATGCAAATTTAATTGCTGTCTGGTTTTGTTCAGTGTCTTGTTAATGTCTTCATTATTTTCTGTGACAAGAAGAGTTTACTGTAACAGGACCGTGCAGGATGGATAATGTTAACATCTTGTGACTTTAAGATGTTTATTTGTATATGATCACTAATTTTGCTGAACTACACTTTATTTGCTTCTATCCTTTATAGAATATAGTAATAGGACTCTAATAGCCTAATAATGTGTTTATTTATATTTAACTAGTTGGGAGGGGGGGTATTCTGCAATGTTTTTAAATTAACTAGCTCTGAAGGATATGGTGCGTGCAATAGTCCTGGAAAGATACTCAATAAATATCTTTCCAGAGCCTCTGAATTACAGTGGTTTGTGGCGTAATGTTGTGCCATTAGAAGTGTTTTTCAGCTCAGGCACCATTTGGGGGGGAAAAAAAAAATCACCAGACTAAAGCAAAATAAAATGTTCGGGTTTTGAATATGAAGAGATCTTCAGTTACAATGTTGGGGTTGATGTGCGACAAGACATTTGACCCAAGAAAAAATGCATTTCGCTTTCTAACACTTGAAACACATCTTTACACTTCAAAAAGTGTCAAACTTTTGTTAAAAGTGTTTAACTGAAATGCTGAAAGGAACATAGTGAAACACACAGTTTCTGTACAGTAACAGTAACTTTGGAGGGAAACACGACATTTTCCCCAGTTCACTCTTGCCAAGTTTTCTGAGTACTTGGATTCGGGGCATATTATTAGAGGTACATGACACAAATTTGGCAGAAATTGTAAGGGATAAGGAATATTGATGCACGGTGTTGTGTCTTAGCCTTTCCTAATGAGCTGATTCACCTGAATGTTTCCTTTACAAAATAACATTGCTCTTAAGGGTGGGTTTTTTTCCATCAGTGTCTTCTATGGATAGAGTCCAAAAATGAGAAATTTTGCTTTTTAAAGGAATTTAAAAAAAAACCTGTGAGCACAGTAGTTTATAGTGAAAGCTTTGCTGTAATCTGACTCTTACGGGGTGTGGTTGGCATCTCCTTTAGTATCCAGAGTCTGTCACTCTGAGAAATGATGCATCAAGCTGCTAATTCACTTTGCTTGGAGCAGAGTTTGATTAAGTACTTCAGTGGCTTTTTTTTTTTTTTTTTTTAAATCAGTGGAATTACTCAGGATTTAGTAACTGCTTAAAATGTTGGTAGGAGCTTCAGTAAGGCCCTGCAAAGACATGTTTGATTACATTAATAATAGTGAGAATGCTCAAATACTCGACATTTCATGAACATTGTTAAAACCTAAACACTACAACCAATCTGAGGGAAGCCAGCTCAGAGTTTAGGTTTTTCTTGTTAAGTTCAGCATGTCTCAAGAAACATCTACCATAAAAAAAGGAATTCAGCAGTTGTCTCCAATGCACAGGCAAGGGTATGCTTTAAGTACCCTGAGGTTACATTTTCCTAATGGGGAATATATCTATATCTGTATAAAATATATTATAGATGCATATATATATAGTAGATACAGATAGATAGATCTTATTAATTTCAGACTCTTTCCTTGCCTTTGCTTCTCTGTCTAGAATAAACAAATCTATCCTCTTCCCCGCAGACATGCTGCACTGAGTTTGGAGGATTTTTTGTTCTTGTTTTTTTAACATGAGAATAACAGTCATTTTTCAAATGAGCCTTTAGCTGCCAGTGCTGCATTCTGTACATTAAATCTGTGTTGGTTTTTTGTTTGAAAGGAAGTCAGCCACATTGAAGGTATGGTTCACTTTAATGTATAGCCCCAACGTTCTGAAGAGCCATCGTGCTGTCCCTGTGGAGCGCAGCAGACTGCATCACGTGCTTGGTGTCTCTTTCCACTGAAGATCTCTACGCTTTTCAACTCTCACTTACATGCACCTACTACCTTCCTGACCTTGTAATTAAGTGAGGTGTTACCCATCAGTGTCTGTAGATGGAGGGAGGTCCATCTGTTCATGCTACCGTATTGCTATTGAGTGTTTTGTTCCACAGCTGCAGTCATGTAGGTGCTAAAGCCATGCTGCTACATGCCAAGAGGCCATGTGAAAGCAAATCTGTTGGTTACTTATCTCAAGTTACTAGACATTAACCACAGCCCTCCATAGGGGCACAAAGACCTCTAGTGCACGTATGAGACAACGTACCTGTGAAACTGCAGCTGCCTTTAATGATGTGTATTATAGCAAACATGAGCTAAAGGGTCTACATAGCCAAAGCCACATTTAGCCTTGTTTCTCTCTCATTGCTAAAAAGGAATTTAATTCCAGTCTGTGCATTTTTGGTTAGTAGAGTTGCACCTTGTATTTTAATGTTAGGCTTTGTTTAGTTTGTTTTTCTCCAAGCACAGCTCATCCCACATGAGTAGCATGAAAGTACATAAAATTATAGTAAAATTCTGGGAACTTAGTATCTCCCCCTGACTGGCCCTGAAATGGCCTTGAGGTCCCTTCTGCTATAAATTATTGCATAATTCTATGAAATGATGTAAGAATTCAGCTTCTTCTTGTGTAAGGCACAATATAGCAGAGTTAACTTCAGGGGCATTTGAAGAGATCCTGCATGAAACTGAGTTATGGTAGATTGAATGTACCTAAGCAACTTTGCAAGCACAGGGAAGTAGATTTTACACCTTTGCAAGACATGTAAGTGTGAGAGTGCTTCAGCTGCTTTGCCCCGCAGTAAGAGAATATGAGACTAGAGATGAAATACGAGACAGTTTTGAAAGGGGACTAACTTTTGTGCTTTCTGAATATTAACTTTTGCATCAGAAGCTTCATTCAAAGAAGAAGTTGGTTCAGTTACCAGTTGAACTGTCCAACCTTTCATGTAGGTAGGAGTCAGATGTCCTGTCCAGGAGGTGGGACAGGGCTGGAGGTAGTTGTGTGCCTTTGACAGAGCTCAGGCAGAGGCTGATGGACCCAGAACCTATCAAGAGGAGAGGCTGGTGAGGACCCTTAGGGCCTATTAGAGCACTCAGGGTACTGGCAATACTCAAGAGGAGGCATATGATTTGCAGACAGGAGGAAACCATTATTATTGCATTTCCACTTCCATTGTCCCCTATGTTATTTTTTAAATTTCCCTGTTTACACATTATTTGATTTCCCCAATGTTGCAACACAAGTCTCTAGGAATACTTCAATGATGGTGCAAACATTTGCCTTGCATTTCGTCACTCTCGTTTCAAAGACATGTGCTAGCTACAGATCTGGAAGAATTGCTGCCTTTATTAGACTAAGGTGCTTTTAAAAGCTGAAACAAATGTCTGATATCTTAAAAATAAATTAATTACATTTGTTCGGTTTTTAAAATATATAAATATAATACAGGCACTAAGTCACACTGCTCTTAGCATCTTTTATTCTAGATCCAGTATAGCCACTTAGCACTTGAATGCCCAAGGAATGTATTTACTGAGTGCGCCCACAGATGTTAATTTCAGCAGCTTTCAGCTTCAATACCCCATCACCATACCCTCCATGTATGTCATTATGTTGCATATTCCTATGTAACTATGGTTCCATGTTAAAGAGTTTGAGACATAAAGGGAAAAAATATTGGTGGAAAGGCAGGCTATCATCTTAATTTCCTTGCACTGCACTGTTGTCTTACCCTAGATAAGAGCTTTTTTGCAGATCCCAAAGTTCAGCATCAGAAGATGGGAGCCATCAGCTTATTAACCACAAGTGTTATGAGTCTCTTCACGCTTGGTCTGATGTCTGTATACCCTGTAGCTGTGCACGTCAGCTCTGAGTGAGTGAGTATAAGACACTGCCTAATAAATGCATTTTCCCCAGCCCTCAAGTGGCTTCTGTAAGTCATGGTTAGACTGTAAGAAAAAAAAAAACCACAAACTTTGGAAAACACTGAAATACAGAAACCCAAATAAAAAGTGCCTCAGCTCAGCAGTGGCTGCCTGAGGGATACATATGACAGCAGTGGGCTCCACACGCTCCAGCCCCAGTAGATGGAATCTTTTCTGCACATCAGGCAGTTAGTGTGCACAGTGCTCATCCTCACATGAGTACTTCTCCACTGCCCTTCCTAGAGGCAGCTGCTGCCAATGTTTGTCTGTGGGAAGGCTCAGCACTCCCAAATCCAGATGTCCTCTTGCATGACCTTCACACTGGCACCTAGCAACTTCTGAGTTCTTTGTCTGCTTCAGACAAAGTCTTACGGAGCACAGAACAGCAAAATGCAAATTTCTGTGCAAGTCTCATGAAATGTAGTTCTATCAGAACAATGGGTCTTCTGACAAGAAGGTCTGCCTATTGTCTGACAATTTGGCTCAGAGCACCAACAAAGTTGCGTTCTTCTTACAAATCCACTTCTTCAAAGTCTGGCAGTTATCTGCTTGGATCATGTTTTTTCTTCTGTAAACAGCACAGTTCTTGTCAGTCTCAGTTCTACCTCTAGCTATCCTGGTGAGAGAACAAAAGGCATGCAATGAGTTGTCAGCTTTAAATTCCAAACTGGATAAAAAGATTGATAATATCCTGAGTGAGGCATTTGGGTGATGCCCATTTAGTAGCCCACTGAAGCACAGTTCCTCAACAACCAGGCATAGGTGGGGTGGGCATCCACAGCAGGGACTGCTGGCTGCTGAGGGGTGAATACTCAGGAACATCAGTGTAAGAACGATGAGAAAACCTCCACATGCAGCCATGACGCTGAATGGTAATGGTAAGAGGGAGGGGAAGGACCTTTCAGCTGCACAGATCCAGCACCCATGCTGTGTGACAGGCATCACATTCAACAGAGGTGGTCAGCACATGGTCTGTAGAGTGAGAGAGTCTGTTGACAGTGATTTCAGTGGGAGAAGTGTGCATTAATGTCCCTCTGCTTTCATGCATATATGAACTGTGACTGTGGTTGGTCTTGCAGGCAGAAAAACCATCTGTTTCCAAAGGTGCCCAGCAGGAACCAGCCAACCTGGAAGTGGCTGTGAAACAGACCCTGAATAGGTGCCTGAGGCTGCAGGACTAGATCTGTGCTTTGGGAAATTAGCTTAGATTCAGAGTTGTATTGCCATGCAGCTTTGCTGTGGCTGAAGATACCCTCCCCCCACAAATGATCACCTGGGATCTTCAGCTGAACTCCTTTGTTTCTTCATGTCTTGAATCTTCAACCCAATCCAGATATATTTGGTATCTTTCTCTTTATTGTCTATAAATTCCTATGGAACAAGCAGAAGCACGTTACTCGTCAGCAGAGCTTTTCTGCTGTGCTTAGGTCACTCTCCTGTCTCATGCACAGCTTTTCACGTAGTCCCTCACACGGACAGTGAGGGCAAGGATCCAGCTGTGGCAACGCAGCCCAGTACAACAGCCCGTACACATGTGACCAGCCACAGAGTTTAGATTCAGGCTGGTGCTCAGGCTGACTAGCTTTCTATCAGCTGTCAAGAAAATCCTCAGTGATGCTCCTCACCCTGATGAACCAGGTTGAGAATCTTGGTCTTTAAGGTAAAAGACCTGCTCCTCAGGGAATGATGAGTTTCTCAAAAGAGCCATTCGGTGATACCTTGCTACTTATTTTCCCAAGGGAGCATGAGAAGGAGGTTTGGCTGTTTGAATTTCTATGTAGTGGTTGAATCAGACCTCTCTTCCCATAGCCAAATAATGGAAATGGGTGGGAAGTCCCCAGCATTTCCTCCTCTCAGTCAAATCTACTCTGGCTTCCACATTTGCATCTCCGGTGCTTCTGCTCTTCAGCTCTGCTCTGTTAAAACTCTCAGAAGAAGCTCCTGTCTGTGGAGAGTCAGATGCCCTGCGGTGGATGGGGCTCTAGCTTGCCTGCATGTACACCTGACATCTGGGCCATGATCGCTTGGTGAAATGTCCGGCTAAGCACAATTATTGGCCTGTCTCACAATTTTAGGGCTGCTGCAAGACTCACCATCTCAATTTCATCTTCAATGACAAGAAGCTGGGATTTCCTGGACAGACAGTTTCTCTTGCTGTCATGCCAACTTACAGCCTCCTCGGAGAAGTAGTAACACCTCCCCCTGTGTAGCTGCCACCCAGCAGGACACAGCTCACATGTTGTTCCTGCGGATGGAGACAGGGAACCATTAGCTCATACCGTTACTTATTCCAGCTGCCCCGTTTTATGTTCATGTGGGTGGGTGGCTGGTCCGAAAGCAGCCGGTCCCCACACCCAAACGTGTTCACTGTGTGTGGAGAGAGGTTTGAAGGCTCCAGTGCTCCTCCTCCTCAGCTTCTGTGGTGAAAAATTATTAAATTAATGACTGCTTATGACAGGGGTCCTCAAACTTTTTAACCAGGGGGCTGGCGTGTGGATTCAGTGGCAGGGTCATCTGTGGCTGCTTGGTTTCCCCCCCCAATCCCTGGCGGGTGGGGGTGGTGTATGGGGTGTCTGTAAATACCGGGGGGCCGGATTGAGGACCCTAGGGGGGCTGTATCCGGCCCATGGGCTGTAGTTTGAGGACCCCTGGCTTATGAAAAAGCCTTTGTCTTTAATTAGGGATTGCTTAACTTGGACAGGGAGCTCAGGGAGCTCATGGACAACTGTAATGAGCGGGTGGCGTTTGCCCTGAGCCCCCCCGGACAGGCAAGGTGTGAGCAGGACCATCCAGACGGTAAATCCTGTGCGCGGCTCCGCCATGACGGTAACTCCACCACGCTCGGGCGCCTGGCCAACGGCCCCGGCGTGTGTGAACCTTACGGATCATGAGACCGCGCACGCCTGCACTTAGCCTAAATTTGAAAGTTTGTATACACTAGGTATGTAAACTGTTTTTGTTTTTTACTGAGTATAAAGGCGGGCCAGCTCCAGGACTGGGCCGCAAGCCTCACCTACAGGTGGACGCACCACTTAGGAACTTTCCCAGTTACCGAGAGACCCTGGCACCAGCTGCAATGGGGCTGCCCAGCCAAAGTGTGGGCCTGGATGATGCTAAGGTGGGAATCGGTGAGGTATCCTTTTCTTAGCTGATAACGCTTTGCAGTAATGATCCAATGCTTTGCTCCCATTGTTCTTTTATCATATTGTGTGTAACAACTAGTACTGTTTCCTTTTATCATATTGCGTGCTATTTTTCCTTTATAGTGTAGTATAATAAACTGTATTTATTCTTACATTCGATTTAGAATTCATTTTTGCTTGGAATCAATTCATTCAGGAAAACAGCTTCCCAGTCCCTTTGCCATGGTGCTATGCACTTCTGCACTCCCACTACCCATCACTGGGGTCTCCACTTCCACGTGCATCTGCACGGTGGAGAGCACCAGGAGGACCTAGAGGGCTGCAAAGACACTTCTCATCCTCCCACGTGCAACCCTTGAGGGGGGACACAGTGCAACCTGACATAACGTGGAGTGTGTGGATTTGACGCAATGTGACCAGAAAGCACAGGCATTGAGATGACATCCAAACTATGTCCATGGAGCTGGAGAAGGAACTGGGTTAAATAAGGGAACACTGCTATTCCAAGGTCTAACTTCCCATTTCATGCAGAACATGTGGGAGGAACGTCCCCCACGTTTTCTGTCTTGGCTTCCTCTAATGTTTCAAAGTAACATCATTGCAATGAGTCCTCAGAAAAGCATTAGTATTTGCCAACAAATAATAGATCCACAATAAAAAGATCAGGAAGGTCTTTCCCTGCTTGATCCTTGCAAAAGGATGGGAAAGCTAAATTCCCTCTCACTCTGTGAACAGTTATTGTCTGGAAAGTGATCTCCAGGATCTGCGATATATGGTGTTTCTGACAGCAGCTCCTGGGAGAAAGAAGTGTAAAGAAATTACTGGAGACTATAGAGAAAAAGGAGCAAAACTATTGTCATTAAAATGTTAGTTTAGATCCTGTCATCACTTCTATGCAGGAACACCATGCTCCCTGGGTAGTACCAGTGTTTTCCCATAGACTGCAGGGTGTCGTAGGAAAGGGAACGGAGACAACAGAAGCGTGCGCACAATAAACCCTCTATGCTGTGAAAGGACCAACTTTCCTCACCCTGTGCATCTTCACACAGTTCCTCCATGAGCCACTTCAGGAGCACCGCCGAGGCAGTCTTCTCTGAAGAAATGTGATTTCCAGTGCTATTTAGACCACAGTGGGACAAACTTTCCGATTTCCCTGCTTTGACCTTAAAAACTTACACAAACAAACAAACGAACAGACAAAAAGAGATTATAGTTAACAACAGGGTCAAGGAGGTGTAATCTTTGTATCCAGTGTTGTGACACTGTGAACGTGAGGGTACGTGTGTGTGTATACATTGCTGGGTTATACACACTCAGTTATGAACACACTCGGCGAGTATAACTGTCTGGCAAAGGGTGTAGCTGCTGAATTATATGGACAGTACAGGAAAAGAAGATAAATTTGTCATTTTTAATAGTTGGATATATAAAGAATATAAACACAATATTTTGGTGATATTTTAGGGAGGGTAGGGAGGTACATGTTTTTTCTGAAGTTTTTCAAGACTTTTCTCTTAGGAAATGATATCTTCTGGGGAACAGTTCTTGTATAACTGGAGCATGCCGTGGATTATGATATTACTAGTACACAGAAGTCTGACAAAATGAAATTATCTGGAGTCTGATTTTTATTTTATTTGTTCAAATGTACAAAGTAACTAAGTGAAATGGTCTCAAAGAAGCATCATGGATGCAACTTTTAACTTGTAAGCCAGGAAGACTGAACATGTTGATTGTCATAATGATTTGAAATCCACTTCTACAGCCTTTCAGCATCACAGATGACAATGTAGATTGCAGCAGCTTCCCTTCATCTGCACAAGATACGTTAAATGACAGATAGAAAATGTGCCCTTTGGAACACTACATTTGTTTTCCTGTATTTGGGTATAACTTGACACCTTCATTGTGACTTTAAGGGAATTTTTCTTTCAGCATCACTCTACTTGTGAGGTTTAACCATGTCTGCAACAAAGAGGTAAAGCGGATTGTAGGATCTACTCACATTGTTTGGCTAGTACGGCTATGACACCTAGCAGGACGAGCACAAGGACTCCCAGGACCAGCACCATGTAGAACCAGGCTGAGCACCTGTGTCTGCAGCCTGGAGGGGGGCAAAGGGACAAGCGGCTTAAGGTCTTTGCACTATTAAAACTAACATTGCCTTTACGTATGCCACTGTCTTACGTGGAAACGACAGATAAATCATCTGCCTAAAATAAGTCTGCCTTTTGAAGTATGTGGGGATATTTTACTTATTAAAAATTTGCATCCATTTTGCATACAGGAAAGTGAAATCAAAAGATCGTTTTGTCAGCAGAGCAAGTGATTTTCAATCAACCATTCCATTATGGATTCTCTCTTTCTCCTTTAATTTTTTCAAACATTGCCTCCCCCCACTTACCCACCCACACCCTGCAAGAGCCTGCAGAACCATTCAGAAAAGTATCAGGGATGGTCTTTGGTATGTTCCTCCTCTCTGATCACACTCTCCTGTGTTAATATGCCTGTCGTGGCTGAAAGCTAACTTACCTGAGTGCACAGTAAAGGTAAAAAATCCCCTACTGCCACCATAGCACAGTGAAGTACATCTGACAAAGCATCTCTCCAGCCATTTGGCATTTATCAGCTCATGAAACACTCAGGAACCTGAGACAGGACCTGAGGAAACTGGGGGTCGAGGCACCATTTCCACAAGCCACAGAGCTGCACTTTCATAACTGCTGTTTTCCTGACCTTGCCTGCGTGAGATGGGTACCTGCCCCTTCCTCTGGCTGCCTGAGATGTGTTTTGTAGTGTTCCCTCTCAGCCCACAGCTCTGCGGGCCTGGCCTTGTCTGGCACCTGTCCTTCAGCACAGGGAGGGTGGCAATCATCAGTGCACTGAGCACACACGGAGCTGCGTATTACCCCGCTTCCACAGCCAAATGTGTCCCTGTGACTGCTCCTGCAGAGGCACTCACGGGAGGCTTCCTAAAAAACATGGAACTTTACTGTTCTTTGTTAAATTTTCAGTGTAGGGCACAAAGGCATTTTAAAAAATTGTTGTCAAAATCTCTTTCAATATTATTTTTACAAGGAAAGCGTGTAAGCTGAGAACCCAGTGAAAAAAATGTATGAAATGATCAAATCAGGTCTTTATTGAGAGATTGTGAGTAAGACTTTTGATTACAGGTTTATACTGTTGGGTAACAGGAGAGACAAAATCTATAATTAGTAACCAACAATGAAAGAAAATAGTTTGCGCTACCAGAAGTGGAAGTCTCTGATGTGCTGCTCCCTTTGGGTTTCGGCTTCACACGCAGCTCGGCGTATGTGATCGGGTTTCCTGTAAGGAGTAGGGAAATGCTGACCTCTGTGGTTGTGCAAGCCATTAAGTAGAGAAACAATAAAGAATTACGTGGAAGTCTGAGTCTGTACCAAAAAGGGGCATGTGATCCCAGAGCTGCTAGTTCAGCCTTTTTTTTTTTAAAAAAAAAAAAAAAAAAACACAAAAAAACCCAAACCCAAACAAACCCAACAGGTAGGGTGACGACTTACCATTTCCTGCTGCTGTCAGGAAGTAACTATAAGCCTCCTCCAAAATCTTTGCTTGAACTACTTGGGTCCTGCGTGGCTGGAGGCAGACCAAAGGGCGGGTAAGACCCGAGTACTACCAATAGCAAACATCCCATTTGTTGCTAAGCCATCTCAGGAGGATTCATAGGGGCTTAAGGGGCATCAAGAGCTGTGGCTGCTTTGCGGAGCAGGGAGATCCCAAAGGGAAAACTGCCACTCAAAGAAATGCTTCTGCAGCAAAGTGATTGCTGGGTGCTTTCCTGACTTGTGAATGTTTATGCTGGGATATCACATGATGTCTGCAATAGCAGATTAATGGACCTGATGGTTGAAAACATCCCTTCGCAAAAACAAAACAAAAAAGCCATTAAAATAGCATGGTGTGAGCTGGATGCACATGGACTCTTTCCGAACACATTTTCAATTTTGTTTTATCTAGGTGTTTTATAAAGCTGCTGGCTATTTTTATGGAAGATATTTAGACCTTTGGTAAACTAATCTTCTTTCCATAAATTGAGATTTTGTCAATCTGAATCAAGAATAAATTTCTGTGCTACAGCCTTAGTTCGTGATCAATGGTGCTTTTAAAAAGAAGTAAGCAATTTGTGTTGTATAAAATCTCACTGAGAAAAACTTGGCAGAAGAAAAAGAGTCTAAGATAAGGTAGCATTTGATGTGAGATTTGTTGAAGTGTGGAGAGGTAATGCAGTAAGAAAAATACTGAGGACCTGATTGGCAAATAAGGTTTATTCATACAGTTCATATGTACATTCATTTGTAAGTTGTTCTGTGCTTTAAAGAACCTGACCTAATAAACTTTGCCGTTTGCTTTATTACAATTCATTAGTTCAATGAACCACAGAGAATTTCTAAACTACATTTAACTGTGTAGGTAACTGTTCTCAAAAAGAAATGCTCATAAAAGATTTTCTTCTTAGAATGTAAATATTTTTCAAAGAAGAACAGTCAGGAATTTTACACTTTTAAATGCACTAGGCTTTTAAATGGAAAACACTTCTTCTAAAATATGTATTTTAGAAAAAGTGCTACTATTACTAAATAGTTTCTCCCTCGAATAAAGATCCACTCCTTTAAAGAACATCTCTCAGACTCTACAAAAAAAAAGTATTTGTGCAAACTGAATATTTTAAAAAAAGGATTACTGATATTACAGTGTGTATTGGTGCATAGTCATTTGAATGTGAAGCCCTCAGAAGTCAGCAAGTGGTTTTAAAATACCACATAACCTTAGTTTTGGAAGACACTTACACATATTTACCTAGTTTAGCAACAAGGAGCCCTAGTACTAGGTGGAGATCTCTGTCATTTACTAAAACTGAAATTTCACCTCTATATGCAAATCGCCAAGTGCAGAAAGCTTTACTGGAAGCTTCTGCTTGGTGAATGTGCAGGTAGGGAGTGCTTTTGCCAGGTCATTCAGTCTGCAAAGAGTCAGGCTTGCCAGCCACGGTCAGCTGGACACCAGGTTGTGTGTGAGCCCATGGTGCACCCTCATCATCACAACTCATGCAAGCCACCCGTGGGGCTGCGTTCGGACACCCCTGGCCTGCACAGCTGGGAACGTTCCTGTGCTGCTCCACTCGCTGCTGCTCCAGCCACACCTGGAACATTGTCTCCAGATGTGGGCCACCCCATCCAGGGGGACTGGGGGAAGCTGGAGAGGGTCCAGCAGACAGTGGAACTGGTCAAGACCTAGAGAGGTTGAGGAGGCTAAGGAGAGGAACAAGAAGCTAGAGGGAGAACTAACAGCAGCCTACAACTACTTGTAGGCTAGTTTGATGATGGAGTTGAACTCTTCTTGGTTTGTTTTTCTGCTAGAGGAAAGTCTGGTACATAACCATTAATGAACCACAATCATGTGACTCAAATTATTCCTGAGTAAACTAGGAAGCAAACACTGTGTGAGTCTTTCATTAGAAGCTGTATTTATCCTTGACTGTATTTTTGGAACACTTTTGTACTTTTGAACATCTGTTTTGAAGCACATACACTGTAAATAGCACCTGTTAGCTCACCAAAGCACGTACACAGATAGTACCACCTACTAACTCCTCAACAAGCTCTGCTAGACCATCCAAAACCCACCTTGTCCTTATAACTTAGAGCACCTGACAGCTGAAATCCAACTGATTGTGTAACAGCCTGGCATTGACTTTCCTGTTGGAACAGGATCACAACAAATCCATTTCAATCACTTTTCTGGGTGCCACCTTCCAGGTGTAGAGCTGCAGACATTTTTTATCACTACATTGTGTTAAACATTATTTAACATAGTTTGTCCAATCTATCAAGTTTATCCCGATAGTTTCCAATGAGTGAGTTTTTCTTATCATTAGACTGCAAAGTTATACATTCTTTGCAAATGTGCCACTAGCGATTTTTATATCTTCTTCTTTATTCTCATGAAATAGATTGAATAGACTTTGAGATAAGAACATTATTTGGGAGAACTCCAAGAAACTGCATAATTTGACCAAACCAAATCCCTTTCTCACAGTTAAGGAAAAATCTAAAAGAAGAAGAGATGGGCACTGGATCTGTGAAGGGACTTTCATTCTCAAATCCAAATTTTACATATTCATAACACCTACTCAGCTACTAGAGAACCTCGGCAGAAGTTTAGCTCCCTGCATGTTTACCTTTCACATGCATCAGATCTTGATAGCAGCTATACTTTAGCAGGGCAAATTAGCTATGCCTCCACCTCGTGTTTTTTAGAATCTACTTCGGTAAGTTGCACCTAAGGGTCTGAAATTCACACTAAGTGCAGCCAGGAGGAGGTTGAGCACATTCCACTTTCCCATAGCCCAGTGATCTGAAGTCTTGCCTAAAGCTTGGGGACCTGCCACTCAGAGCGTTCACCCGGGGAACGTGTGGTGGTGACTAACCCCCCCTCTCCCTCCTCCGTGGTGAGAGTCCTAACCATGCAGTGCTTTCCCTCATGCCCATCTCAAAGCTGCTTCTTTTTCTGCAAGAGAGTCAGACGTTCCTGGCCAAGAGCAAGATGGGCATAAAATCTTGGCAAAGGGAGGGATGTGGGTACTAGCCATCCTCCAGCAGACATTCCGGTGTGTCACAGAGTCGGGACAGTGCCAAAGGGAGTGCTTGTGATCCTTGCCACAGAGAGTCCCATCACCTTGGAGCCAAGACCCTCATTTTGAAAATCAGCTTCGAATTCTGGCCCCCAACTGGAGGAAGCACTAAACCTCTTCACGCAGAGCGGGACACACTATAAGTGTATTTGGTATGCAGCAGCTGTCCTGTCCAAAGCATCCTCGAGCCTAGTCCATGCAGGAAAGAGCTCCTTCTAGCTTGCAGGGAAGGAGCTAACACCCAGAAACGGCTGGCTGAGCAGCACAGAATTAATTCTGTGGAAAAATTGCATTTTCTCCAATTCTATGGTAAAAGTGACTCTTTTCGAAGAATTTCTAGCAATTAGAAGAAAATTGCCAGCTGGGTAGGTATACATGAATTTGAGTGAAAAAAATTTCAAGGAAGGAACAAGCAACCAAATTTGTTTGTTTGAATTTTTAAAGTGTGATAATATGGTTCAAATTCTTGTCTTTTTTAATAGCAATAAAATCCATGTTAGTATATGTTAGTGATGAAGACAGTGAAATAATTGTAATCAGGGAGATATTTCTATCATGTTCTCTCCCGATATGAGGTCCAATATCACTTAATACTATTTGGTGCTTTTTCTGTTTGTGTCAAAGTAAGTAGAAAAATAATTGCTAATAAAAACTGAAAATAACAAAAAGGTTAACATAATAAAGACAGCTGCAACAACAGCCCTGTAAATTTAAGTCCAGTCAAACGAAATATGTTGGAGTATAACCAGACATAAGGGTGGGAGAAGGTGATACTGGAAGTTGTAAATGGCGAAGGAAAGATTTCTTAAGAGATTTTGGTCTCTGCATAACTGGTCCAGCACAACTAACACCTGTACTGATACTGGGTGTGTCTCTGGCGCCCATATGCTTTAAAGGAGATGGAAACAGCAGAGCATGAACAGAAAAACATCCACAAAAATATTAAAAGTTCTTTGGGAAGTTAGAGTGAAAGCTTTAAAGGCAAAAGGGCACTGGAAAATTACTTGATTACTGTGGCCAGTAACTGTGGCCATGGGAGAAAATATTGAGTGCTAAAGTCTATGCAACAAAGGTTTAACAAGAACTGGCTAGATATTAATAAGATCTTTCACTGGAAATTAAAGCCTGGCCTATGCAAATTCAAGCCTTTCCTTCAGACAGCATGATCAAGGGGTTTTTTTGGATGCCTTCAAATCAAGATTTGATGCCTCTCTCCCTTGGCAAATAAATTATATCACCTTGGAAACTGGGTAAAATTCTAGGCAAACCCTCTGCGCCTTTGAGTTGCACAGGTTACAGTAGTACAAACAACATCCATGGATACATGAACATAAAATCTAAGGTAGTATTTTCTGTTAGATGTATAATAAAGTGAACCCTTTTTTTTTTCTTTTTAGATAGTGTCTGGTAAAAATATGTAAAAAAAAAAATATTTCCCGTCATATAAACACATGCATTCAGTGCACCATTATCACTATTAATCTACATGGTAAGTAGAACATCTTCTGAAAATGTTCATTAAAGATTGTTGCGTCCTTAAGTAATTAAATACATTAATAACTAATGAACCTTGAAAGCATGAAAATAGCATCTTACTCTGACCACAAGCATTTCCTATTTGCTCATAGTGAGAAGTTGTCATTCATACTAGCTGTGATCCAGAATTTTGACAAAACACTTTCATGAATTAATTAAATTTCTTCCGAGTAGTGGAAATTTTATTTCTTAAAAAATTTGGTTTACTTCCTCTCCTTACCCACAATATTGACTTAATCCTTTGTCTTTTATTGCAAATATATGAAGTGATCACAGACTGAGAATGTGGGTCCAGGAAAACCAATACTGGAAAATTAAAGAGGATGAGCAGGAGGGTTTCAGGAGTCATTCAGTACTTCCTTCAGTGACAGTGACTGCACTTACAACTGCCACTAGTTTTCTGATTTATTAGTTAATTCACTGCTCCCTTTCCATGAAAACATCATAAAATGCATTGATCTGATTTTTGAACTAAGTAGAAATTTAGTGGAGCATATTCTAACAGGTTTTTGATCATGTTGTGTACATATAAAAAGATTATTCTCATTATTCAGAAATAAACAATTTTTGTTTCTCATTCTGCTGTGTAAAACAGGGGGCCAGAACTGACACTACTCCACAGTGATAATGACTTAGGAGTAGCTTTACTGATTTGTATCTCATGAGGATCTCTTCCACCATTTGCAACTTCTCACCCTTCCCACAACTTCTGCTGCAGCATTTTATAGCATTCCTCTACTATTATCTAATAACAATTTTAAAAATGAAGGAGAGAGACAGCACAGGAGAGAAAACAGTGTACGCCCAAGAGCTGATTAAATGTTTTACCTGGAACTGATGTCCGAGAAGGAATGTGTGGTCTTTCCCTCGGTAGCATTGCCACGTCTACATACGTGATATCACCTGCCATTGACAAGCAAGTCCCTCTGAGTTATGGAAAGAGCTGGTTTAATACCGTGGGTTGCATCCTGTATTAGTTTTGCCTGCCTCCAGAAGTATACATGCACCGTGCTAAGGCTCTGAGGAAGGCTGAGAAACAGATAAAAGGAAGGAAGTTACTTCTTTCAATACAGCTTCAAAGCCTATTTTCAGCCACCATTCTGTCTCTTCTTGAGTGATCTCTTGCCCTTCAGAATATAGGCAAAAATGAAGATCAGAAAACATTCTTTTTACTCTTTTTAAATGTATATATATATCTCTTTAGCCAAAGCAGAACATAGTTTCTAAGGAATACCCAAAGATGGACTGAACACAGGTACAAAAGCTTTGCTGATTCTCAGAAACGCAGCCAAAGCAGTACGATCTGTGTTGTAATGTATTATGCTCATGTGCACGATCTTATATAACCTATTCACCTAAAAGGAAGATAAACAAGATATGTATCAGTATAAGATGTTTTGGGGCTAACGTAATGGCAACTACAGAGCAATAAAAATGTAACTCCAATTCTAACCTGCTCCATCCACCAAGTACTGTAATGGCTTAACAACTGAATTTAGATTATACTAATGATGCCTTAAATTTAACTCAAAGTAAAATTAAAAGTAATATGATCAATACAAAATTAAAAGTAATATGAACATCCTTTTATAAGACTGTTTCAGACAGACTGTTACTGTACTGTAACAGTAGTTATGAGACCAGAACTGCCCTTCCCAAGTTGTTTGAGCTATCCCCAGCTTGACCCAGCAACTCCACAGGCAGAAAGCCTGAGCTGCCTTTAATTCCTCATGTTTGCTGCAGGATATTTTGATGACAATGCTTTTGTCTTCTGTTTTTTGGGGGGAAGCCATACAGATTTGAAAAAGCTCTTCTAAAACCCAAAAACACATTTCAGAACACACAAGACACGAAGACCTGTATGTGGACAGTCTTGACATTTCCTACTAAGAGCTAACACTGTTGGTTTTGTGCTTTATTCCCCCTTAGAAAATTCCTGGAGGCTTTGATACAGATCGGCTCTACAAACCTGCAGCGGTCATAACGTTCCTATTCTGTGATACAGCCTATTTGTCTCTTCTGTTACATTCAATGGCATTTATGACACTAGATTAAAATGAAAAAGGTTTATTTTTGTGATTTTATATTACTGATCTTTTCCCTTCCTACTTTCAACGTTGGTAACAGTGTTAAGTGCAGAAACAAAAAGGTTTAGGGAAAAAAATGAACCTTTGATACTCACGGAACAGATTACTCAGAAGTGCCACTCAGGTACGGTTTGTATGCAACGTATCTAAAACATTGTTGCTTTATCATCAGCCACAAAGTGATCACTGTGCAGACGTGGATACTGTTAACTGGATACTGATAAGCAACCTCCATACCAGCCATGTCACTGTTCCTAACGTCAAACAAAACTTTTGTCCTCTGATTCAATCAGTTTCATTGCTTCCCCCTAAACTTCTCACCATCCTTTACAGCAGGATATTTAGGCTCTGAAATGAAAAGAAAAAAAAAACAACCAACCAAAAAAAAAAGCCACAACATCCCCAAACCAAAACCTACTTTCCTTATTGGGCCAGTTGCTGGTTGGTTTGGTTTTTTTTTTTAACTTTAGTCTGTAGAGAGCTAGAAGGCCAGCACGCTGCTTGAACTCTGTCTCTTTCCATCACTGCATATACACCCAAGCAGCCTTTTCTTACATCACTCCCTCCTAAATGACTCACACCCATCGAGATGTAATCATGGGTCTTTTTGAGTTAGTGGAAAAAGACTGTTTCTGTTTTAAAGGAGCATGTCTCTCCTCTCCAAAAAACACATTTTCAGACCCAAAAGCAGTCTCAGTCAGTGTGCAGCACAGACCAGGCAATTAGATCCTTTGTGTCCTAGCAGATTCTCACTTGCCTGAAGAAAATTACCAATGCACAGTTAGTTTCCAGAGTAAACTTACAAAATAGCCATAGGTGGTTTTCATTTTGGATTTGAACTCTGCATGCTGTGCTCACTGTTAGGACTGATAATGAAAATGAAGGTGAATTTTAATTTCTAGAAGGAATAGGTGAGTAGAAAACTTTGCAAGGCATTCTTCTGGAATTCTTCCTATCCTGATGGAAAACTGATTTTTTTCTTACATTTAAGATGAATATTGCACAGTTATAGCATTTTCATTTGATAAGCATTTTCTTTAGTATTAATAGTTTTAGCTCTGCAAGTATTTTCTTTATTGTCTTTGTTTTCATTTTAAATTCTAGCTTTATTTATGAATACCCAGGTGCAGGTCACCAGGTCTGACCCATTGATCTCTCAGGACTGATAGCACTTATAGAAGAAAAAAAAAAACAACCAGGCTGTTGTAGGAAGAGGCCATCATAGAACCAAAAGATAACTGTTAGCAAAACAACTCACAGCTCATAAATATCAGAGCACTCTCAAAACTATCAAGCTGCAACAAGGTCTTTTACCATCTCATACCAATACACTCTTCATGCCAGTCCCTCTGCTGCCTTCTCCTCCTCACTCAGGGCATGCTCCCTCTTCTCTTGCTTCTTCCTTTCTCATTTCATTCTGCTTCTTCCTCTCCCTCTTCTTCCTCGGCTGCTCCCTCTTCACTGGCTCTCAACCCCTTAACAGAACCAGCCACAGCTGCACCTTATCACATCAGCCAACCCGCCACCCCTGAAGCCAGCCCACAGCTGTATAGTATCAATGATAATTAACCCAGCTTCATTCCTCTACACATGAAGATGATGGAAAGCCCCCTTTATCCTGCATATGTGTCTGGGGCAATTCCACTCAGATCAACAAGTCAGGTCACCAGGGCTAAGCAGCACTGCCGGCCTGCATACGGCAGGATCATGGAGTCACCTGGGGAAGAAGGGACTTCTGGAGGCCTCTAGTCCAGCCCCTGCCCAAGCAGGGCTAATGCCACAGCTAGATCATGTTGCTCAGGGCTTTGTCCAGGTTTTAGAAGTCTCCATGGCCAGAGATCCCATGACCTCCCCGGGGACATGTTGCAGTGCTGCACCGCTCTCATGAAGGAAGATATTTTTTCCTTCTGCCTGGTCACAGTCTCTGGGCTGCAACTTGTACCCACTGCTGCTTGTCCTTCTGCTGTGCCCCTTTGAGAAGGGGCTGCCGCTGGCTTCTATGTAACCCTCTTCTTATACGTTATCTAACAGAATACTGCAGGCAAGCTAACAGGCCAACGTTAAATGTTATATAACAAGCCTCTTTCACTACATGCCATGTGTCTTAAATTGTTGGCATTTCTTGTAATTTTTGCTAAACAGAGTTATTCTGGTTTTTTTGAGAGTGTCACAGCTGCACTGTGAACATATGCACATCTCCAGAATCTGAACACACCTTTTGCTTGTGCCAACACGCTGCTGTCTACTATTATTTTGCAGAATAAATACTCCAGAAATAGCCTGGTTCAGCTTAGTCATTCCCCCACTGTAATCCTTTCACATTCAGATGTCATAGTCTTCTTGGTTTGTTTGTCCTGGGGAAAAAAAATCCCTCAAATATCAAAATGCTTTGTCACAAGCTGTAATCTGGGTTGAGCATCCATGTGGCTTGACCAGCATCTACCATCACCTCATGTCTTTTGGGTTCACCAGGTAGAGCCTTGCCTCACCCTCTTCTTTCCTCTCAGCCACCTGATTAATATGCTCATCTTACAGTACACGAATGCTGCTGAGGCCAGTAAAACATTTTGCTGGGCTCGCTGTGTATCAGGCAGCTGAGTGTCAGGGAGGGGGGGAGTGATCTTTTAGCCTTGAGATTTCAGCCTGTTTGCCTGCCAAGCACGGAGGTATATGGTGGTTCAGGTTTTCTTGCAGCATCTGCAAGGCAAGATGGTGGGGTGGTTGTGTAGGATTGCTCTCCACATCATTTAGAGTTTGGCGGTCTGGAGCTTCAGTGGCTATGTTGAGGTAGGCAACTGAATGTGAGCTCACGTTCTTCCCCAGCTTGGCATGTGCTCCTGATTGCACACAGGCTCTCCACTTCTAACCATCACGCCTGAGTAACATCGCTTAGTTATGTCCTGGTTAGCACAGCTACCAGTTCCACTTACGCACAGAGTAAATGTGAGAACAACGGTGTATGACACCCCTTCTGTGGGTGTGACAGTGTGCCCTTCATCGCATGCGAAGGCAAAAGTAGACTGAAACCAGTGATGTGGGCGGCAAAGCAGAATTCAGCACCTCCTGCCTCATAGGAGGCAGCACAGCCCAGAGCTCCAGTTGCCTCGTGGTGCACTTTTTGAAGAACTTGAACTGCTGCTCTGACAACAACATGGACCTATCTACTTCCTGAAGGCTGAGCTGCACCACAGAGACTTCCAAGATGAATTGAGCGAATCCCATGAGTAAATCCCCAGTTTGGGTTTCAATTCTAAACCCTGTGTCACAGCAAAGCCTGTATGTACAATCAGGTGCAAGAGTGGCACCCAGAAGACACAATCAGAGCTAGGGCTACAACCAAAGACACTTCCTGCTATAAATGAAAGTCTGTGCATTGTTTTCCTGCGCTGAACAAAAAAAAAAAAAAAAAAAAGATGTCATTTAAACAGAGCAAACCCATGAATTTACAAAAAAAAAAAAAAGAAAAAAGAAAAAAAAAGAGCTCAGTGAATGAGCAGTGCCTGCAGATTGCAAGTGGAATATTTCCATGCCAAAAGCTTCATGTTCAGCATGTAGAACTCAGAGTAAGTGGGAAGTAAAAAGAATTAGAAGCCTGTGAGATGGGTTTCTTCCCTGTGCAGGACTTTGGGGTGCTTTTGGGCATGTCAATACTTTTTGAACTTCAAGTTAATACCCAAAGATGTTGCTGTGCAGATTATTTATTCTGAGTGCCATGTATTCCCTTGGATGCATTTTTCAGTGCTAAGCAGTGGTGGGGTGAACATATGGGCAGGATACGTTCTCAGTCTCCTGAGCACTTTGGTGATGGTATATCAGGAAGGAGCTAGAGAACATCCCTTCTGGCACGCTGCTGTATTGCCTTCTCTCCTGTCGCATACTGAGTTAGTTTTCCTTTCAAGGGTTGAAGCAGTGAGCCTGCTGGGACCACTCCCATAGGTAGCATGTTCCTGGTGATTTTACAAAGTATGTTCTGGTCTTCTGTAGCCCTGTATCCATGACTTGGAGAATGACTGGTGGGGAAAAAGTGCTGTACCTCTCCACAGACCATATGTCTACACAACAGCATCTAGTTCTTTGGACAACAGAGGATGTCTCTGCAAGGTGAAACATAGCAGAGGTGTTGGTACAGTTGCAGATCACCCCAGCGTGACTGCAGTGCTGTGGTTAAGAGCAATGCCCTGGTTCAATGCAAATACACTGTAGTGCAATGTGTTGGATACATCCGTGCAGCGCTAAACCATGTGGACTTACAGGTTGACATCTATTTTAGGCCTTCCACGATGTCCTCTGTTTTGCTGTACAGACGTAGCCTGCCTTCCTTCAGGTCTAGTAGACTCCTGTGTCTTACTCATATGTATGATAAAGTGTTATCTTTTGGGTACATTTTAACCTATGGGTCTGAGTGCACTTAGCAAAGAAGGGCATGTCACTATTGCCAGGATGCAGTTGAAAGGGCAAAAGTAAAAGGACTTGTCCAAGCTCACTCAGCAGGCCAGTGGCAGAGGATGGAAGACTGCTCAGCACTCTGGTCCGTTGGCACAGCACCCTTTCCAGTGTGCCAGGCTGATTATTGATGCATCATGTATTTGCAGGTTGGTACTTCACTGACTCTAAGACCTGAATCCAGGTACATCAGTTTCCTTCTTCCCATGTATTCCAGAACTATTCCTGTAAATGCACTCACATGTGGAGTTAGACATTCCTTGGCCATTAATGTATTAATTTACTGTCACAGTGCCTTTTGACAATAATTTTCTTTCTGCTTATGAAACTGGAAGTAATGCTGTTGAAAAAGCCTGATTATCTGTAAGTTGAGTGGACTGAATGGAGAGAAGGTGGTTAGATCACACACAGCTTACTATGCTTCCAGAAGACACTGGAATTAGTATCCATTGAGCAGCTTTACAAACACTTTAGCTTTGCCACTTTAGATTTGTGGTAAATTTAAGTTAATATTCCTATATATGCAGATGATAGGGACAGATGTATATATAAGCAGTAGCAACATTGTTGAGTCACAAGATGTGTACTGTGTCAGTGGTATATATGCCAACCTGCCCCAGACAGCAGCAATGAGCAGGACCGTATGGGAACATCTCACCTACACCTGGTGATCGGAGCTAAGCCTGTTACAGTAACTGTGTTAATGCCTCCTGCAGTTAAGTGAAAGCAGCTTAGCAGTCGAGGAGGAGATTTACCACTAACTTCATGTGTGAGATAAGGAGTCCCCTGAAACTGCTTCTCTCTCTATCAGCTACAAAGCTTACAATATAAATCCAAAGACAGGGCACATGAGTGTTTCCCCCCTCTGCAAGTATCTCTGGGTATGCTGCAATCATTAGGGCAGAGCTCTGGAACTGAGATGAGATCTGACTGAGATCTGTGACAGGATAGTTCTGCACCAGCCCACCAGGACATGGGCTATTAGTGTTTAAAAATCTCTGAGAAAGCGTATGAAAGTATATATACATATATAACACATATATACATTTATAAAACATAATAGTATTAAGCCTAGAACAAATACCCCAGCACAGAAAAAGCCTGTGAGTAGCTGCCTGAACACAGAAAACAAGCACCATATTCCATGCAGTGAAACATGCTCAGCAGTGAAGAAGCAGTGTGCCCCTATGGCAAAGAAGTGGATAGGGAAGGGCTGCACTGGCAAATCTATAAACCATAGCTATCAAGTGGTTATTTCACTTTGTTCAGCACAGTCATGAAGCCATTTCTGGAGTACCACGTCTCCTTTTCAGCATCCTATTTCAAGAGAGAAGTTGAAAATCTGGTGCAAACCCAGTGGAAATCCACTAAGGTGGTGAGGGGGTGCCAGAATCAGGGTCCAGACAGCCTGGAGAACTAAAGTTTAATGGGAAGAGGGTCTAGTTTGCCACCATCCACCTTGTAATGGGAGCAGGGTATGCAGAAGCTGGAGCCAGACTCTTCTCAGATGTACAAAATAGGCAATAGACATAAGCTGCAGTGCTGCAGAAGGAAAAATTTCTTCCATCATGAAGCGGTGCAGCACTGGAAGTGGTGCCCAGAGAGGCTGCGCGATCGCTGTCCTTGGCTAAACACAGGGACAAGGGACCTGCCTTGCGTGACATCAGAGCCCTACTATGGGCGGGAGGTTGGACTAGAGACTTCCAGACGCCCCTGCATCCCCAATTTATTCAATGGTTTTAAGATTCTGTAATTTTTTTTTTTTTTCTTCTTGGTAGCTCAAAGGAGCACAGAGGCATATGGCCAACATCAGACCGGGAGGTCCCTTTTGGGGCTCTCCAGCCCTCACTTACTATGGGCTTTCAGCCCAATTTAAGGAACAATGAGAACTTCCTTCCACAACACTTCCAGTGCTCTCTAGTGTTATTTCTTTACAACTACAAGTACGCAATATCGATTTTTCCCCAGGAGCCAGAAACACAACCAGAATGAAATTTTCTTGAACGCATCATGTCAAGATTCAGAAGCTAATTCTTTCCAGTCACAGCTCTGTAGAGCCCCAGTGCTTGTTCTTCCTGGGACCAACTTACATGGAACTAAGAGATTTGTTCTCAGCTTTCACCTAAGTGATTCTGTGGGAACCGGACACTATGCTTCAGTCTGTATAGAATTTTTTATAAGGACCAGCTAGGAACCCATTAAGAAGACCATGCATTTTATATTTTTCATCATACGCTCTATAATGTGTAAGGAAATATATTTTTGTCTAAAAGAAGAGAACAGCTTAAACCCCAGAATATAAACGGTGATCAAAACACCTTGAAAAAGAGGAATATAATAAATGACCGTACCACATCCAGTACAAAGCGGTGGCCCAGTTCTCAGTCGCAGGGAGTCGAAGCCAGCAGAACTACCGTGTGCTGCCTTGGGTGGCACAGAACTGGGAGGAGAGGCTGAACTCAGCCCCTGCAGAAGCTTCAGCAGCAGAGCCTGGATGTTGGTTTGTTTTCTATGCAAGGTTGGCTCCTTACAAAAACACAGCGTAAAACTTTGCAGGGGAACAAACCTGGCAAGCTAATAGCTGAACAGTCTCCTACGAACTGGAATGCTGAGTGCCTGGCTTCTAGAGCTAGAAATTGATGACTGGGGAGAAAGCATGTGGTGTTTCACAGGGAAGTGCAGTTCTCAGTGCTGAAGTTCTGAAGAACCAGGACTTCTTAGCCTGCCTTTCTGGTTTCAGCATAAAAATCTAGTGGTCAGAGGGTTTTCAAGTACCCCATGTGTATGGGAAAGCTGTTTCGTATTCTTCTGGTTTACTAGGCACAGACAAACTGGTCGCATTTCTGTTTGAAATGCTGTGTGCATAATGTGATCAAAGTCTATAATAGGAGCAAACCATATCCTGAGTTGATAATTTCATTTCTCTGTTATTTATCTTGGTTTTTTTGCACCTTTACCAGCAATATTTGGTTAGCTGCATGAACTTTGCCGTTGATAGGCAACATATTTCCCTCTGGCTACAGCACATTTATCCAGCATGTTTCATGTGCCTGTGGGCTCCAGCAAAATTAGCACAGCAGTAAAGCAAGGAAGTTGCTCTCCAGGCTTGGCTGGATAACCTGATACAACTACTTTTTCAGTTTGCAAGTATACCAGTCAGTTGACATGACACTTACAAATACTGGTGAATTTGTATTTCGCAGGAAAACTTGAATGGCATTCAAGAGGTTAAGGCACATGTTGTAGAAATAGCAAGAGCAAGCATTTGGATTACAATTCTCCATGTATCTTCAAATGAACCAGTTTCTACTGATCTCCATACAATATTCAGTACACATCCATAAAAAAGCCTACTCACTGTTCTGCAGAAAGGCTGTGAGACAACATGGAGAACCAGAAGGCAGCCCTGTAGCCCAGTAAATATGATTTTCACATTACTAGGAAAAGGAACAGGTTTTGGTCTGTCCATGCAGGATTTGCCTGCACTTGTCTTGGCCTGAGCTAATTTCAGCTTGTTTTAGCTGTGACAGCAGTTGTTTAGCAGCCAGGGAACAATTGCATAAGTTGGTTTTGGTTAGTTCTTTGAATACCACATACAGTAAAGGTGTAGCTGACTTAATGCTGTTACTTATCAACACGTATGAACCCCATAGAGTGGGATTACAGAGGCTGTTGTGTGCCTTTACCTAAGACAGTCAAAGATAATCAAACTTAGTTGGGAACCAGTGAAAAAGGAGCAACTAAGCAGACTGTGTTAGCAACCGAAGAAAACACAACTCCAACACGACAAGAAAGAGGGTGAAAGAACCCCATCAACAACAGATCCCTGCTGAGAAACAACTTGGTGGGCACCAGTCGATGACTGCACACCCCCTCTCCCTGTTCTCCTCGCAGAAGATGGATACCGTGGGTGTAGGACTCGTGGGGCATTGCAACCACAAACAGGACTCTACTCGGAAGTATATGCCAGCAGTTTTAATGTATTCTTAATGAGGCTTTTTCTGATAATTTGGACTGTGCTGCGTTGCCTTCCCGCCATATTATTTTAACTGGTCTAATAATTAATTTTTTATATTCTGATTTGATTGTTACAACTTCAGCTAGCCAAACAAATTTCTTGACTCTGTATGCAAAGTGTGCATTTCCTTTCGGACCATAGTAAGACTGAGTGTAAAAAAGACTGCGAGCAGCTTTTCTGTGAAAGCCATTCTGTGGGTTCCAGTGATCACAGAAGACCTGGAATGCAGCTTATGCATGTTCCCGTGGTCCTGGCAAGCATCTTGCTTGTACTCCATCTCCATTTTGTAAGAACTATTGCAGCTAGGGAAATGGGTTTGCTCAGGCACCCAGAGTCAAATTTTCATAACACAGATTCTGACCAACAGTTTGCAAACTTTAGTGTTAATGCCAAACCTTACATATAAAGAGATCAAGTGAGAGAGCATATAGGCAATGTGGTCAGTGACACATAAGCTAGATCAGGAAATTCAGACTTCAAAAGCAAAGGTGAGAAATTAAAAGCTGAAATAGAAGCCTGCTGAGTTAAAACACTGAGAAAGTAGAACTGTGGAAGGAATTGGAGCTGTAGAGCAACATTATGCACAAAGCAAGGCATGGACACAGCTCTGACCGAAGCACCTTCTTGCTATAATGCTGACTTAGGGAATAGAAATTAACAGTTTGACCAAGATGCTGACCCTTCCACAGAGATCTATAAGGTTGAAAGTCCACATGCCTCTGATGCTGAGGTGCTGCCAGTGTTCAAAGTGAATCCTGTATCACCCATCACTGCCTGGGTTACCATAAAACAGAAGAAGGGCCAACAGAAGGGAAAGACAGAGAAATACGCAACCAGACTGACTTATTAGGGAAGCAATAATGGTTACTGATCATCAGATCTCAGAATAATTAAGAGTCTTGGCCCCAAAAGCAGATCCTTTAAACAGAAAAAAAACCACGTGTATTAAATGGTTTCTTAAGTTAGATGCTAATATTGGTTTAACCATGACTGATCAGAAGAATTCCTCTTGAGCATCTGCTACAGCTTCTGGGTGGACTGATGGAAAAACTGATGTAGATGCAATCTTTGCAGTAGTAAATGATCATTATATGTGGATACATAACATTGCATTACGTATATTAGCACCAGCCAAATGTAAGAGTAGAAATGTATTTGGCATGGAAAAAGCTATCAGCCTCTGTCCATAATCTTCTAAACAACAGAGGCAGACAAGCCCTAAATTATGATCAGGTTGCTTTGGAACAGTTGTTTTGTATGGCCTAGCCCCAGGATGTTAAACACATCTGTAAAACTGGAAAGGGATCTTAAAGCAAACTTAGGCAACTTTGGGATCCATGCAAGACAAGGAATTCTAATAGTTGTGCTAGGATGAATCTGGAGGAGGACAGTTATCCACTGTCATCCGTCCTGTAGAGGAATGCAGGCGGTGGGTTGATCAGCATCGATAACGTGCAGCTGTGGCCTTGCCTCAGAGGCTGTGGGTTGATTGACATGGATGATGTGCAGCTGTAGCTCGTTCCTGCTAAGTGGTTAAATAGCCCTGAGGATGGTGGGAGAAGAGGCTGGATGGAGGAGGAGCAGTGTGGTCTGACCTCTGGAGGAAGGAGAAACAGCATGGACTGCAGACTCTGACCGACAGTAAAAGCCTTGTTGCAGCCTGCCAGCTTGTTTGTGCTGCGACAATCGGTGCCCTGTGTGAGGCTGCCTCAGTTGGGCTCTGACTACAACAACTGATGCCCAACATTGCTGAGACAAGTGGGAGAACCTGTGACCCATAACAGGCATTGTGAGAGGTGAGCCATTGACAACTAATTGATATGTGTATATTGCAATATTTATTGTCCATCTTAACTCAAATTGCAACTCTGTCCTGTTGCAAAAAGAGCTTCACAATAGAGAGCCAGCTGAAAGACTGAAAGAACACTTAGTTTTTGAAGTCATTATAAAAACAAAAAGGATACCATCAAGAGCAGAACAGAGCAAATCACTATCACATTAGACTCAGAACTGATTAGTACAATAATGTGGATGATAAGGTCCCTAAATGATGATAATTGTATTGGAGGGGTGGTTAAACTAAAGAAAATCCCCATGACTGACATATAAGAATGGATCTTGAGCAATGAACAGTGATTCAGACTGAGCAGTGAGATAGGTTGCCTAGAATTAGAGGGGGGGGAGAAGGAGAAAAAGGGACAATAACACATTAGAATTAGTCCAGCCTATAACATTTGCTAACAGTGGACTGCAGTGATGGGACTGGAGAGGGAGGGTAAGGGTGAAGCAGTGTGTTAGTAGGAGTGCCCAGTGTTGTATGGGCCTTGCATATGGAAAAAAAGGAAGGATAAAAAAAGTTGAACAGAACAAGTAATGTGTCTCAACCCTAAGGGCATGGCTACTTATATGTTGTATTTATTTGGTTTAGCTTGTTTTGCTTTCTTTTTTTGCTGTATGTGTCTATATGAAATGGAAAGGGTATAACACTGGGGTTTTTTTAGTCAATTCCCGTAGCTGAAGTTAACATCAAGACCATCATATTCCTCTACAAATAATAAGGAAAAATGGAACCAGTTGTAAGGTGTATTCATCTCCAGTCAAGGGAAACTGTTTCTCTCCATGAGGACATACATGCCTCCCATTAATAATAGTCATCATGATAGCTAATAATTGCTGTTTGTATATGCAACATAAACATACATAGATGTAATGCTGTGTGTTTGTAAAACATAATAATTTAAGTTCTAGAAAAAACAAAGCTTAATTCAATGTAGAACTAATTACAAGGGTAAATTTTATCTTAGAAGAATGCATGCTATTATGTGTACATCTGCAGCATTGGAACTGGGAAGACTGTGTGTTTGTATAGTGACATATACAATGCCAGAGATATAAACCAGATCATGGTGGGAACCAGAATTTTCTCAATTACAGAGATATAAAAAACCTACATACAAGTATGACATACAACCCTGTACCAATTTTATGAAAAAGGTCTTGTTATCAAGGACCTAGCCAAACAAAGTTAGAAATGTTTAACACCATTGTAACGGTGTGTTGATCAATTGCCCACAAATTATTGTGAATTATCTCATTGTGTATAACTTGTCTGATAATAGATGTGTAAGCAAATGGTGTTTGCTGAAGGGTGTGATTTTAATTACATTATACATATAAGAGCAACACACAGCTCACAGAATCACTGTAATGGTGTGCTACATTAGGCTCAAAGCCTTTAGGAAATGCCAAGCAATCCTCAACAATTTTCAAACAATCCCCAGAAATGCTGGAGCACTCCACTCTTACACCCAAAGTCTGACATGTGGTCAGAAGCCGCAGAGGGAGAAGTTACTGTACACTAAACACATCACGAAGTAAACCATGTTACTACCACAGTCCAAAAGGCACTGGAAGTGCCTCTCAGTCATATTCCTCAGTTTGAAGAGTTTGGATTTATATCCTAGAATCATCATTTTAATCATTATACTGATTTTTCTTAGCTATAAAAACCAAATGTTAAGTGTGTTCTGGTTACATGTAACAATGAAGCACAGCAGATTACTCTCAGACCTGTTCAAGTTGTCTGGACATAAGATCAAACAGAAAACAGCAGATGTCTCAGATCTGCTGACTTGTCCTGACCAGTATCCTCAAGACATAGGAAAGCTGCAACATCCATTTTTTTACTTGTAAAATCTGTATGTGAAGTGGACTAACAAAAGGAAGGATAGCCCCATAAATATGGGTTTGCCATTTCTAGTATGCTGATAGAACAAAGACATCTTATCAGGCAACTAAATCTCTCATCCAAACTGAAGAGGGGTTTTACTGTTTTTAAGTGCCAAATTCTGTAATACTGAATGACAAACATGAAATCAAACTTTTTTGGAAATTTCTACACCTTGACTTTCTCTTGTGTGGAGCTATGCTGTCCTCCTCTATTGGACCTCCAGTGGTGAGATATACAGGCTCATTTAAGTGCATAGCACTGATCACAACCTCTTCACCTGAAGTAAGTACCAACAGTGATTTTTTGCCTGCTGTGCGATCCAGTTGCCAGGCTGGTTTAAAAAAAAAAAAACCCAACAAAAAACCAAACAAACAAAAAAACCAAAACCCCCTCATTTTACCTGTGGCTTACACAATTCTTAGATTCTATAAGCTACTTAAATAAGAACCTTACTCATTTTTAATAGCTCTAAGGGGCAGCACATCAGTGTGCACAAGGGCATGTAGATTTTATACCTTTATAGTGGACAGAGACACAAGTGAAATTGTCCTGGACTTTAATCACTGCTTCATCAAAAGGCAGGGCTACAATTTCCCCATCATCAGATATCCTACCCACTGTAAAGTGTTGTAAACCTTCAAAACCCCTTCAAAGACCTTATTCACTTTCACTTTACAGCATCTCAGATACTCAGAAGGACGGCGCTCTTCTTGCAGATCCACTTGTACAGGGAGTGGCAGTTGTCAGCATGCATTTCCATCAGCTTATAGGCAGCACATTTTTTTTCTTTCTTCTGTCCTCTTATTGTAAAACTGCAGGAGTCAAACAACAGACAGATACAAAGATCACTGAAAAGAATTTGTTTGCATATGCAAAGAATGAAACCACAAGGACTTTTTGTCTTTATGCTGTCTTTTTTTTGATTCTCTGACATACAGATGGTTTCATTTGTTTAGTAAGCTTCACCCTTTCTCTGTTTCCCTACTTGTTATGCAGCTGGAGGTAAAAGCTTACACAGCATAGGTACGTCCTAATAAAATTAGCTCCTTTTCTGAGAGCTGTCACAGTATTTCACTTTTCAGCTGCAGATATTGATCAGAATTCTGTACTGAGAAAAATCAGAATGGGCTGAGCTGCCTACCTGGAGTACAGCCCTAATATCTTACTAGTACTTTCCCATGGTCTGATGGTGGAACAGCTTGGGCACAGCAAGTGCAGAACATGTCACAAGCCAACACAGATGCATTCCAGAATGAACCTACCTGTGCCCTGGACGTTGGGGATCACGAAGCCATACCCATTTTCCCTTCTCCTCATCAAAGTTTAATCCAGTCCAAACAAAGCCAGTGTCTTTAAGTTTGCTTAAGAAGTCCTAGAGAGAGGTATGACTTCTGAACTCTGATAATAATGACACTGCATAAAAGTCCAGCACCAATAATGTATAGTAGTAATTACTAGTTTAAAACCATCAAGGCTTTTAACCCCAAAGATTCTGGATAATGTCAATAAATCTACAAGGAAAAAACCAAACCCAAACCAAACACATGGAAATTAGTTGTCCAGATTCTCAACTACACCCAGTACCATGGCTAGTGATGGTAAGTGGAGCAACCAAGGAGCTAAACTTTGGCTCCTTGCTGGCCCCAGGACCATTCCATTAGTGCATTTGAGATGGGGATCAGGCTGATCAGAATTACAGGAGCTGAAGGTATTGCCTCTTTTTCTCCCCTACAAAGGAGGCGATTGTTTTGCCAGCTCACCCTCCTGGGTGCTCTAGAAGTGACTGTCTGAACCTAGTCACCTTTAAGCAAAATCAGAAGCGCTGAAGAGACTCACTCACAAAAGAGACACACTACAAGTCACGATTTGATCCACAGAACTGGTTGGGGGGGGTTTTGTGTTACCACAGATGTGGTACTGGTTTTTAAAAACTTACAAAGTAGAGAGGAACAGCTCTATACCCCAAAGACAACAACCTTTACAAGAGCTTAGCTCTGTGCAGGTTTGATTTGGAATAAAACATGCAGGAATCCTTCAAATACCAGCTGGTTCTTGATGGAGATAATCCCTAGGCATATCATTGCATCTATTTAAATGAAACATAGGGTATTGGTCTTCTATTTGACACAAATGTCTCTTAACATGCAGAAGCCAATCACCAAAGCACTTTCCACTGAAAATGCCTTTTATGAACATGTCTAGATTAGAAATGGCTTCTAAAAATATACGTGGAAAGCTATACTTCAATATATGGATTCACAAGGTACAAGCAAAAAGAATATTTAAATTGCAGAGTGCCTTACAAGCTTACCATTTCAGTTGCATCCTCTATAATCAGGAGCTCAGATTTTTTTCCTGAGCAATACTTGCTGCTGTTCTCCCAGGTGGCACGAGTTTCTGAATAGAAATAACATTTTCCGTAATGCAACTTCCAGCCAATGGGACAGAGCTCACATCTGGACTCTGTGAAGAGTTTGGGGTGAAGGGATTTTTGTCACTTTTTTCTTTTACAACTCGTGTTATTATTATTGGCTCCTCCTTTTTCTTCAGCTTTTGAGTAAGAGTGTAAAGAAGCTTTAAAAAAGGGGCAGGGCAGAAATTGTGACGGTGCAGCTCATTTTAAGAAAGCATGTTGTCACTGCTTTACAATGGTAATAAGCATAGTCATTCTTTGCTTAGGGACCACTCTGCATCTTAAAAAAATTCAAAACTCTAAATAGTTGTACTAATATCTTACATAATTGGCATAAAAGCCATTGATAAAATCCCAGCTCTGCTGACATCACTGGGAGTAGTACAATTCAATGGCATCCATGGAGAAATAACAAGCGCCTTCAGTACCACTGCTCTGTTTGGTTTCTTTTTTTGCTTCAACTAAAATTTGCAAGGATGGAACTGTAAAATAGATCACTTTATACATCTTTATCAACATAAACATGCGTACTTTGGTATCTAAAGGTCAACTGCTTTGTGCAGGTGTTTATTTTTATATTAATGTTTTCAAAAGCTTCAAACCATTTATGTTACTAAGAGCAAGGCTTTATTTTTCTTACCGTTTGCATGCACACATAAACTTTCCTTTAATGTAGTCAGTAAGCTGTTTTCATTAAGAGCTTCCTCAAAGGTACTGTTGTTTTCAGGAAAGTTTCCTCTGGACTCCCACATGCCACTTGACAGCAAGTCACCTGGACAAGAATCTCTAACATTTTAATGTAAACTCACAAGTGAACTGTATAGAAACACCATAGTATTCTTCTGTGTATAATAATGGGAGCTTGAAGTGGAAACTCAGATTGCTCATTTGCCCTTCCAGCTCTCCTGTAAATGGTAGGTGGAGAGCTGAGCATTCAAATTGTATGCATTAAACAAACAGATGAGGTGACTGACTTCATAAAGACAGCGCAGAATCAGTTATCATCATGCTTTTGACAACATGGTATGCAACAGTTGTCTTTCAAATAACATGGTTGTTTCCTTGGTTTTCCGGTTTCTGAAACTTATGTTGAGCTTATTTCAGGAAAGAATGGGTTGATGTGAGAGAGCAGGACTTGCATCCAGAGAAAAGCAGAACAGGTGACTCTGGAGGATAGTTACTCCCAGAAGTGCTTCTGAACTCTCATTTTCTCTTGTGTTCTCAAATGATTTTGACATACAAAGTGATTTTGATGTCCAGACAGAGACTGAACGTTGGGACTCCCAGGCCAAGATTTTCTAAAGAAAGAAGCTACAATATAGACTCCTTGATCAAGATGCAGATGCTTGTTGATGACAACCTAGAAACTTGTCCAGCTTGCTTGACCAGGGCAACTGTGACCATTTCTCTCTGATCTCTAAGTTTAGATGCCCAGTGATAACAACACATGTCTCTGCTGGCTAGGTAAGCTCTGTATGCCTGTGATCAATGCTGGCAGTGACCCGGTGCTTATGCACAAATTTTGTGGACAATGCAAATGCCACTTTTATAAATTTAGGGGCACTCTGTTTTATTTCTGTTTAAAGAGGTCTTTTCCAACTATGCATACCAACTTCCAGCCTCCTATCTCACCCATCCCTGAAGTCCAGCTCACATTCCCATTGTACACACCAGGGAGGAATGGCTGAGACTTAAGGTAAGCAAAGCAGGGCATCAAGAGGTGAAGACTGGCAGTGAGGATGAGGGAGGAGAAGATAGCAGGGATTCCAGTCGTACCATATACCTGAAGTGAGTTCTGTTTCATTATTATAAGAGTATTTTCAAACTGAAAGATGGATGGCTGGATTCTCTGGCTAGAAACCTTGGTGTTTTTTTCAGTTTTGGAAAGGAATAGGAAGGACTCTTGGACTGGGGGACTGGAAAGTGAGAAAAACTCCAGCCCTTCTCATATGCCCTGAACACGCAACAATTCTGTGAAAGCCGCTGACCTTCTGCAATGACTCCCACCTTCATGAGAAACACAACAGTAGAAAGCATGAGTGGTCATATCACCTATCAAAATAGCTTCTTTGCAAGACTTGTTTAATGTAAGGATTGATACCCGTTGATTTCACAGGAATTAAAGCAAAACATTTCACTTGGTCACTCACATTGCTGAATTAAGGCGATCGCAACTCCCAGAAATACAACATTCAGAAATCCTGAGAGAGCAGCAAAATACCGCAAGCCTGAAGAATTAGAGGGACGTTCTGCAAGAAATAAGAGGGTTTTACAAACATACCAAGGGCATAATCCCAGGTTTCTCTAAACATCTTTCAGACAGAACATCCATCACTGTCGTTTTGCTGTGTCACAGTTACTTTTCCCTTTCTGGCTGTGTCCTGCATATATAAAGTGGTTCTTCTAAAAAACTTTCATTTAGGAAAACTTTTTTGGTGCTTGATTTTTCTCATGTTGTCTTCGCTGACAGCCAGTTTATTTGAGGTTTTAAGTGGCTACTGAAGTTTCTGCTTCTTCATAGCAGGGAGACATCACCTGCAGCTACAATGGAGACTGTTAGATGTCACAGCAAGCACTTAAACAAACATTGCTAAAGGAAACCTCACAAACTGGACAAACTGAGGTTTCTAACAGTTACAGAGAAAAAGGTGTATATAACATGTAAGAACAAAAATGAAGTTTGAGGGCTACAAGTGCCAATGCTATCGGTCAAGAAAGGACCAGTAGATTCTCTGAAAATTAAAATCTGTAACTCCAGGACCCACTGATCAGCTTTATCACCTGTACACCAGATGCCAAGTCAAAGGTCTTTAGAAAAGTCCACGTTATAATTTGGTGAGATTTTTGTTTGAGTCTTTGATGTTCAGCTAATACCACCTGGAAAATTACTAAAAAATGTTCAAAAAATGAATTACCAGTGCATTAAACAGGGCTTCTTTGCAGATTGGATACTTGATTAAGATTGGGGATAAGTGGTGCAAAAATTAGTTACCCTACAACTCAAAGAAAATTACTTTTAATTAGAATCTGAAAAACCCAGAAATGCACAGTCAAGGTGAATCTTCCTTCTGAATATTACCCAACAATCTTATAATTTATTTTTGTAGGGCTGTCACTCCTGCCATACCAGTTCCTAGTGAAACTCACTGCTTCTGTTTGCTCACTCACTTTATTTCAGGATTTCCACATATCTTGCCTTAGAATCACAGAACTGTGTAGGCTGGAAGGAATATCATGAGGTCCTTTAGGTCAGACTCCTGCTTAAGGTGGGTGAGGTTAGTGGAGGTTACTCAAGGCTTTGTCCAGCCAGTTTCTAAGTATCTCCAAGGATGGGGATTCCACAGCCTTTCCAGGCTCCTGCCCTAGTGTTTGACTGCCACCGCTGTAAGAAAACTTTTCTCGTATCAAATTGTAATTTGCTGTGTTTCAGTTTGTCACTTTCAATGTGCATCTTTAAGAAGAGTTTGGTTCTGACTTCTCTACACTGTCCCATTTGGTAGTTAAAGAGAAAAGCAAAACTCCCTTCAGCCTTCTCAGAGCTGCACAAAGCCAGTCTCTCAGTCTCTCCTGTGTCACTTCTTCAGCTCACTCGCTATTTTGGGAGCTCTCCGCTGGACTCATTCCAGCAGATTACCAGCATGCTTCTGGAAGAGCTGGTAATGTAGTTAACAGACTGCCATACAGCAAAGTTCTTTAAAATAACAGAGGCATAAAAGATGTTCTGTGGTACCTGAAAGGAGTCCTTGGAGCAGGGAGAACAGTTAGAAGTTTCCCAACTATGTGGGAAATCTCATGTTGATTTTTCTTCCTAGTTTTTTAACATTAGTGTTCACAGGAAATACTTTGTGAATGTTCTAGAAAGACCAAGGCATAACACACTCTTTGTCCAAACTTAACTTCATGGGAAAAAAAGATTTTACGTGCAAACCTTCCATGAGTTAGGGTCCAGGAATAAAGTCGGAGAATAACAGAAGGATGACTTTCTGTTTCATGAAAATGGCCATTCTCGGAAGAGAAAACAAGATGGCAAAATGCTGTACCTTGTAGAGAGCTTGTTCTCGAACTAGTAAATAAGGTCAGGAAGTACCCCATGGAAGAATCCTTTAAGAGCCACTACGCTTCATATGCTGGTGGCCCAGATTGCATGCGAATCGGCTGTTTGAAAATTTCTGTTTTTAAACTTACTTCAAAAATGTAATGCATGGAGCAGTGTTTCAAATCATGAAATTACTTGAACTCTGTGCCACAGGATAAAGTCGTTTCCACTAACACTTTCACTTCATGTCTCATTTCTAGCTGTCATCATTTTGCACAGAGGTAAAACATCTTTTGTCCTTATTTGTCTACTCAATCGTACTTACTTGGCAAATCTGTGACTAGTCATCTTTAAGTACTCAAACAGCTAATCCCCAAGTTTTTTATTTCCACCCTGTTTAGGTGGCAAATATATGTAAACAGAATGCAGTGCTTTTCACTAGCTATGCAAAATATTATGGTCAGGCATCTGTGTGCATTTTCCTTCTTCCTTTGGATGCTAAGCAGTGACTTTGACATGAAGGCAATTAGGATATCTGGGGTCTGATCTTAACTCTGCCAAGGTTTGCACAATGGCTAGCCTGCAGGCAAAAGAGTAACAGGGACTTGTTTAAATACTCAGACCTGTGCTCAGCTAGCCAGGGTGAGTGAGCTCTGGTAGCAGCCGTACCGCAGCGCTGACCACACAGCATGGGCTAACAGCTCAGCACCTGCCCAGCTCCTCAAGGCAGCTCTGCAGCTCGCACCACTGGAAAGATGTGGTGGGACTGCAGGGGGGATGGGGACCTCTGCATCGTGCTCCTCCTGTTGTGCTACATGAACTGCCACAGATATTGCACTCGATTATTACGACAAGCCGTTGCAACTCCAGCAAATATGCTTCTGCATGTGTAGCACGCTACCACGACTAGCCTGTGTCTGGGCTAAAGCTAGCTCACACGCTGGTCGCTGCAAGCAGAGACCCAGGTTGCAGCCCGCTGTTTGACAAGCGGAATGGAAGCACTGTTCTCTGCAGTCGCTTACCTGAAGTCTTTCTGCTGCCCTGTCATGTCACGCTACCCAGTCGTGCAGGTAGATGATGAAGATAAAGCACTTTAAACCTGTGGCATGGTGTGCTCTGCGTGTTTGTGGTCCCATGCTATTCCATGTGCCACATCTGCTTTGTCTGACTTTCTGCTTCTTTGAAATGGAGATATGCAATTTACTCTATTACAGCTAAGTTTTGTGCACTTTGACAAGAATTTTAAAGACCAGTGAAATGCCTTAGTTAAATAAATATTAGCTTTTATGATCAGTTTTCTCATTTTTTTTCTCAGTTTTGCTGGTTCTGTACCTTTACTGCTGTTGGGAACACGCTCTCGGGTTAAGTTGTAGTAATAGACAAACTGGCACAATTTACATCAGTAAACCACAATTTATCCTGCCACACCGAGTAACTGAGGTTGGCTTCTACTTTTCTTCTACTAAAAATTGTTCTTATAAAACTTAGCCAGGATTTGTCAGGAACATAGCTAATTAACTGTTTGGAAACTGGATGTCTAATTTCTCTGAGGATTTGGTATTTATGGTCTGAGAAGATCTTACTTGGGACACTTAAAAGAAATAAAGGTTAGCAAAGGTGATCTCCACCATATATCTTTGTACTGTCTCCATTGATGGTCCTGACACTTTTGACAAATTCCCCAAAAGTCATTGAAGAAGATTACTGGACAGTAAATTCCTATCTTACAGTTTTCATTTAAATTATTCTGAAATTCTTTTTAGCTGTGATTCCTGAAAACAAAATAAAGCAAAAAAAAAACCAAACACCCAACCAAGCAAACAAACAAAACCCCAATCCCAGAGGAAACTTAAATGGCTAATGAGCTGAGACCACCGTCAAACTTGCTGCCAGCTACTGCCTCAGGTTTTCCTTGTACGCTTCTGTCTCCTAGTCTCCATTTTGTACTGGCACTGTCAGCATGAGTACGCCAGGCCTCGTGGTACTATTAGTACTGCATTTTATCTACTACCCATCATATTTCTCTGTATACTGCCATATATCATTGGCAACTTCCGTAGCACCAGCTACAATTTTGGTAGACTGTTTTTTTAATGATAACTCAAAGACGAGATTTGTTATTTAAAGAACCAGTCTGAAGGCTGACCATAAACACTTAAATGCTCACCTGCACTGGAGCTTTTCTTCTTTATTTTGAAATGAAGTTCTGTGTAACCATCTTCATTCTCCATCTCAGGGTTACTTTAGCACTTCTGTTTAGATGTAAGTGTCACAGCAGGCTAGGAAATGCTTCAAGTAAGTGTGGTAAACAGGAAAGGGACAGTGGATGACCATTTGGGCTTTTAGCTGAAGCCACGCAGTAGCAGGACCGTGAGAAGGAACTTACCAGTACAAACTGCACAGAGAAGCAAACTCTTTTTCTTCTTTTTCACTTCCTCAGTCTCTGACAAACTCTTCTAACACTGTATTTTCTCCAATGCAATATCACAGTCCTCACATCCAGTCTCTCAATGCACACACATTCCTGCATGTGAGAGAACAGATTTGAGCCCATCTAGCCCATTTCAAGGGATTGATGGACTTTTCTCATTTACCGTATGTTAAAATCAACTTCTGTGTGTTTCTCAAATGCTGGAAACTTCTTGCTCTACCAAAAGAAGATTGTGTGCCTGTGTCTCAGTAAATAGCTGCAAAGAGCATTTAAATACGTGTATTAGTCCTTGGTTCTGCTTTGTGCCTGTCTGATTGAGCTGCTGTTCATAGATTTGAGCAACATGATGCCTTTCTTTAAATGGAGACTTTTGTGGCATGGAACTACTCATGCAGATCTATTCAAACCTTACAGTTGAAAACATTCCTGTTGCACTTCAAAAGGATAAGCCTGGGCTTTTTCTGTCAGTAGAGAGTTAATTACTTTTTAAATACTATGCAAGGTCTTTTCCAAAAATATGAAGCTGGGGATTCTAGCAAGTTCTTGGTGATCAAGTGCTAGTCTGGAATATTTCTTTCTGAAAATTGAAGATTCAGTAGAATGTTGAAGGTTTTTTTTTCTCTGAAATGGTTATAATGACTTCTGTCTGCTGTCAAGTTCACCAGGTTTCACCAAGGTTTTCTTTGGGTCAGGACTTCACATTTAATGTGTCTGTATAGTGTCTAGTGGTGATACATCATGGAAGACATAGACCATGTCATTAGCTGTAGTATGCAATTAAATACCCAGTGTCCTAAACACCTGTTTGGAGGAATATAAACACATCCAGAGCACTATACAGAAATTATTTATTGGTTTCTTAAACAAAACCTCTGTGATTATTAGCAATGGTCATTTAAGCTTGGAAACCAAAGTGACTTTACCTTGGCTTTTGTATTGCAGCTAGTACCTGGAAGCCAGGCTCAAGCTGTATGCAGTACGGCCACATACAGAAAAAAAAAAAAAATTGAACTCCAGAGAAGTATTTCAAACACAAACATACTACTTGAGGCTGATGGATCAGTATAAAACAAAAGGTGCTGGTTGACTGTCCTGCTTTTGGCTGGGATAAAGTTAATTTTCTTCTTAGTAGCTGGTACAGTGCCGTGTTTTGGATCTGCTGTGAGAATAATGTTGAGAACACTGATGTTTTAGTTGTTGCTGAGTAGTGCTTACTCCAAGTCAAGGACTTTTCAGTTTTGCATGCTCTGACAGTGGGCAGGTGGACATGAAGCTGGGAGGGAGCAGAGCCACGACAGCTGACCCCAACTAGCCAAGGAGATATTCCATGCCATAGAGTGTCAGTGTATAGACTGGGGGGAGCTGGCCAGAGACTGCCAATAGCTGCTCGGGGACTGGCTGGGCATCAGTCAGTGGGTGGTGAGCAGCTGTATTGTGTATCACTTGTGGGTTTTTTCCTTGGCTTTTATTCTCTCTCTCCCTCTCCTCTTCATTACAATTATTTGTTGATCTTGTTATTACTTTATTTTAATTATTAAACTGTTCTTATCTCAGCCCATGGGTTTTACCTTTTTCCAGTTCTCCTCCCCGTCCCATTGGGAGTGGAGCAAGGGGCTGAGTGGTACTTAGTTGCTGACCAGGGTTAAACCACAACAGTGACCAACAATTATATTCTGTTCCTACAAGGTGGTAGTATTTACTATGCAGCATCACAATGCTTAATAACTCACCTGTACCTGGAGCAGGCAAACCCTTGCAGTTACCAGCTTTCTGAATCGTTTTCTCAGCAGGCGCTTGGAAGGCAGAGTTTGAATATGGAGTTTTTAACGCCCTGGACTGATTTACATGCTCTGAGCTACAGCTTTTAGTTAACCCGATGCAACAGCTTGTCAAATAAAAGACATGACAACTCCAAACAAGCCTTGCTTCACTTAACACACCTGGACCGTTCTGCATCCATCCCCAGAGTGGATACATGGGACTTACAGGACCCACACTGCAGCAGGTTTATCCTGAAGGCCTGCAGCCCACGCAGAACCAACACTGGAGCAGGGGAACAGTGTGAAGAGGAAGAAACAGCAAAGAGGAGCTGTTACAGACTGACCTCATAACCCCAATTCGCTTGTGCTGCTCAAGGTGGTGGGTGATGAGGGTCGTGAAGTCAGGAATAAAGCAGTGAAGCTGAGCCTGGGAAGAGGCAGTAGGAGGAAGGTCTTGCTTTAATCTTTTTATCTTCATTTCTCACTATCCAAATCTATTTTAACTTGGAATAAATTATTAACTTTCCCAAAGTAAAATCTGTTTTGCTCATGATGGTGGCTGGTAAGTGATCTCTCTGCCTTTACTGTGACCCACACGCCTTTTTGTCTTATTTTCTCCCCTGTCCTGTGGAGGAGCGGGAATGAGAGAGCAGCTGGGTGGGCATCTGGCAACCAGCCAAAGTCAACCCACCACAATCATCCTACCAGCCTATTATTTTTGATTGATTTTTCTTCTTTCTTGTGTATATTTGCTAAGCTGTGTAAAGCTCTAGCAAATCAAAGGTGGTGGATCCTGTGGTTGTCTCAGGAAGCTCTTAAAAAGATTCACATGATCTCACCCATGGGAATACTGACAGAAACTGATTCCTACGTGGATTATCCTTCTACATGAATACAAACCAGTTTTAAAAAGTTGTGAGTCTGGTAAATAAACTGCTTGAATGTTACAGTCTTTTGTTTCACTTGTCCTAAATACTCTTTACACTCTCAAATTAGTTTTTAAAAGTTTGTAGAAGTGAAAATATATTAGTATATCTACACATAAAGATCACAGAAAACCCATCCAGGGAAAGGAAAAACAGCATTTCAGGCTAGAAAGAATAACACAACACCACTTGCCTCAAATTAACAGAGTAATTGATGCATCCAGTAATGATACAGCCAATTAAAAGGCATACTAAATCCTATGTGGCAGCAAAACTATGTAGCAGCTGCTCTTAGAGCAGCTTTTCTTATTGCAGTATTTTCAAGGAATCTGGGGTTTTGACATCAGTCTACAAAGGATGATGTTATTATTAATCTTGATCTTGTGTACTGCAGCAGCGCTGTCCTGGCACAGTGAGTATCATACAATTGTGTGACAAGATGGTGATTTTTACTGTGTCAAAGCTTATTAGCTGCTTCTACAAAGATATGCCAGAGAGGTGGATACAGGAGGAAAATGGAGGAGCGTGGAGTACACAAGAAGGGTAAACTAACGATGCCGTGCCTGATGGGTGGTGATCTCTTAGCAATATCTGTTAAGTCCTTACTGAGGTTTTTGCTCCACACTAGCAGGGGGTAGCTTTGGGAAAGTACCAGAGGGAAGTCAAGGAGTAAGATATTTACAGGCAGTGTTTCCCAACTGTGGCTGAGGCTGGTGGGAAAAACGCAAAGCTGTTTATTAAATAAGTTAGTAAAGTTAAGCTCAAGGTTGTTCACAGGTTGACAGTAGAACCTGATACTAATGTTACAGGAATGAAGGTAAGTGACAGTCACAAGCCTTGAAAAAGTAGAGTGCTGTCTTAACACAAGGATGAAGTGTGTAACTTGGCCCCAAACACCAAGCCAGGGGAGCAGTCCAAGAAAATGTAGGCCTGTTTGTATTTAAATATGAGCATCCACATGGAATTTTTTGAGTTACCTGTGTTCTTACAGTTGATATGCATAGTTTTTTACAAGATCACAAACCTAGTTCCACTTATTTTTGTGTGCTCAGAGAACTGGCTTCATCTTTCTTTCATCCTGCTTCTTGCTTCTCAAGCAGACTTCTCACTGCACATTTTATTTCAGCAGAAAGAAAACTTCAAAGCCACTTACATGCATATATAAAACACTATATCATTTCCTTTTCTTTTGTGAAGTCCAATATATGCTTCTAACTGAAAACATGAGCTTTTAAACTGAATTCTGGGAAAGGCAAATAGGCATCCTTTCTTGGCAACATAGTGTTTTGAATCCAAGTCAAAAACACTTGGTTTTTTTCTTTATTTTAGAAGTATATTTATATTCCTTTTACTGAGACAATAGATCCAGAGGATGCTGGCAGAGCTAAACAACCAGGCAAAAAAGGCTATGAACAGCAATAGGACAACCTACAGAAAGGTAGGGGTTGAAATGAAGCAGAAAGAGGGGACCATAAATTCTACACATTGAATATGAAAACACAATAAAGCAAAACAAGAAAGAGACTGAGGAGCAGTTTGCAAGAAACATAAAAATAATGAAAATCCCCTTCTTCAGGAGCAGGGAACAAGCAAAAAGGTCTGTAAGGCAATAGACTATCAGCTTATAAAGAAGGGCTGGGGGGGGTGGGGGGAATCAATGCCTTTTTGCATGCCTGTTTGCTGTGGAGGAACTTGGGAAGGTTCCTGTACTAGAATCTTCTTTGTGGGCGACACGTGAGAGGCTGTCTCAATTCAGAGGGTCAGTGCAAGAGGTTACAAAACAAACTGCAGAATCAATAGGCCCAGATGGGTAAGGTCAGATATTATTCATCCAAGACCTCTAAGAGAATTCAGCAAGCAGACAGCCAAGTGGCTAAGAGTAGTGTGCAACTTGCTTAGGAATTTCCTGGTGTTAGGTGAGTCTAGTTTGTAAAGGTCTCAAAGAAGATCTGGAGTACTTCCCATCAGTAAATTTGATCTTTATACTGGAAAAACCCCACCCAAAACCCCAAACTCAAAGAAATTAATTTGTTGTCATGTGCCTAAATATGTTTATTAGTGAAAGACATTTAGAGAGAAATCATGTCTCACACATCCAAGGGTATTCCTTGAAGAGTAATTCTGAACTCCAAAAGTTCATTTTCTCTCTGAAAAGGAAAATCTCCATAGCATGAGATTTCAGTGATGGTCAGTTTTGACTTGAAAAGATAACACTTCTTCAAATAGTCTAAAATATCTTCACTATAAAAATAGACATTTTATTAGCTTTCAGTTTTCTGTCTCATATTGTCCATTTGCAAAAGGGTTCAAAACCCACCGCATAAACCATCTTCTAAAATGGAAAGTTATAGAGGCTCTAACAGTATTTTAGTCTCCACTAGGAAAACAATGAAACAATCTCCCAGTCCAGACCTTTGGCATTACAATTATACTTTTTGTCTTGAACTACCTTTTTTTATGTATACACTTGAAGGTACTGACTTTCTGCAATGTGTTCTTGAATTCACAGCTCTTAATACAGGATTATTATTTTTTTTCCCATACTGAAAGGACACGATTTTTCACACATTATCAATTACCTGCTTTCCTTAATGCACTCTACTTGCAAAAGAAGAATCTGATTTTAAAATCCTTTCTTTCTTGCAGGGAAACTACTTATGAAAACAGAATTGAATACTCTGTCAGGGCAGAGTATTAATTTAAGCCTGCTTTCCAAATAAAGGGTTGATTAAATTAGTTTGAATTAGTTTGCATAGCACTACAGCTGTTTAATATAGATATATTAATTATATTAATCCGGTTCTCTTAATAAATGCTGTAGCAGTTTTCTGAGTCTTCATGGCTTCTTGTCTGCCTTCTCAGCCCTTTCTTTTTCCATTTATCACACCGTTAATTTTTTAACAAAAAAAAAATAAAATGTAAACCACATAGCTAGTTGCAAGAGTTACCTAATGCTTTTGCTCAAATTTTCCATGGTTATGGGACTTCCATAAAGAGCAATGGCAGGCTGCAGCCAGAGGGATCAATCTGAAACTGGAGAGATAAATATCAGCCAAGGGAGAGCAAGGACATGAGTTGCTGAGACTGCATCTCCCACAGAGTGTCTAGGGAGATCAAGCAGATATTCTTTGACATCAAACTGAGAAGCAGACTACTTTGACACTGGGATGCTAATGAATTCTTGATCTGTATCAATGAAACTTCAGCAGCAATGATGAAAAAAAATTTTTTCTTCATCAGAATGTTTCTTCTTTATCAGAAGGTTGTGAGCTGATTGAGGTCTATCATTGCAGCTCTTAGACAGCAGAACAGCAATATGCTCAAGGTCAGTGTTGCCATTATATCTAAAAGGAATAAGAGTAAACAAATGGAAATGTTGCATAGTATACTAAGAAAAAAAAAAACATCCTGTTATGTTGTAAATAGGCTTAGGCTGATTAGACTTCACATTCTCAGCAAGATGTCTCTATTTGCTTAGCTTTTTGTATTATCTGAAAATAAATTTTAATGAGGTTTTTATGATTAGGTTCACAGTAGCTCAGAATTTTCTATTTATAATTACCAATAGAGTATTTCTGTGTAATGAGCCAATATATCCAGTCAGTTTTTTCAGAAAAAAATTAAGGGAGGAAATTTACCTGCACTGCTTATTCAGCATGCAGAACACCATGTGTTGTTATGTAAAAGCACACATACACCAAAAAGATCTGCATTAAGACTTTGAGGGCAAGCTTAATTATAAATTTTGCTATTTTCATGTGCAAATTTCTCAACACTGGCTAGTATTCTTTTTAGGCTTTTGTACATTTTCATAGTTTTTTTGTAAGAGAAACAAATGCTTCAAGCTCTGTCCCCTTCCATACAGCTCCTCCGTGAATCTAGGAGAGATCTTTACCTGAGTGTTGCCAGCTCTGCTCTCTCTGCACATCAGCTTCTAGTATAGGCAGCCAGTAGAAGTTACATCGGCCTGGAATTAAAATGCTGCTTCATTTATTATCAAAATTACCAAATGACAGAATGGAAATACTCAATGATATTTGGTCACACAGTAAAATGTCACTACATGTTGCCATTTCATTGAAAAAGGAATTTTCCCAGCACAGAAATTCTCAGCAAGGCCAAGGTTTGCTACTTAACAAGTTTGCTGCATAATGCTTTGTATTTCATTAATTGTCTTATCAAATCAGGGCCTAAGAGATTGATCCTATTCAAAAGTATTCAGAAATACGGCTAACAGAGCTGGTTGGGAACTAAATTTTTTAGAAAGGAAATTTTCCATGGATACTTCTAAAATTACCCTTTTTCCCTTCTAATTCAACTAGCTTTGGTCATTAGCTGAAGTCTCAGACACACGTTTTGTCTTTTCATATTACTGCCACAAACACAAGTGAGTTCCCCAGCACGTGTGTTACTGTGGTTAACACACAGAATAAAGTTTCACACAGGAATTCACAAAGCCTCTGCCGACATTTACAGTAATTTTCCATTATAAATATAATTCGTGTATTTGTTCATGGCCTTATAATGTGTGCATCTAGTCTTTAAAATTCAGCAATTACATTAAGAAATACCCAGGGGTGGGTAATAAGTGCTTCTAGATCTGACCAATTTGACTTCAGGAAAATGAAAAGAACATTTAAAATAAGAATTTCCTTTTTGGCTTCACAGCACCACTGGCAGCATGCATAAGTTGTCAGTTCTCTGAGAACACATTGCCTATACTGAATTCATGCCTCAATTGCTTTTGATGGAATCAAATTTGCACCAGGCCTCCTGCAAGACAAAGCCAGTCTCAGTGTTGTCGTTTTGAGGCTATGATCCTGTACTGCAGATTTCTTTGAAGAGTAAAGCATTTTGTCTGGTTTTGGCAACAGTTAACACAATGTGCAGGTGCACCACTCCTGGGCTTGCACAGGGGTCTGAAGCATCCCATCAGCAATGGGATGTGACTTCTGGTAAGTTATGCGCTTCCGTGTCCTAAACACTGACTGCAGACTGTTAGATCTCTGTATTTCTTTCCATCTGGGGAGGCGAGATTCCTGTTGTGATTCTGGGGGCTAAGGCCACAGTCTGATGTGCCTCTGCTCTTGATGGTTTTGAAGAAAGGGAGCCTCACACATCACCTGTGATGCTTTGTACAGCTGACAAGCCTACAGAGAAAAGAAGCCTCAGCACCTGAGCAAAGCTTCTTCAGGTCTAGGTTTGGACAAAGTGCAAGCAAGATGGATAGGTCTTTCTTACATTTTCCTCATCAGACTACGTGTTTTCTTTGTGACTATGTTGGGAACTAAGAACAGAACCCCTGTGGTAGCTGGGCTGCCAGGATTTGTGAACAGCCTGAAGCCCAAAGCAGACTTTGTTCACACTGGGCATGTGAGCTCAGGCCGCCTGCAGTGCCCAGTTCTGTTCTGTGGTAGGTTACCTTGGGGCCTTTCTGTGGGAAGCACAGCACATTTGAGATGACAACGTCATGTGATAGGAAAGACAGGGAAGACACAAAGGCACAGTTATGAACAGGACACTCAGCCCTGGAGTAAAAGGCACAGCTGAGGTTCTCTTCTGCAGTGTCTGGCCTTTGCCTTGAGCAAGGAAGCAGCATGTCACAGCACTATCAAAACTAATCAGCTGCAACAAGGCTTTTACCGTCCCATACCGGGTTAACTTCAATAAGTAGTTCCCATGCCTTGCCCCAGCACAGTCAACGATCCCCACAAGGTTTCAAAAGCTCATTT
>JAVJGJ010000057.1:9492311-9507087 GCA_035590215.1 Microhierax caerulescens | reverse complement strand
AACAGGTCAGTCTTACGTGGATGGATGGTTGCTGCCCTTGGGAGACCTGCCTGGCTCACGATGTCTCTTCCCTCTGAATTTTCCCAGCATGCTGCTTGCTGTGCCCCACTGAAGTTATATCATGCGACAGCACCTCATGGTTAGTTTAGCCAAAGATCTTGAGATAACTACTTCAGACTTTAACACCCTCCTACAACTTTGCCACCATCATCACTAATCATAGGTGGTGACTCTTGCACATCTGCCCACAATACCGACACACAGACACACACACTCCCTCCTGTCCACCCCATCAGGGTTGGTTTAAACTGCTTGAGCTTATAGCTCAGTTAGAGGGGTGCAGTTATATGCCAGTACCTCTACGAGACTTTACTGTGTTGTTCTCGGTTAGGAAAAGCTTACTGCTAAGTCCTCTGGGCTTTGTGAATTTGTAGCCAATACCCATCTTATTCACTCCTTTTTTATCTCCCAGGCTTCTTCTTCACACTCTAGCTATCTCTGACAAGTTATTGTGTGCAACTCATACTTTTTTTTTAAAAAAAAAAAAAAAGGCTATATAAGCATATAAAATTGTCTTCAGTTTACATGGAATATACTGTCTGATGTATTTTATGGTGCAGTTTGTGCTACTAAAATGCAAAGGGTTAATGTAGGAGAGCAAAACACCTTTTCCAAACCTTGAAGTATCTTCTAGTGACAGGTACATCTTCACATGCTCTCCCCAAATCCACTGACAAAATAATTTTATCAGTTCTGTGCAACTAGTAATACACAGAATGGTATTAATACTAGTAATACACAGAATGGATCAAACATCACTGGCCTCTCTGCCTCCAGAGCCTCTTCTCTCCTTTCCCCATGTGTCTTCAAAAGCCTTGGATGCTACAATAAATAAGTTTAGTCTAGCTTTGCATCACTGTCACCAAGGGCACAGTTTAGTGCCTAAGTGCCAGTATAAATCCCTTCCTCATGTTATTTTGATGAAGCTAACATGCCTCAGAACATCTTGCCTGCAAAGTCACAGAGCAAATGTCTTTTTCAACTGAAGAGTCACCTGGCTGCTAAGAGAAGGGGAAGGTGTTGGAACTAGAAGGGAAGGATGGTGGGACTCAACAGGGCTTGGAAATAGATGATCATTAAGGTCCCTTCCTACCCAAACCATTCTATTATTCTATGTTCCTTAGGACGGAAATGCTTTAATCCTGAGATCTTCTGCTCACTTGTTTAGGTGCCTAAGGGTATGTGTCTAAATCTAAGCTGTTCACTTACTTTTATTTTCCAATTAGTAGAGAGAAATCATACCTACACAGTCGTCTTATCTTCTCCTGAAAAGTCAGAGGAATTGGCCCTGAATGTCTTCCAACAGGACAGACTAGGTGAAGGAGGCACCGAGGGAGGTATGTCCTCCTGTCCCGAGCTGCTGCTGAAGGACCTGGCTCCAAGCTAGGTGCTTTGAGTGTGACCACTCCACCACTTGTTTTCCCAGGTGTGTAAAATAATGCAGGTCTATTAAATTGAAAAATAATACTGGTGGTGCCTGTCTCCCTTTCCAGAAACCTGTCTACAGAGGAAGATTGTCCTGAATCATTAATATGAACTACGCTGCTCACGATGGGCCAGAGCTGCTAAAAATGCCCTTGGCAAGCAAATTCTTCCATTCCCTACAGACTGCTCAAGGATGGCAAAATGTCCAATGCAAACTCACCTGCGATGATCCTATTGTGTGAATCACGTGTTGCAACAATGCTAGGCTATGATGTGCTATTACAGAGCAGAGGTCGTGTATTTGCTGTGAGTGCTGAGCAGAGCTTGTGGTCTTGTGCAGTGCGCAGCACCCCGATAAGGAGCATGGTGGCACAGCGGTGTTTGTGCGTGGCACAGGTGAGTTGCTGGTGCTGGAGTTGCCTGTGGGCTGCAGTTATACCAAGATACAGTGTGCATACACACAGGTGCCTCCAGAGTGGTTGTGCTTGGATGGCGAAGGCATGCCTACAGTGCCAGCAGGCAGCTGGAGGCCTGGCCTGGGGGTGAGGGCTCCTTCTCCACCACTATTAATAAAGATGTCAAAAAGGTACTCTGTGTTACCATGACATTAAATAGGAATATGTGTTTAATTTACACATATATTAAATGCATATATAGCTACTAAGGCACATGTACAACAGTCTCCCAAAAGTCCTTCAAACAAAAAGTAGTTTCATTATGTCCCAGTGCTGTTGTTATGCTGGCCCTGTAACATACGTACATCTCATGTAGGGATGTTCAGTTCCTTCTTTTTTTTCTGAAATGGCTGCTTTTCTGCCTTGTTTTCTTGCTTGCTTTCTCTCTTTCTGGGAAATCATCTCTATGGTTATCATCGTTTTTCTGGTTTGAGTTTGACAGTTTTCAGCAAGTATTCCAGTATGGGTGAGTAGTTTATACAAACTCCAAATCAATGCATTAGAAGAAAAAGATCAATATGCTTTGCCTTAACCATTCCTCTTTTCTGTTCAAAGTACATGGTTTGGTAGGCTGCATAAAGAACTTGGTCTTAGCAGCTAAGACAGAGAGCACCAAGCCTCAACTCAAACCTTTCCCTGGAAGAAGAGGGCATTATACAGAGCCTTTCAGTTAGGATTGTGGCAGCCCATTCTTGAAAGTTTAATGAAAAGCCAAAGTGGTGTTCATCCCTTCTCCATGGCTGGTCCCAAGAGGGCAAAATATTGTACTTCTTGAATCACCACCATAATGACTCCATTGACTTCATCTTGAACTAACACCCCTACTATATGGAAAAAAAAAGAACCATGTTGTCTGCCTTTAATAAGAATATTTGATGACCAACATGAAGAACAGTAACAGGTCAGACTCAGCACTGGTTTATTTCTGAGTTTAATAACACCTCTGGGATATAAGGATTAGTGTGTGACCTAGAGCTGGCTGAAGAGCAGAAATTCCTCTGGGAGAATTCAAAGTTTTGGCATCATTTTCAGCTACCAATAATACAGAAAAAAAATATCTCAAAAGTCTTGAATTCAGGTGTTTCAGCAATGCCAGATGTTCACTCTGATCCTCCCCTCATCATTGCTTTCTGGTTTCAACTCTGAACTAATGAAGTCTGAGAGGAAGTGATCTGATAATCACAAACCAAAGCAATCTAGTTTTCTGTTGAAATACTTTGTGCCCAGTTGGTTTGAGGTGGATGTGTATATACGCAGCACGTTGCCAGCTTGGGTTCCAAATGAAAATTATGTGCGGGCTGAAGGTCACAGTTTATGAGAAAGTTGATAAAAATCGCAGCTATATTATTTTTAAAAGAACATACACCTCCAGAAGGGGCTAAGAATTCAGAACTGTTTATGAAAAGCTAGAAGGTGAGAATTTACATTTCAAAACTAAAAAAAAAAAGTTTCTAGTTTCCTTCCGTTTTACAGACATCTAAACAACCCTTTTGACTTAATGTGGTATGATGGGAGGCGGGAGGCCGGAGAGGATGTAATATGGGGTACTACTTCTTCAATGAGTCCATTTTGATTGCAGATCTGAAAGCATCTTTTCAAAATGGCAAGTGAGATCGTTTATGCAGAGGTATCAGCCAAGGAAAGAGTGCATTTCACTTGTCAAACTTCAGACACAGGTAAAAAATGGTCATTTTAATAATACTTACTTTTCCTTTGCTCAGTGACATGTTCTGAAAACTTCCATTCTTTCTTAAATTGAAGTAATCATAAGAAGGTGAAGTCATGTTCAAAGCATTTTTATAACTAGTAATATCCACCTGTGTTCATTTTATATCTATTTGCTTGGCAAATTTATGTTTATTAATAGAAGAAATATTGAATTCTAACAAAAGTAAAGAACTACCTGTAAAATCTCATCCTGGATTTCAGTAATACGGCTGAGATGTGCTGTTTCTGAAACACATTAATGTTCAGACATCGAGAGTATTAATACATATTATTGGAAACTCATTGGCAGGTACAGCACTGATGACATTGAGTGGACTTCTTTAAATGTACTCCTACAGTACATTTAAATTTTATATCTTATTTTCATTCATTTTCTTATACACCAGAAGTATTTTAAAATTGTAAAATTATAGGTCTGTTTATCTTTTCTTTCTCTCTTGCTCTTTTCTTGTTTTCTTTCTTTCTCTCTCATTCTTTCTCTTCTAAAACGTCTATGTTGAGAAATATACAAGTAAAGCACCATTACAGGTTTTTATAATTTTGAGAAGTGTTAGTCCTACAATTTGTGTATGATCCACTGAAGTCTTCGACTATAAAACTGCATCACTTTAAAAAATTGTTTTCAAGAAATAAAGCTCAAAAAATAGCCATTAATGGCTATAAGTGGGAAGTAATGCATGTTTTTAAAACAAAAGTATCAAGTTTTATTTTTTAGATTCTGATCAAGAGACAGATCTGTGTTAGACAATTAAGCATGGAAAATTTATGTTAAATCATAATGTTGAGAGGTCAGAGTATGAAAGAAAAATGTGTCCTGAATACACTAGCCAAGCAACATTTATTCTATAAAAATAAGTTTTGTAGATTCGCTCCTTGGGACACTGCTAAAAACATCTGTACAGGTATGATATCTTTGTCTTTCATGTAAACTCAGTTTACCCCTGAGATTGTATGATCAGGTCACAGTAGAAGAGCTGTATTGCCAGGACAATCTTTGGTACCCCAGCATAGAACTACCCCTTAAGTACTTATTGGAGATGCACACATGTGCCCAGTACAACCCTCTGTACAAATTGTTTCAAACTTTGAGAGCATAGAAGTCTGTTTCATCTAATTTTTTTTTGTTTCCTCACCTGAGACTATTCTTTAAATTTCCAGTTATATTTTAGAATTTTAAATGCTTTCACACAGCTTTTAATACACTTCAGTGAGTTATGCTTAGAAATTGCTGTTGTAAGTTATCCTGAGAGCCCTCTAACCCAGTAACATACTGCTGAAATTGCCAGTATGAGGTGCTTGGAAAGAGAGTATCTAAAAAAATTTAATGGCCAATTATGAGGCTAATTAAGTAGTCAAATGTCAGGCAAAATATTTTTCTCATGCTTTAGAGTATGACAGCATAGTGTTCACCCTTTCCATAATCTTTTGAAAAATCTCTTCAGTTGCAGTACTCATATTCTTGCCACTTCTGTGAATCCTGCATCTCTTTTGGTGTCCTAATAAATGCTTTAATGACATCCTAAAACCAAGAGTTCTACAGACCAATTGCAATATTTAACATGAAGAAATACTTTAAATCAGTCTTGAATTTGCCACCTGTTAATAGTGTCAGTGTCCTAATGAGATTTAGTGAAAAAGCCACCTATCTATATAATTTTTTGTGTGTTCTTATATATATAAAATTGTGCTATATATTCTTATAATCTCTATCTTTGATTGCTGCATGTGCTCCATTGCTTTCATAGTTAAGAGCACGAATGCAGGAAACAGTACTCCTCACCTGCCAAATGCTGTTAACTGCCCTGACTCTGGCTGCTGCGTGATAAGATGCTGCATTCAACATGACAGGCATTTAATAATGCTTGGTTCTAAAAATGGTTTAGATTTGACATTTTTTGTAAGTCTAAGGCAGATCTCAGCTACTCTGGCACCCTTAGGAGGTTGCTTTTCTTCAGGCAAAAGCTTGGTATTTGCCACGCTACAGTGAGTTCAGAGCAGTTGACTATCACCCACCTGCCTGAAAAAGCTCAAAGCAAGCAGTTGCTGTTGCTCCATGCATGTTTTCCCTTAGATCATTGATACAGCGAGATTTGGAAAGGCCAAAGTTGCTCCTGTGAGACAGGAATAGTTAGCAAAGGCTAGCAAAGAAAAGGGGGTTCATACTGCCCTGCCTCTAAGCATTTAGTTGAGCTACAGATGTCAATGTTTGTGCTGTCTAATCTGATTACACAGCCCCAAGTCTGGTCTTCTTCCCCATGGCCACTATGCCTGTCCCCTGGCTAGTCGGTACCCCACTTCTCCTCTGCCTTCGGCCCCCTTCTGCTTCCTTGAGTTTTTGCATGTGGTGGATAGAGCTTTTAATCTCCACATTGCTGGACTTGTCCTACATTTTGCACTGCTGAAGTTTGCATTTACTTGTCTTCCCCATGGCACTTCAGAGAAAAAACTGGTTTCTCTCTTAAGAAAAACCCCAATCTATTTCATACACTATCAGTGAGCACGTTTGATGTAAGTAGCTCCTGGGAAATGAGGCAAAACATGCAAAGCAGGCAACCTACAAGGTGGTGTGTTACAGATGATCTAAAAATACTTCTTCCTTCCTTCCTTCTGCTGCCACACCTACTGAAAACTGTTGGGGTCAGTCAGGTATGTCCTATCACTCACTTTCCCTCTCCCTCCTTCTCTGACAGTTCATTTATGAATTTAATATCACAAGATGGAGGATTAACTGCTTCATAGAGTAGTTCACCATCTCATTAAACCTGCAGTCATCTTCCTACTAATACTTCTTCCCGTGAGCTTTTCTGATTGTACAATATTGATGATTTGGCCCATAGTCCTGTAGACACTCTTTGGGCAGTGAGATGTTTTCTGAGTGTACCACTGCCTAAGTCATGCAGCTCAACTGCATAATAGAGGTCAGGTACCTGAACATCATCTTTGCCTTCCTTGAACTCTAGCCACTGAACTAAAAAGCCAAAATATGTGCTGCTTTTACAGTGATAGCAAAACAGATCTCTTCTGTCATGCAGATGGCCAGTGTAAGCATCCATGCATAATAACAGACAAGTGTAGGCAAGGCCTCCAAAGATAAGGGGAACAATGCTTAGCTCTTGGTGTTAAAGCAAAGCAATCTCAGCAAACCACCCACTTTCTTGGGAAAATGAATGGTTGCTATTAAATATCCTGTTGTCAATTCCTTTCCCAGCCCAGGTTGCATTATTTTTAGTGAATCTGCCCAGGTGATCAAGCACTCCTGATAATCCAGCAGACTGGGTATTCTTCCCTATTGAGGCTGGGAAGGCAGGGAACATTCAGTTTGCCAGGCAATCCCACACCTTTGGGGATACCCACCTTGGCAACATTTTTTATGCTTTCCACTAGTTGTAAAAATCTTGTAAAAAGCAGTGAAAACTATTTTATTAATGGTTGCATCTATGACTGTCATAACCATGCTGGTGGCTACCAGGGCATATGAGAGTTTTCTACTCACTGACCACCAGAGATGGCATGGAGAGATCTCCAGCAGCCCCTGGTTTCTGCGCTGGTCTCTGCCGTGTCACATTTGAAAGCCTAATGTGAGACAGCGCTATAGAAAGTGCTGGTGTGCTTGCCACAGGCTCCATGCATAGCAAGAGGCAATCCTTTTGCACTTGGAAGGCAAGTAGTTTTCAGAGGGAACAGGTGCGTGCTCTGAGGCACAAGCATCTGATGAAGATTTCTTCCTGATGTGTGTAAAGGCAGTTAGATCAAGTGTAGGGATAGAGGAGCTTTTTTGCAAAATAAAACCTAAAAACAGGTTTCTGAGAACAAGGATGGCCTAGGAAGATCTTTATCCTGATGAACAGCTGACAAATGGGAAAAAAGTCGGGAAGGAGCACAAAAAGTAACACTTGGAAGAAACAGACAAGAAAGCAATGACGGGAGTAAGAGCAGTTGTTCCCTGTGGTTTCTAGACCTCATTACAACAAACAGCATAAATGTTCACAGTGAGAGAAAGACCTGCTCCTTGCCTTGGTTTGTGATATGGGAATTTCTGAGCCTGGCGGAGTGGGTGCCTGGACTCAGTGGAGATGAAGGCTGCTGCAGTTTGAGTGGTTGTGCCAGCTCTGCCTCAATGGAAAGCTCCACTTGCAAATGATTCATAGTCATGGAGAGCATGTATCCAGGGCACTGATGTAAGAGAGGAGAGGACCTTGTCTGCTGGCAAGTGAAAATGGTTATAAATTAGCAAGGCAATAAAGATTCAAATAAGTCTTGTCTTCAGTTCAGTGTTCTCTCCCCAAGTCTCTGTCTTCTGTGACTAACGGAGGGGTGGGGGGGGTGGGGGTGGGAACACACAGATGGACACAGCACCCAAAAACCTGCTTTTGGATTATTCTGTTTGAGAATTAACAACAGACATGCTTTCCTTTCCCCTTTCTGTAGTTAATTTAATAGTTTGTACTGAAAATCTGTGCTGTCTGTAGTGGTGCTTACCAACCATTAATTAAAACCTCATTTAAATACTTGGCAGAATGAACTTGAGAAAGAAAAATCTGTGGATGAAATTAAAATAGTAAGTTTACATTTTGCGTAATGTTTTACTTTTGGTGGTTTACTCTGAGTTGTTAAAAATTATGTTTAATTCATAAGTGATTGAAAAATAGCTTGTCTCTGCTTTATGCTCCTGCATAGCTTTGTTCTGATAGGGACTGTGCTCCTCTTTGTGAAAGAAGAAACAGTAGAAAACAGGCATGCTTTGTACCCATGTACAAGACCTGAATTCACTAGGAGGAAAAAAATTGTTGTTGAGAAGTAAATAGAAATAAATTAATGTAGCCAAAAAAAGTTGCCATTGATTAACTTCTTTAAAGATTGACAGACTGTATACATGTGTGTATAAGATATGGAATAATAAGAAGGAAATAGAATTAATAATAAAATAGCTCACTGTGTGATAACCTACAAAAAAACCCTAGAGAGTTTTTTCCAAATTTTCTAAAATTGTATAACTGCCTAACATTTTTTATATTTCTTTGGAACACTGCACAGTAGGACAATTATTTACATGAACTCTTCTAGTAATTTCTTTTTGACAAATTCATTCAGCGACATGCAGGTCTTATCAGAAAACCAAAAATGAAAACAACCTCTCTTGCATGTTGTTGTTCTTCCCACTTTCTCAGAGACAGTCTGATGCTGCAGGGTACTGGACCCAGTGAGAATGGCAAGGGCTGGCCTTGGGCAGGTTCTCTAATTATAGCACTTTTTGTATTTACAGGTGATCCAACCACATACACAGAGCTGAAGGTGAAACGGCAATCTGACAGACCTGACAGCACACCCAAGACTACACATACAGGTACTGCAATATTGCAGGATGCTTTGCATTTTCCTATTATATTTTTTGAATACCATCATAATTACATAGTTACATATAGTGGAGGAGTTGCTTAGAACTAGGTGCCCAAAGAAATGTTGATACGATCTAAGCAAATCACAAGACCTTCAAAACCTTTCCCTGGTGCTGGCTTTCCCTGGGGGTGCCTGAAGGCTGCTGGTGATGGTGTTTTTAAGGTCAGCAGGTAAAGTCACAGGCCCCCAACTTTGCATTAGGCTGAACTTCTTGTGTCACAGTCGCAGTTAAGCCTCTGAGGAATCACAGTGTCAGTGTCCCTGCCTCTGGGGCTCAGTCTAGTGAGCCTTTGGCATGTGTTTGTGCTGCCAGTATAGCTTGCACCTGGGAGCAAAGGGTGGCTCCAGGGCCCACTGGTGCAGACACAGCATTTGTGTCCACCCTCCCCAGCACAAGCCATGCTGGAGCAAACCAGCTGCTTCTGTACAGAGTCACCCTGGCCACTTACCTCCTTTGGGACCCATGAGACTTACTTAGTTGTGGAGTTCTGGTTCATAAATGCCTGAATTTAAAAGGCTGTGTTGCGTGTTTCCAGAGTGCCTTTTGTTTTTTAAAGTATGGCACAGGAAACATTGCAATATTCTTCGGGGAACACAACAGGGGGTCTCACATAGATCATGGGAATGTCCACTGGGGCTGCACCTGGAGATCAGTTCTAGGCAGAGGAAGTAAAATTTGGCATTGTCCATATCTGCACCATGGGAAAGGAATGATTCTCTGAAATACAACCAGTTTTCTTCTGAGAAGGGACCAGATAGTTCATCCCAGAAGGATCACAGAAGAAAATGAACACACACCATGTAGGACCAGGACAAGCTGGTAGCAGGACAAACTGCCATTCCATGCCTCTATTTAGTTAGACCTACACAAAACACAGCAACTCCCCACTGTTCAGCAGCCAAATAGCACACTTTTCCAGGGTATGAGACAGTATCACATTCTATCTTTGCTGCAGGTGATCTCAATACATTTCTCCCTGCTGCCCACTCGCAAGGGATGCTCAGAACATGGTTAAAATTCATTTTGCGGTGGAAGCACTTGCAAACTCTTCCATTCTTTTTAGAATGTTTAGCATTCTAAATTTAGAATTGTTTAGCAACAATTTCCTTGTATTGTTTTTCATTTCCAAATGCATTTAGGGTGAATGAATGACAATAGTCAGCAATAGTATTTCAGGCACAGAAACTAAGTTACTTTTAGAAAGTGATAGCTAAAAAATAAAGATTACATTTTGAATAGCTTTTTGACAAGTTCAGATAAATGGTGTCTATCTTTTCTTAAGTGAAAATTTCAAGAAACATTAAACTGTTTTCTCAAACTGTGTAACCAACCCTGAAAGTAAATTTTGTTCTGTAAAGTGAAATAATATATTGGATATGAGTTTTAACTTTCCTGTTTGAGGTGAAAATGAAGAGAAGGAAAAAAAATGTTGCATTCGTGTGATACATACGAACTAAGATATTTTTATATATACATATATTTAACATAAGAATTAAGATATTTATAGAAAGAATGCTAGTTGCAGAAAATTCTAGTGAGAACAAATGTTTCCACTGGTGGGTTACTTTGGCTTTACCACCACAAGGAAAAAGAAACTGAAAGCTTCAGATAGTCCTTCTGATTAAAAGTGGCAGTCGGGCAGACAAGAGGCTAAGTGGAGATCTTGGTCCTGCAATTGAAAAGGTAAAACTAATTTACTGGCTTCATTTAAATATCCTCTGACTTTATGCCAGTGAAACTGGGATTGGACCATATCGTGAAAAGTATTGTCAGTAATGCAGTTGTGATATATCACCATTTGCCTACCTGTTTGTTGGCTGCCTTTTTATACCCCAGTCCTTACTTGCTCCCTTCCTTTCTCTGATTCTCCTACACTGTCCATATGTCCAGATTTTCAGAATTTTGTTCAAGAAATATCAAAATCTATATACACTATACATACGGATAAATGCTCTAGGTGAGTTCTTTCCCTTCACATTCTTCACTGAAACCTCTTTAAAAACACAGAAGTTGGCATTTTTCCTAATTCTGGTTTAGCTGGGGTGTGTGGTGGCGTTTATCATACAGATCATCCTGGAAAGTGTTAAGAAATAGGGTATCAAAAGGACACAATGATCCTAGACCAGATTACAGTTGTAGCAGAAAATGATGGAGGCAGGGATTTAAGAATTAATTAACCATGTTTCTTTGTTATGCTTAAAAAGGATGACTACTGTAGCATATAAACATACAAAACCTTTTTTTAAAGCCTGAATGTGAACTTCAAGATTACCTTAGGGGTCTTCAGTTGTGTAACCTCACAGACAATTGCAAGCCATTCTCCAAGGGAAAATCAGGGTATATTCCAGAGCAAGAAGCACTGGCAGCACTGTGCAGGCACCACAGGCAAACTGCATGGCTGAGTGTTGACACAGTAGTGTTGGCAAAAGTTGTGCACTGCCATAGGAGCTGAGAGGTCACATTTTCAGGTATCTTCTCAATAGCTGTGGCGACAAAAACTAGGACTGGTCAGGGAAAGGGCTCTTCTGACCCTGAAAACGTGATTTTATATGAAAACATACATAGATACAGGTTTATACACATATAAACCTGTATACAAATATAAATCTTTTTTTTTTTTTTTCATTTAATAACTAAAATGCTAGGACCCACAGCTTTCCAGTTTTCAGACATTTGGGTTTTAGTTAAGAAAAGAATTTCCAAAGCAAGATGTAGCTTCTACCAGTACATTTAGCTGAAAAAACTTGAAAAAGTTTTTGGTTCCAAATGCAGCACACAGTGTTAACAGATTCCTGCTGAAGGCCTAGCTACAATGATTTTGCATATTCTTGTAACTTGGAACAAAAGTTGACTTGTTTCTGCCTGTAGTGAGACCCCTATCCCTTGCGCCTTTGGCAGTGACTTGCTTGCAGAACCCACACTGGTGTTATATTGCTGCCACCCTGTACTTCACTGCACTGATTCTGCTTATCACTGTCATCATCTTGGCGGCGAAATGTCAACATATCTGAGGAAGACCCTGCTGTCGTGCTGATGTACAGGGTAAGCCATTTTTAGCTGTGCTTGTGTTTTTGTACAATACATTTTCATTTATCAGAGAACCTGCAAGGAAGCATCCCAAAGCAAATGCTAAAGTCGCCATCACAAATTCAACCAGTCAGCAATTCACAGTCACACGAGATAACATCCAGCTCCCTACCGCCAATGCATGCTGCACTTAATGGAGCATGTTTGGCTTAATGGAGCACACAGCAGCTCTGGCAGAACCACCTGCCAGAGCAGGTATTAGTTCTGCTGCTTTTACTCCAAGAAAATGTCTCCCATCTGTGGAGTGAAATAACCCCACAAGCCTGCCATGACATGAAACAAGTACATGGCTGGATGCAGCTAGAGGTGATTCCCATAACCACTATCCAGGCCAGGATTGACAGTGACCTGGTGAAGTGACAGGAGACAGGCCAGCTGTGGTGTCCAGTCTAGGGTTTGAAGGAAACCAGAAGAGTTGTCCAATTTGGACTAGGAACTTCCAGAGAAAACCTTCCCATCCACACCTAATGCTTCTTGTAGAGCTACAGATTGTGTTTAATCACTCCTCCAGGTTGCTCTCCCTGGAAGCCATCACTGACCCTGCTAAAGACACCATGTCCCATCCTGTGCCAGAACCAGTACCCTATCACTAAGCAGTTCCCTAATCATATCTGCATGACCATGCCTCCATCCTGCGGCACATCACATCTTGCCATGGTCCTCATGGCATATGGGAGCCTTCTCTTTACTCATAGGACACTCACAGCAGGTTGAACTTCAGTGATATACTCCTGTTAGCTTTTGTCTCTTATTTCCAGATAACTCAGCACAGGAATGCTCTGCTTCTTCAACAAAACAAGACATAATGCTTATTTACTTTTGCATTATTTTCTCTGAAGAAATTTTTATGAAAGAAAAGATAACATCAGTCTGACCACCCTTCAGTTATGTCCTTCAGGATCTCAGTTAAACCTTTAACATCTCCATATGTGGACAAAACATATTTTATTACTTTTATTTGGAATTTGCTTAATCCTATAATACCAGCAACCATGCAATTATATCAGTGTATGCACCAAGGCATGGGCTTAAGCTGCTGCATCAAAGGTTGGAACTAGATCTTGCCCAGACAACACATCACCAGGTGGCCCAGTTTAAGACATTACTTTTAATTCACACCTGACTTGATTTTGCAATAATTTGCAGCATAGGTAAGCTTTTAGATTCTATATGTGCAAGTGCAAAAATTCATGGATAAAACAGAGAATGTGAAAGGTTGTGCTGAACTTTTTTTGAAGCCCATGGTTGGATGTGATTTTTCTTCTGATAGCCTTCAGTGGGATTTGTATGAAACGAGTATTGAAGGTGAAAGAAACTACATTTGTTTAGTAGAGAAGTCTCAGCCCCGTTACCTGCATTGGCTTAAATAAAATTATTCTGTTCTACTTGTCCAGAAGAACATCTCACAGAGATACAATATGTTGCTTCTGTCTCAGGTCATATTTGTATTTGTTTTGTTTTTTCCTCAAATGCTGTAGCTTCAGTTAAATCAGAGTCCTCCACCAGAACTGAGCCACCTCAGGTTCAAATGCATTTGTCTGTAATTACTATTTTGCTGTCTGTTTTTATATTATTTTCAGTTCCCATCAGTTATAACTTCTTTGGAGCAGGCTGATATAAATGATTTGCAGACCCTAAATAGCAAGGGTCTGTATAGCAAATATTTCTAGAATTGTTCCCTGTACCTAAGCATATCTGTACTTAAGCCATGTTGTTGCTGTTGATAACATACCACATTTTTATAGTATATGCACCAGAAATCAATAAAGAGATTCAGTAAAGCACTTGACATGCTGGTGTTTGTTCTGTCAGTCAGACTAGAAGGAAAAATAACATGTATTGTATTAGCTGTTGTCACAAAGCGTGATGCTGCTCTGGTAAGTACTGTCTGAAGACAGAATCCCTGCCCCACAGAGTCAGGTACCAAATGAGTAGTAGACAAAAATGGTTATGTTTTTTCCTGAGATCATTGTTTTGTTTGCTAGGTGCTCTGGTATAAATCCAGGTCTTCAAATACCATGGAGAAAGAAATGTTTCAAAACCAGAGATAATAAAAAAAGATGTGGCAGGTGACATTTTGACCTGAAATGGACCTGCATGTTGTTGTCATTCACTAACCTGACCTGATTTTAGCTGCAACATTCTTAAGACAGCTGTCTCTCACATCAGACTCTCAGATAATTCCTACAACCAAATGAAGTTGCCAGTTCAAATTAATTAGCTCCAGCTTTCTTTAAAAGCAAGAAAAAAAACAGTCTTTGAGAGCTAAAGTGATGTGGTTTTGCATATATAACCTGTTCAATAATAGCAGATTGCTGAAAAGGGATGTACAGCAGCAACAGTCATTAGTTCCTGGCTTACAGGCTTTACCAAGTAGAAAGTCATCATTTCAAAACAAGGAGCTGAAAGGAACACACAGATGCAAACGCGGCAAAGAGAAAGGCATTTCAGGACCAAGTAGAAACCATCACTGATTATAAGCCCAACAGGACTCGCTCAGATAACCAGGTCTCTAGTTGCTGCAGGCGGATCTCCAGGAATTTCAGTGGCAGGTCCTAGCATCTGAAAGGCAACCATTTGCATTGTGTAGACAACTGGGTAAGAAGCATGCATATACTGCTTG
>JAVJGJ010000057.1:9477462-9492211 GCA_035590215.1 Microhierax caerulescens | reverse complement strand
GGGGGTTGGGGTGGGGGAGGTACTCTGAAATGAGAAGCTGTTAACTAAAACTGAAGTGACTGTCCTTTTTGTGGTTACTGAGAATTTGGGGCACTGGCCTTTGGTTTTGGCAATCCACTATAGCATTTAAGTCACAGACTTCAATTTGAGCTTCATATTCTACAGGCGGAGAATATAATTGTGTTCACTGAATTTGGGGAGTTTGTCAATGTTTACAATAATCTATTTAGCATCTCTGAAGTGGGAAATGTTTCCCAGCTGATGGCTCTTGGCAGGTAGAAAGCTACGGATGGGCAGGTGTGCAGCAGCTTTGTGCAGATACCTGCTGAGCTCTAGTTGCTTCTTGGCTGGTGGAGCAATACCAGCTGGTCAGCTCTGTGCTGAGTCAGCCTGGTTGCTCTCAGGGACAGCTTGTGATGGTTTCTCATCCTAACAATACTAAGGATATGGGCAAATGAAATCACTCTCTCCTTGCATCTGTTTCATTCTCACACCCTCTTGCTCTCAAACATAAAGGCAAACTCCTTCTTAGACACAGCTTGAGAGGAAAATGCCCTACCTGATACTGAATTGTTAAATTCAGGTTGCCTGGTCATTGTTTATATACATATGTGACATTATACATATATAACACATGATATCTAAAAAATCATATGTTACTGTAAATCCAGCACTAGGGAGTTGTCTCTCTCTTTTGTTTCTTGCCCCTTTCCTTTTCCCTGGAGCTTAGCCAATTCCTCTCTGGCTTCAGGCACATCCTGGAGCTATGAGTGACACTGATTCCTGCTGTTCTGGCTTGGCCTTTCAGATATTCTTTCAGCCCTAGCTGATAATCACCATCCCTTTTATTCATGGCCACACTAATGCATATGTAAAGACTGAAGGAGATAATTAAAAGAATGCAAACAAACCATTAAAAGGATGGCCTTGATTAAATTGCACAGGCTAGAGAGAATATTTCAGAACCTTGATGAAGGCAAATATAAGAACAACTAAGATCCTAAACTAGGTGTAGCCTTAAACCATTTTCTTTGGAAATACAGCACACTGTTTTTAAAGGCTGCAGTGTGGTAATAGGAGGGACAGGAGCTCATCAGGACAGGAGATACAATAATTCATCTTTTCAACCCTGTACACCTTCTTTCCTAATAGCCAAAATCTGAGCTAGCAGAACATTCAATATTCAGTCTCTGCCTAGCAATTCTCACCATTGCATCAATTTCTGAGAGAAATTGTAACAAAGTTGACTTAAGTGGAAAGCAACAGAAATGCTGTTGTGGCTAATACTTGGCATCAAGTCACCAAGTGAGAAGTTCACTAGAAAAAGCTCCCTGCCTACCTATGTAGAAAATCATCCCAGAGTAATGTCATCTTTACAGGCAGGAGGATTTCAAGGTGAGAGGTGTGATCTCAGTTGTGTCCTGCCTCCATACGGGTAGAAGATAAGAGACAACAGTGCTCTGCCAGCAAGAGAGTGCCATCGTGCATCCCACCAGGTCTTCCAGCAGAAATGCTTGGGAGACTGATGATCTGGTTAGGACCTGAGCTGTGAAGGTGGAGGAACTTCTGTGAGCTGTACTAGTTAATTTTGTACCTTTTCATAGGGCTGGCTTGCCTGCAACATGGTGTTTGGTGTGCATATGCTAGAGATGTGTTACTGTTCTTCAATAAGGCAAAGACTCCATCACTTCCTGGACTTCAGATGTCTTGCAATGGTAAAACTCCTCCTAAATAGCTTCTCCTAAATGACAGGATATACTGTAGCCCACTGCCTTTGAAACAAACCACTAACCGCCTACCTGCACAGCTGGACTCTCCAGTCTATACAGGCAATCTTCTTGTGAGGTAGGAAACTTGAGCGGTTCATTCTGAAATTATTTTTTGTTTTGTTACTGTAAGGTTCACTAGGGAGGAGAATTTTCTTCAAACACATCCAGAGCTCTTCCTTTCTACTCTCTGCCTGCCCATGGGGGCTTCATTCAAGATAGCGGTAACACTGGAAAAGGTGTTGATACTGTTGGTTTTCGTTACAACTTCTCAGATACAAACACAAGGTAACCTTAGTGCACTTTGAAGTTCATTGATATTTCAAGGGTGAGATTCCACCTAGAACCCTTTTTACTTCAAAGCTGCCAAGAATGTCTTGTCTGCATTCCTGAAACAGCAGATTCAGTGACTATATATGGTCATTTGTTGTAGCATGACCAGGCTGTTGAGATACAAGATGCTCAATGATGGACAAGAATCAGAAGGCCCTAGATTCCTTACTCATCAAACAGGTTTTCTTTCTGAATGAGTTGGTAGCATTACAATATTGCAGAAGTCTCAAATGCATCTTGCTCTGCATTGCCTCTTGCTGATTCTGGTGAATCTGTCACCCTCTCTCTGTACTAAACACAAAACTACCTCTGGACTCTGAGGTCTGGACTGGCTCTGAATGCAAAGGAAATTTTCTGACCTCTGTCATCAATCACAGTGTTACAGTTCCGGTCCACTCAGATGAGCTTCCTTTGTTTTCACAGAGGATGAGCTGGGGACTGGTTCTGTAAGTGTGTATGTCCCTCAACAGTCCATCTGATTACTTTTTTCTTTTTCCTAATTCTAGTAAGTTAGTCCTACACAGTAATTCAAGATGATCCTCATTTGCAAATAAAGCATGTACTGTTACTGTGTGTCACTGTACTCCTCGGGGGTGTGGGGAGGGAAAAGGTCTCCTAGTGGTTTAATTCTAATTCTTCCAAATGTAGCTTTGACACAAAGGTGAGGAAAACCAACACGTGCCCCTAGATTCCATGGATATGCTACAGGATGATGATGAAGTAAACCATAATGCCATACCATTTCAATACACTTCATTCTGTAATCCCAAATTAATTAGGAGCTGAATGGGGCATCAAAGAGAACAATGTTATAGGGGATAAATATCACCTCATTTTGTATGTTGTAGGCACTTATGCATGAATGTTTACACTCCTCTCTGTTTCTCATGGGGAATCTGGTATCTCAGAATCTGGAAAACCAAATGGGGACCTTAGGGGAGAAGCAAGCAGGGAATCTGGTTTACAAATAAATGGTCAACTGGGCTGGCAGCCATGTGGGCAACCATATAGTAAGTGAAACCTGCTTCTTCCTATTCCTTTCTTACAGCTTTTCTCTAGTTATCTACCAAAAGGTAGACAGGGAGGACCAAAATATCCCCTGTTCAGCTCTTTTTTCCCCAGTAGACCCATTAGGATATTTGGAACTTAGAGAAGGGTGGTTTCCATAGTCAGCCACTCCTCAGCCATACATACCCTACCCCAGAGATTTCATGAGAGTGTAAGATAAGAGCTATTCAGGAGAGAAATTGTGCTTTGGGGGAAATTCCATTATTATAGTCCTTAGTTTTCCTTCAGGGAGAATGAAGCACTGAATGATTAAATTTTATGTTATAAAGCATTTGGGGTAAAAGTCCTTTAGTGTTCCTTAAAATATTTACTTTCACTACAAATTAAGATGTGCTTTTATTTTAACTTTCCTCTATTTTTTTATTTTATTTCTCTACTGGAGTACTGAAAGGCAAGACCACAAGGGACCCTGTAAAAACCACTCAATAGAGTCCAGTCCTCTTGTCTACTAAAGGGAGCTCTGCCTGAATGTGTACAAGCAGCACAAGCTCTGTAGTGCTTTGCATTTTTTCTGGAACTTGAAATGAAAATTTGAAATGAAATTAAATCAAAATTTCATTTTGAAATGAAAACTTGAAATTCACTGAAATTAAGACAGCATATGATTTTCATTTTTTATGACTCAGTAATTCTTCAATGTGAGTATTGGGAGGGCTTTTTAGATCAGTCAGTATTTAAATACAGAAAAATGTTTAATTAAAAAATTTCTAACCAGCACAACCTATAAGAACTCCTTACACTGGCATTACACCTTATTAAAATAATTACATGTTTAATTATGTAGTTACTGAGTTCAGCCTCTGCTTTTGTTCTTTGCAAATACATCCAGAATCTCTGAAGAAGATAATGAAAGTAGATCAGAGAAAAATATCTGAATTATTTTATTGGCATCTTACTTCTCTGAAAAAAAAATAATAAAAAAAAAAATCAGTCTTAACCCTTGATGACTGTTCTTTATATTAAATATAGGAGCTTTAGATGGTTAATGTATTCAAGCTGAACTGTCCCTGTATGCAGCTCAGTTATTCAACGTTAAATGAGAGAAAAGCTAATGATTAGAGGTTGTATTTTTTTTTTCTTTTAATTGTCTCAGTGGAGATTTCTTTGGTAAAATGAAGACCAGCTTAGATCTAGGTCCCTTTACCTCAAGTTTGGATGGCAGGTTGACCCATCTGTTAGGAAATGCAGTTGAGGTAGAATGGCAAGTGTGTGCATCCTGAATAATGTACAGATCTCAGCCCTGACATAAGAGCACATCTGCTTTCATGTTCTCTCCTTGGTCGCCATTTCCCTTTTTAGCAAATGCAAGCATCTTAATAACTGGCATTACAGAAAGACCTAAGGAGACAGGAGTTTTGTCCTTGTGTTTCAGGCTCTCTCATAGTCCCCTGGCCTGAGAATGGAGACTTGCACAGAAGTCTCTTAATCTTCTCTTGCTTCTTATTTTAAATCTCAGTGGTAACTACGGTTGAGATAGTCATGCAGCACAAGAAAGATAAAAGTCCTGCACAGCTGCATGAAATGCAGTGGTTAAGAAGGGAGTAAAAAATGGTGAGCCCAACCTGTCTACCACAACACAAGAATGCTGTGAATGCCAAAATGAGACACTTCTTTTGACCCAGAAATGCTACTGGTGTTTTCCAGGATAACAACCTGTGGCAAAGGCAAGCCTGTGAACACAGCTCATATTGCATCCCTAACCTGCAGCAGAAAGGTTTGGACTAAATGACGAGTTTGTACATGACCAATCACATGGTGTAATGTGCAGGACCAGCAGGAGTAATAGAATCCCCTTCATTTATCAGGTTTTGTGCAGAAGTTGGTTTGTGGCATATCTGTTTTACAGATCTTGCTAGTTACCTTCTTTTCTTCCAGACTTAACCTAGCCCTACCCTCTTCAGGATAAATAAACAGTCCATAAAGCCAGAAAATAGTCCAAGACACAGGCAAAAGCATGAAACTGGACATGGAGTGAGTGGAAGACAAGCAGGTGTGAATACCAGATGGGCAATAGAAGAAAGTGCAAGGTGAGGATAACACAAAGTAATTAGTGAGGTGTCAGAACCACAGAGAACAGGGACACTAGATGACTGGCAAAGAGCACAGCAAGAAGGTGGTAGTTATTTGACAAGGAAGAGAGCAACATCTAGTTACCCAAGTAATGGTTTCAGTGAAGAAGGACACTGGGGGTTAATAAACATGCATTTGCACTGTTTAATTTTCCCTTTATAAATTAATGTCCTCTTTCCCTAAGGAAAATTCCTTTCTTTTTTTCACTGCTGCTTCTCTGGGACTGCATCAGTTACATGACAGAAAAGCTGGAGGTCAAAGACACCATGTCAGCTCAGAGTCTCGCCTAGAAACAGATTGCTCACCTTTTAATGCTCTGCAAGCACACACTGGGTGAAGCCCCCACACCCTCTTATACAGGCTGTGCTGAGCATTCTGTGGTATTCTACAATGGAGTTTGCATAGGGCCTATCAGATTCCAGTTTGAAACCACATTCTTCTGCAGATACCGTTGCTTACTAGTGTCTCCTTATTTTGGGTTTCCATCAAAACACTTCAGAATTTCTATGTGGTTATTCCAGCATCTGGGGTTTGGGGGTTTCTTCCTTTTCCTAAGAGTTGAACAAATAGACCTTGTAGTCTGTTACAGAGCATGAAGAAGAGACATTTTCTGATAAGCAAAGAAACTGAGACCAGGCTTCGGCATCATGGTAAATCTGCCCTGAGGTTTTCTAGTGTCACATGGAAACATCCTTACTTTGTGCTGTTTGAAACCTCTTACAAATATTGAAGGCTCAATGTTGTACTGCTAGACTTGATGCCAGATCAGTCATTATCTGACCTTTCATAGCTGGAAAAATGCACTGGCTTAAATACTGTCCCAGATTGATTCATCAGAAATATGATCTTGTGCATAACCCTGTACTGCTCCTTAACCCTCCAGAGCCCAGGTCTGCTATAAATGATCACACAGCTATCACCTCACCCCATCTAGACAAGTAAAAGGTGTCTTCTAAAGAATATCTAGCCTTTAATTAAGACATTTTAATCACCCATAGTGTCTCAACCAGGCAAGGTCTGCCATCTTTAAAAGCATATTATACTGTTAATTCAGATAAGTTGTTTGATTTCAACTCTTTCTTGATCAGGAGAATTAGAAGGTAGTTCTCTGAAGGTGCTCTCCTGTGTGGATTCATGGATATCTAATAGAGGATCTAGTCATACCACAGCTGATGACTCTGCTCACAGTTTGGGAAAGCAGCCATAGAATATCTATAAGCAATTTCCTCGAATTTGATGGGGCTTCTCATAAATGTAAAGGCAGAAGGATCAAATTAGGATGATCTAGACAGACTCGTTCAAAAGCAATGAGGAGGAAGTCTGGAATCGCGGTGTAATGAAGGCCGACTTTCTTTTCTTTTAGAAAATAATAAATAAGCTAGGTTTATTTCAGGCCAATATAATAATGTGCAAAAGAATTACTAAAAATAAAGAACAATACAGAAAACGTCACACGTCCTCCCAAGCTGGGGTTATCAGGTGACATATTATATTCTGATAGATGAGCTTACAGCATGCAAGAAAAGCCCTATCTGTGCTTTCAGGGATGCCGGTCCTCCTCCAGACCTGGCGCAGAAGCTGAAAGCACCAAGGGCATGGCCATAGCCACGGGGAGAGCTGCTGAATCGAACTGACCTGAGCCACCCCCGCAGGGTGGTCACCTCCCGCTGCTTCAGAGGGGCCAAGATCTCCGCCCTGCCCCAGGCTAGGCTTCTGCAAACCAGAGAACGGCTAAAGGGGAATTTCCACTGCTGGTAAAACGCGGGAATAGGTTCCCGGCCGGCCCCGGTGCGCCCAGCCTGTCCCCTCCCCGTCCCACCCCCACAGATGCTCTTCAAGTAGCGGCGGGGCTATGCTCTCCGCCAGTGGGCTCTAGCAGCTGGTGGATCGTGAGCCATGCTGAGAGAAGCCCTGCTGCTCCTGGCCTGGCTGGCCCCGCTACTGGCCTTCCCCACCGCCGCACCAGGTAACCGCGCACCGTCCCTGCGGGGTGGGCTGAATGGCACGACCGCTCTGTGGGGCGCGCCTGAGGGGCACAGCGCGCCTGAGGCGAGTGGGGCGCCTGAGGCGAATGGGGCGCCTGAGGGGCACAGCGCGCCTGAGGGGGGGCAGCGCGCCTGAGGGGCATAGCGCGCCTGAGGGGCGGCAGCGCGTCTGAGGGGCACAGCGCGCCTGAGGGGCACAGCGCGCCTGAGGGGCGGCAGCGCGCCTGAGGGACGGCAGCGCGCCTGAGGGGCACAGCGCGCCTAAGGGGGGGCAGCGCGCCTGACACCGGCGGCGCGCCTGAGGGGAGGCAGTGCACCTGAGGAGAAGCAGCGCGCCTGAACGAGGCAGCGCGCCTGAGGGGGACTGTGCGTCTGAGGGGTCAGCGAGCCTGCCGTTTGGGCAGGCGCAGGCTGCCATGATCCCAGCGGCCCTGCTGGTGTGTGTGCCGGAAAGGGTGTACAGCCCATCCTGCAAGCTGGGGTTTGTTTGTATAGAGGAGCTTTCCCCAGACAACTTATTTGGGGGGTGAATGTTTTTCTAGGGGCCCTTCCCTGGCATGCCCATCGTCACGGGTTTGCTTGCAGGTTGTTGCCTGCTGTGCGTCATCTCCTCCTCAGTTGACATAAATCTTGCAATAGCTGAATGCTTTTTCCTTTCTAAGATGAAATTGCACAGGAGCTTTTCTTAGCGCATGTACCAGGTGCTGACTGAACACAGCTCTTGAGTAAAGTCAGACTAGACAGTGCTCTGAGCTACCTGATCTGGTGGAAAATGCCTCTGCTCATTGCAGGGGGGGTCGACTAGATGGCCTTTAAAGGTCCCTTCCAGCCCAAACCATTCCATGATAACACAGATACTGTGTGGAGACCCAAGATGCTGTTGGGAAGCAATGATTCCGCTGGTCTTATAACTGTCTATGCCTGCAACTTCTAGAGATCAAAATAGCTCTTAGGGACTCACAGTTGAAGGTCTTTCAAGACAGCGGAGACTGCTGTTTGCTGTGGAGGTTAAAACTAGGCAAGTATTTCATGTCCACTGAGTGTACAGGAGATACTTGATTATTTCTCGTATTTTTCCTCAGATATTACAGCTTCTCACTTGGAGGGCACAACCACAGAAGTTACTGGTGAGTTTTTTTTTTCCCTCACATAAACTACAAAATGAGTGGACACCCAGACCAGGAGCCCCTATTCAGCCATGCAGAGTTTTATGTTTGTGTATGGCATTGCATGCTGTCTCACATCTTAAGCTTCCTGCTATGAAAATCAACCCTAAAAATGGGGACAGTGGATTACTATAATGCTTTCCAGCATATGTCAGCCCCTAGGGCATATATTTAAATGTGTTTGAATGGATATTGTTCACTGAAACTTCAGAACTGATTCTCACAGAAGAAAACAGACAACACCAAGTTGTGCAGGAGTGTTTATCTGCTTGAGGGTAGGAAGGCTCTTCAGAGAGATCTGGACAGCCTGGATTGACGGGCCAAGGCCAATTGTATGAGGTTCAACAGGGAGAAGTGCCAGGTCCTGTACTTGGCTTGCAACAACTCCATGCAACGCTACAGGCTTGGGGAAGAGTGGCTGGAAAGCTGCCTGGTGGAAAAGGACCTGGGAGTGTTCATTGGCAGGTGGCTGAATGTGAGCCCGCAGTGTGACCAGGAAGGCCAACAGCACCCTGGCTTGTATCGGGAACAATGTGGCCAGCAGGACAAGGGAAGTGTACTTGCCTCTGTATTTGGCACTAGGGAGGCCACAACTCCAACACTGTGTTCAGTTTTGGGCCCCTCACTACAAGAAAGACATTGAGGTGCTGGAGCATGTCCAAAGAAAGGCAAGGAAGCTGGTGAAGCATCTAGAGGACAAGATTTGTGAGGAGCAAGTGAGGGAACTGGGTTGTTCAGTCTGCAAAGAATGAGGCTCAGGGGAGGCTTTATCACTTCTACAACTACCTGAAAGGAGGTTGTAATGAAGTGGGTGTCAGTCTCTTCTCCCAAGTAACAAGTGGTAGGACAGGAGTAGACAGCCTCAAGATGCACTGGGGAGGTTTAGATTGGATATTAGGAAAAATTTCTGTCAGGGCTGTCAGGCATGGGAACAGGCTGCCCAGAGAAGTGGTTGAGTCACCATCCCTGGAGGTATTTGAAAGACATGTAGATGTGCTTAGGGACATGGTTTAGTGGTAAACTTGGTGGTGATAGGTCAATAGTTGGACTCTGATCTTAAAGGTCTTTCCCAACCTAATAAATTCTGTGATTCTATGATTCTAAAAATGTTCTTGGAAAAAAAAAAAAAAAAGGATGCAGCTCTGTCTCTGAGCCCTCCTCACTTTTAATCTGGGCTACTCACATGCCTTCCATCACTGTCATACAATTTTTAATGTATTTATCAACCTTATTTTGCACATCAGTACGGACACACACAAAGGCTTTATGTCCTGTCAAAAATCAGACAGGAATTCAGTAACAAAACAAGCACTGGAACACTTCTCCCTGATTCTGCACCAGGGCTCTAATAAATGGCTGTCTGCTCTGTAAAGCCTATAGAAGCTGAAACAAATATTAATTACTGAAGTCAGCAGATAAAACTGACTGCAGAGAAGGAGCTGGGTTGCTGAGGAAAATGAAAATAATGCTATATGTCCTGGTTTCAGCTGGGATAGAGTTAATTTTCTTCTTAGTAGTTAGTAGAACACTGTCTTTTGGCTGTGATGTGAGAACAATGTTGATAAGACACTGATGTTTTTAGTTTTTAGTTGTTGCTGGGTGATGTTTATACTGGATCAAGGACTTATCGGTTCCTTGGGCCCTGCCAGCGAGAGAGCTGGAGGGGCACGGGAAATTGGCAGGGGACACAGTCAGGATAGGTGACCCAAGCTAGTCAAAGAGGTATTCCATACGATATGATGTCATGCTGAGTATATAAACTGGGGGAAGAAGAAGGGGAGGGGACATCTGGCATTATGGTGTTTGTCTTCCCAAGTCATCATTATGTGTGATGGAGCCCAACTTTCCTGGAGATGGCCAAACACCTGCCTGCCCATGAGAACTGGTGAATTAATTCCTTGCTTTGCTTTGCTTGTGCGTGCAGCTTTTGCTTTACTTATTACGTTGTTCTTATCTCAACCCTGGAGTTTTACATTCCTTTCTTATTCTCCTCTCCATCCCTCTGGGTGAGGGGGAGTAAGCAAGCGGCTGCGTGGTGCTTGGTTGCCGGCCGGGGTTAAACCATGACACTATATCATCATACATAATGAAATACAGTTTTACTTTTCTAATATATGAAGAAATATTCCAGGTACATTACAGTCTGTATGTTAATTGTGGCCCCAAAGAGAATGCCTGAAGCCAACAACCATTTTTCTTTTAAATGTTGGCCTTAATGTTTTTACAGTACTCTGTTAGCATTTGTGAATAACTTCTGACAGAAACCAGCTGGGCAGGACAGGCACAGATGCACAGAAATCTTGGTTCTGCAGCAACCTTGTTCTTTATGCCTAGATCTACCCAAGGAGTCTCTTGATGACTTTTCCTTTCTAGACCTTGCTTGGGCTTCACTACCTTTTATTTGACATTGAAATTGGCTCCACGTCTCAACTGCATCTCAAGAGAGTAGCGGGAAGCTCTCTGATTTCTTCTTACATAGCAGAAGTAACATCCTAGACATGTTGACTCTTGTTTTACTTTATTTTATGTCTTAAATTAGCTCAGATTAGTATCCAGTGTAGTTAAAAAGCTTTAAAAATGCCCAAGAGAAGCAATACAATATTCCAGAAAGCGGATATGTAAGAAATTTGATTACATATGGTTTGATCCTGCTGTGGTCTTTGCAGGATTGATTCATACAATGTATGCTGTCACTTAGTCCAGATCAAGAGACTCAGGTAATGTAAATCACACCGCTTCCCAGAGGAATGCTGTCACAAGAAACTTAACTCTAAGAATATGCTCATAAGCAAAAATTCCCTTTGTTAATTTCATTTTGTTTAGTATTTGCCAAGCATGATGACTATGAAAGATCTGACATGCAATTAAGATTAAATTAGTTAGCAATTGTTTTTTCTAAAATGTTTCAAACTGGTTTTGAATCTTTTTATTTGTCTTACTAGGTTTCACCCAGTCTTCTACTGTGGAAGAAATAACAAAGATATTTGGTGAGTTTGCACCCTAAATTACATTATTTACTTTCCTAGAAACATGGGGTCCCATGGAAGCATGCTAATGCCTCCAAAATATTGCAGTTAGTGGTATTAAGGGAAAAGAAAAGCACAGCTATGAAATGATGGATCTTGTCCTTTCCCTCTTTGGAAAAAGGACGTAAAAATCTTGTATTTAGGAATAACAAGTTTCCACTATCAAAAAACGTAAGGTTTAGAATAGAAGACTTTTCTTCCAGTTTTCCAACGTGTGGTTTTAATGAAAGTTAGTTTTGTTTATCCTGCATTTCAGCTCTACTGTAGAAGAAACAAGTAGAGAATAAAAGAAGTCCGTATCTGAGCAGTCCTAATTCTTCTCTAAAAAATGCAGTAGTTAAATCCATAACCTGTAATATATTTATTAATAGCAATATGCATTTTTCTGGTAGTGCGGCTTCTACCTTTTTTCTAAGAAAAGACGCTGTTACCCTCTGGTGGTTTGCTATAGGAAATGATACTACTTTTTCCTTTGGTTTAAGCTACCTGTGCTTTGCATATTTCATGCTGCCAGGAAATCTGTTCTTTTAGAGATGACTTTGTTATGGTTTAGCTGTCCGCCTGGACATCACTCATTTTTCTTGAAATGAGCAATTTTTATAAAGACGTTCTCTAAATCTACACAGAAAAATAAAAAGACCTTCCTGTAACTGTGCCTGTTATGTATTATGTTCATTGTCAATGATTACATTAGAGAACTTGTCAGGACAAAATAAAGTGTAAGGAAATACACAATAATACTTGCAAGCATTTCAAAATAATCCTTAGAACAATAGAGAGGTCTTTCTGAAAAGTCTGGGTCTCTTTCTTTCATACTTTGCTCTTCAACTAACACTGGCAAGTGCATGAGACTAGAAAGAAAGAAACTAATTTGTCTGCTTTGATTACCTTTCCTAAAAATCACTTCTCACAACAAAGACTCAGCTCGAAAGGCAGCAGGTGAATTAGTGTCATCCTTTTTTATTTCAAAACCCTTCTTAACTTTGATATTTGTTACCTCTACCTGATAATTGCTAGAAGTCAAAAAAACTGATATTTTTTTTTCTTTACTAATGGTCTGAGGAATAAATTAAAATTACTTTGAAGCATGTTAGTTCAGTTTTAAACTGTGGCATTAAAGAGTGAAGAATATATGCATCATTGAGTCCAGTGGTCCTAAAATAAGACATCATTGCTATTTTAATTTGGTTTCCACATCATTCTGCCAGGGCTTTGCACTCCTGCCCTGAAGTCTCCCTGCTAGCTCAGCCCAGGGGAGCCCCCATAGCTTTATTTGTATGTTTCAGTATGTCCCAGGGCAGTTTTAGGGTTTTTTTAAATACTTTGCATTGCTGTGCTGACACACTTCAGTTCCACTCTGCAGTAGTTTTTCCTTTCTGGCTTTTGATGTGATTGCAGGTTAGTCTGAGGTGGTGTTAACACTGAAATGCCTCCTTAACAGATAGTTTAAAACATTTTTAAGGAAAAGGTAGCCTACATAAAAGAATAGCAGTAACTGACAGTTATTCCTGGCCATATGTATTTGTAATGTTTTTTTTTTTTGTCTAGCTGAACTCACCTTTCACTGGAAGGGAGCTAAGCTCAGTGAATATCCTGCAGCTTAAATGTTTTCTTCGTGTTGTGTTTTGGTTTTTGCTGTGCTGCACAAGACCCTTGTGTTTTCAGAACACCCTGTTAGCCACAGTCTGTGACTGATTCTTTAAAGCTCTTGGTTGATTATTCAAGCATTAGCTGCAACTCCAGCTTTTCTTTTTGCATTTTCGCCTTATTTGGATCAGTTCTCTGGCCTGGGCTCACAGTGTAGTGTTTCAGATAATTCAGTCATCACAACAGAAAGCTGAGTATTTTCTGGTATAGAACAAGAAGGAACAAATGCTTATTGCAGAGGTAACAGCTTGCACAAACTGGCATAGTTACTGCAATACCACTGATACTGATGCAGCGAAGCATGTCTTAGATACCGTATTTTCCCAGTAGCCCAGATGTTCTTGTTCCTTTAGTACATAGCCACAGCAGCTGGCCCCATGTACCTGAGGGTTTGCACATGTTGGAGAGCATCTAGTAGAGCATGACTGGCCTAAATACACTGTCTTGTATTCATTGCTGCAGATGAAGTGACGGCTGGTGGAAGCAGAGGCAGGAGAAGTGAATACAGTAAGTTAGTCTTGCTACTTTGGAAGCATCTAAATCATGTTACTATGAGGTATATCTTTGTGATTCCTGAATGAAAGGCTGTAGTTCCTATTGTATAGTAGGTTGCAGGAGCCACAGACAAATACTCAAACTATTAAAATTGTGTGGGTTTTGCTTTGGGACCCCAAGCTGTGTTTTCATACCAGAAAACCATGGGAAAGACAACTTCAGCTCAAGTCACTGATTGATGTTCTTCAGAGCTTAATTTTGAAGGCCTTATTCCTATTAAATCTTTAATAGTACTACCAGTATCCCTCCAGTCTTGACCTACACTCCTGCTGCCATGCCAGCTGTGTCCTCCCTCCACAACTCCCTCAGTGCCTGCAGTGTCCTTACTGCGTTGTCCTTTGGTTATCTTTCTTTTCAATATCTGATTAAAAAAGCACTCCAAGAAGGCACAATATTCCACATGGAACAGGTCAGATGTATTATTAAACTTGGCAAATTGCCATGCCAACAGAAATAGCTCTGAATTCAGCTTTTCTATGGCCTTGATGCTCCAGTGGTTGCTCTTCTGCTTTGTAGAAGTGATGTTTATCTGCATTTTCATGCAGTCTGTACAGATCTTGCTCATCTGGCCCTTGACTATGGCTTTCCTGTCCTTGCTCATGCATTTGTCCTTGAGTAGCACAAACTCAAAACTTCATTCGTGTCCTGGATCCCCAAATCCAGGAGAAATCCAAAACATTCACAGTTGGTCAGTGTGCTCGCAGTTTCTTTTGCACGCAGTGGTGCAAGCAAGCTGGTGGGATGTGTGCCTGGAGGAGACTGGCTGGAGCACAGCTTCCCTGTCTCATCATGCAACACTTGTGCACAGGGCCAAACATGTTGAGAAATCTGAAGGTTTTAGCTCTTGACAGCAATATTAGTTTCCAGTCTGCTCAGTAACAAGTTGTAAGAGACGGTCTGAAAATCCCTCATTTGCCTCACAATCATCGACAAAGGACAAAGACTGTAAATATCTCAAAAGTAAGAGAGGGTGAGGGGGGGCTCTGCATAAGCCTGACAAAGGTGAGACACTTGCCAGGTGCCAGCTACAGGAACGGAATGCACTCTGAGAGCGATGCAAAGTGTTCCTGACAGGGCTGCACTGAGAACGAGAGGCGGCATGCCAGTACTTGTCCGTACCATTCTCACCTTTT
>JAVJGJ010000057.1:9457271-9477362 GCA_035590215.1 Microhierax caerulescens | reverse complement strand
AGTCCCTGGTGTATTTTTAACCTTTTGTACTCCGAAATCAAATAAAAGAACCTAACCACGAATCCTATCTTTGGATCGTGATACAAGTGAAATATTTATTACTCTTTCCTTGGTAGTATGGCTTTCAAGAGGGGTTGGGGTGATAGGGAGAATAGGCGGGTGGATCAGGATCATGTTGTCTTCCTCTTTCTCTTCTGCATTTGGCTTGAGTGCTTCTTCCACAGAATTAAACTAGAACCTCGGTGCTTTTCTCATGGGCTGTGGTTTCTTCTAAAGCCTTTAGAAAACTTTGCCTTTTAAAACATGCCAATATTATTTTTATATATTTTTTTAAATAGTTGAACATGGCTCTATCGCAGAGGAAGACTACTTGACTGGTATGTCCAGGGAGCTCCTTTGGCCTGCAAATGCCTTCAGCCAAGACCCTCACAATTACCCTCTCTCACACACACCTTGGATTCCTACAGTGTGTGATAGATAGCCTGTAGAGAGAAAAAGGAAAATTTTGTGGTCACTGCCTGGATATTGGTTTCTTAGCCTGTTCCTTTGTGAATTATAGTAAGAGGCAGAAGGACTGGGGGTTTTATTCTTTATGGCCTTTTTCCTCATCCTAAAAATATTAAAAATTTAATATCTGTTCTAGTTTAGTCAGAAAATTTCTTGGAGGTCTCAGAGAGGAGGTAGTTATTTTTTAGTATGCTGTATTATGCTGGTAAGTAGGAGAAATAGCGAAGTGTTTATCCATTTACTTTCTGCAGCTGTAAATAAAGTATGGAAATAAAATAAATGTTAGAACCCCAAAGCCCTGTTTAACAGTATCCAAATATCCTTCTTATTTGGCAGGTTTTTCATTTTTGTCTGTTGTATTGCCACTATTTTACTAATGTTTATTGTTGTTGTAAACTCTTTAAGCCTGCAGCAGATAGAAGTTATGTATATAAACCTAAGCAAAGGGAAAAAATACCTGTGAGTACCTATTTTAAGAAGGCAAAAATAGCACTGTCCGTTTTATGTACGTAATAAACAGCCAGCTTTGCATGAAAAACTTTTACCAGTTACTGATATTGCTAGGAGGCGATGCAGGAAATTCAGCTAGCTTGCTACTTCCACTTCCTCTGCTTAGTGCAGTCAGCCCTATGCTGCTCCGCAGTGGCAATTTACAAAGAGTTTTTCTGAAAAGGATGCGAAATGTACATTTCCATAGAGTACTGATTTTTCTGTTTCTGTAGGTGAACCCAGCATCATCTCCCCTGAACAATATGTGCAGAAGAGAACATGTAAGAAGTTTCCATTCCAGTTTTATTTAGCTTATAAATAGTAGTGTTTCTGTCATTATTTTTTTTTCACACAATGTAATAAAAATCAGGCACATTATAAAGAACTATAAGCATGAAAATGCTGGAGAGAGGGCTGCTGACTGTAGGGGCTTTTTTAAATCCACAGAAATGTTTTTACACTGAGGGAGCATCAAGCAGTAGGTTTTGCCTGAATAACTTGATAAAGAAATGCAGGAAGCCTGTAACTCTTGGCTGAGGAAAACATGGCAAGGATAGGTATTGTTGCTGTGGCATGAAACAATAATGTCTAATAAAGTAGTCCCATGGCTCATAATGAGTGTACCCAGATATTCTGGTAATATAAATAATAAGCAGTTGTCTTAGTATCACATATGGAAGCCTCCTGGCTGTACTAGGATTCTGATCTAAATTCAGGACAAGGGAAACCATCCATAAAACATCAACAATTAAGATGTGGGTTATCTCCAGAGAAGAAATGCACATTGCAAGGGATACAACCAATGCATAGCAATCCCAGCATTCCTGGTTTTACCATTATAGGACATCATAGCTACATAGTCTTCTCTGCAAAACAGCGCAGCTGGAGAAGCATCATGCCAGTGCCAGGTGGTCAGTGCAGTTATGCCAGTTACTAATGCTGCCTTGCTTCTGGATCATTTTTTCTCGGGTTCCTCATACCCAGTTTGGAAGCAGAAAGCCTAGTGGGTTTTTTATAGTAGAGTGATCTGTTGCAAAGAACTGGCCTTACTGGTTTCTGGGTTTTGCTTGTCTTTTGGTTTTTTAACATCTTTTCCTTATGCCAGCAGTTGAGCACAGCATCAGTTTGAATGAAGGATCTGTGACTGGGGAGCCACGTGAGTATTCCTGTCTGCTCCTCTCTTGTTTTGGTTTTTTTTTTTTTTCTTTTCTGGTCCTCTAAGTGAAAGTACTGCTATTTTTTTTTAACAGATGTTATCGGTGTTCTTCATGGTCTCTATCAGTTTGGAGATCCAGATCTTCATGATACAGAGACAATGCTCTGTTGCCTAATTAAAAAAAAACAACAAACTTTCTCCTACCACTAGAAGTTTATGAATTTGTGTGTGGATGAGGAAGGGCAGAACTTGTTACCTCTAGTTTGTATCTGCATCCTGGCTCACTAGTGACTGGGCTGAGTGCCACATCTGATCAGACATGTCTAGATCTGGAGCTGGGTCTAGATCTTCATTTTAAAATGTAGGGTTATGTCTGCTTCTGAAGGTGATTTGTTTGGATGGAAAGAAAAGCATAAGGTATCTTTGGGTAGATTGAAATTATCTAGGATTGCTTGTTGCATGGCTGCTTTTTAAGGTAATAAACCCTTTTAGTTGAAAAGGCAGACTGGGCTCTTCCAGAGCATCCTATTTTTATGCTTCCCCTTTGGAGTTTTCTTGTGACTACCCTGATCTGTACCAACCCCCCTCTGGGATCACTGTGTCCTGCCTGGCAGATGAAGGCATGAGGCTGTATTGTTATCTTCACTGTGTGTAAGGGGGGTAACTAACGTTCAGCAGTGTGATCCTTCTGATGTCTTGTTACAGAGGGATCCATCTACGGTGAGGAAAATGGCAGAGAAAAAGATCAGCTTTGTAAGTGAATGCTTTTTGTAGGTATCCAAACTCGGGTAACTCTGCATTTTATCTGTACATCTTTTAAAGAACTGTTGTGAGATAGTAAGGAAAAGGGGACCACAAGCAGATGGATTGGTTCCTTAGTGTTATGTCACGCTGGGACAGTTGAGAGCTACCTCAGAACCTCAGGATTTGATACCTCTTTTCTTCTCTTCCTGTATAGAAAGAGATGCACCGAGTGAAGAAACCTGGTCATCAGCTGGTGATTTCAGCTCCATCACAGGAACGTTTGATTGCTAAAGTACCTAAATCTGTTTTGTAGGGTAGGAATTGTTTTGTAAAATTTACTTTGAATCCTCGTTGTGTTTTGATGCTGTTAGAATCTGAATTACAATAAATCAGCATAAATGTTTGCCCTGTCCTGTTGTAGTGCCTTGATTTTATTTTTAGTAAGAGGATCAAGAGGTAGAGAACCCTGGCTGGTCAGCTGGACTTTAGAGGTCAGGTTCCCTGCAAGGAGGAAAATGCTCTGTCCACATCCTTGCTAGGTGTACTAACAGTTTGTTGTGGTCTGGAAATATTCCTGCTGATTCTTGGAGTGACAAAATGAACCATACAAAGCTCCAAATTTGAAGTAAAGTAGCAAAATCAAAAATCACTTTTGAAAGCTCTGTGGAAAGCCTTCAGAAAACCGCTTCAGTTTTTCAGTCTGTCTCATTCTTTTTCTGGCCAGCTTTGCAAGTCAGAGATGAATGGGCATGGAAAGCTACAGCTTTGATTGATGCAGCACAAGTGGCTTCTTGTATACCACCAAAAACAATGATTGCTTCAGCTCCCTGGACACAGATTAAATGTGCTGGGCCCCTGAAGAGCATTGTCTGACCTGTCTTCATCAGTGCCCTATCTTGACTTGGTTTTCTAGTATGGCTTATTTTTCTTCGCTACCAATTCTAAGCTGCTATTCCAGGATGAAAGTTATGTGAGGAGGAACAGAACTGTGGTTCTAGATAGCAAAAAGGACCAGAAGAGATTACACACAAGAGAAAGCCTTTGGGGCTGTAGGCTGCAAGAATAGGTGTTTCAAGCTGTAAGAGCAGGAATAGCAACAGAAGAGGAATGGGTAGGCAGGTAGAGTACAGAAGGAGATAGTAAAATCTTTTAAGATGCCAAGATGTTGCTACACTGCACGGTGGTCTGGTGGCTGTGAGTAAGGGCTATTGCAGGTTTTGTGACAGATCTGTTTGCTTTGCTTTCAAATGTGCAAATCACCAAAAATGCCCCCTGAATCTATAATGTAAGCGTTTCTAAAACTCAGGCTTTCACATGCTCCGAGTCTCACTGTCCCCTGTAAAATAAATGGCAAACTACTTCACAAATTCAGTCATCAGCTTGGATAGCCTTTAATTAGAAAAAGTCTCTTTTGCATGGGGCTTTTCACTGGTCTGAGCTGGTGATGACACTTCTTTTTTAGGGCTGCATTGTCCCTCAGCTGGTCCATGTCTATTAGCAGTAATGTACTTTTGCTATACAGGAGGCTGTGTACATCTGCCCACCCTGTTGGTAATGCTCTCATTTAGTGACCAAAGGCAGATCTGGAGGGAAGAAAATAAGGATGGGGCAATTATGCACTGATACTGCCTCTGGTGCTGCCTCCCACCTCGGCAATCTATTCATTAGTGACTTTCCATATCGAGGTTAGTGTCTACTCATCCTGCAAGGAATTGGAGGAAAAAATCTCTTGAGTAAATTTAAGTTTTGTGGTTGTACATCATCCTATAACCACATTTGACAATTTAATTTAACAACACTGAAAAAGTTCCTGCTGTTGTTTATTTTGGCCCTGCCAACTGAATAATTAACATATGCTAGAATTGCTGACCAGAAATGTCCTATACTGTCATTACAAGAGAAGTGTGTCCAGCTGACCACTGCTAGTTCGGACTGTGCTCATCAGTCTGTATGTGTATGGTTATTTTTCCTGATGTGCATCTCTGCATTTTCAATAAAGAATGAATGAATGAATGCTGGTTTATTGGCTAGTTACTTAGTATCTCTCAACTCTTCATAGTCTGCTTTTTTTATTATGGTTCTAAGCAATTCAGTATTGGTATATTTTACACCCACCTCTGTACCCATTTTTCAAAATCATTCACAAGTCCTTAAGATTCAACAGGCTACAGTAAAGTTCCTTCTAGGACATAGTCACCTTCATTGTTTGTGACAGTGAATAATTTATTTCTCCATTTCCTGTTCTTAACTAGACAATAATACAGAAGTTTACCTTTTTTTAATTTCATTTTTCTTTTCTTTGGGACACTCCAATGGATTTCCTTGTAAACATTTTAAAAATCCAAATGTAAATCAGATCATCCTTGCAGAGTTCCAACACATTGATGAGTGATGAGTGCCCTTGTTAAAAGGCATGTTTGCTCTTTACCTTACATCGTATTAAGATCTGATCAGCTAATAGGGCTTTTGTTGCATCCTTCATTAAGAAAAATTCTGATGTAGGACCCTCCTTAACAATACAGACCAAGAGTTTCTTTGGGGTTTTGTGGGTCTTTTTGGTTGTTTTTTTTTGCCACACTTCTGTCTTTTTTTCGAATGTTTTCTTTAAAAAAGCATAAGCAATTGGCCATACAGATCCTCAGGTAGGATTCCTGACTCTCAAGCTTGAAAAAAAATCATCAGGTAATTTCTATGCCATGGGGAAGATTTTTCCAAATTTTTCAGCCTCCAGATTTTAATTGTGTTTTTGTATCTTGCTTGCCGAAGTATACATTCTTTTTTACTTTGTTTGCTTGGGCAGGTTTTAATCTTTTTGCAGGATTGCTTATTGCTGTAATTCTTATTACTGCTTTTTGCTTATTTCCACTTCACTAGGATGCTTAGCCTTTGATAGTTTAGGAAGGAAAAAATGAGAAGAGAGTCTTCTTGAACTACTTTCCCTAAGCCTTGTCTGCTTTTTAACAGTGTCCATGCTGCTTTTGAAGTATTTAATCACCTTAGTTGATTGTATTAATTTCATTGTACCTCTGTGCTGCTGTTCCTGAAAGTTACCACCAATGTAATGGATTTTGTAGGGATGCTGAAACTGAGTATGCTTATGGTCATTATTCCAGAGCAGCTTTTCAGTGGTGATAGTTTAATTGAACCATGGCCCAAGCATTTCTCAAAATTAGCGAAGTTCTTTTCCATCTTGCAGTTTCCATGATGCATTGCAAGAAGCAGCCATTAGGATGTCTGAAATGTCAGTCTCAGTTTTGTGTTCCACACCTGACATGGTAGTGTTACCCACCTGGCACAGGAGTACTTGAAGAATCGTGTTTTACTGCAGCTATGTCAAAGGCTGCTCAGAATGCGTATGTTTTTTTCACTGATGTGACCTTGGATCTGTTCTCCCAAAGCTGATGGCATTACTGACATTTGTCATTGTAATCGAAAATCCCATTTCCTGTCAGGTGCCAGAAATTACTTGGAAGTCAGGGTCCTGTCTTTATTAGTATTCTTGCTAGGGTAATCTTTCTCTTTACTTGAAATCTGTTACGATGATTTTTGTTAATAAATTAGAAACATAAACAGATTTTTTACAAATCATTGACTGATTGACCGTACTAATCTATTTCCCAGTGTTTTGAGGCCGAACTGCAAATTCTAAAGATTTTTCGGCCAATTTCCAGATAGCTATTGCTGTGTAAGGCACAGCTGCTGCTGCCCTCCAGTGGCTGAAATCTGTGTGTACATGGGCTCCTTACTGTGGATGCAAATAAACTGAAGGCACCAGTTCCAGCGCAAGAACAGAAGTGAAGGTGTTTTTCAGAGACAGCCCGTAGATGTTCTCCTTGTCTCTTATTTAGCTGGATGTCTGCAACCAGATCCTGAAAAAGAGTGCTTTTAGGTATAACAAACCCTTTTCCTCACTGCTAATGTGAGTTGAGAATTATAGTTAATGTAAATAAGGATGTATTTGAGCTGTAAGACCACTAAAGGCTTGTTATTACAGGGCAGTAATTTTTTTTAAAAAAAGAAATTTTGGAAGTTTTCAGCTCTTGGTGTTCAATTCCTGTCTGGTGTTCCTTTGGCTGTGAAGCAGTAAGCCTCACTTTAATCAAAAGTAAAGAGGTATCTACATCACAGAGCAGAACTACTATATGCTGTATCTTTGCTGGTTAGAAAAAAAAAACCCAACAACCAAAAAACAAAAAAAACCCCAACAAAACAAAACACAATGAAAACTCCTCTCAGACCCTGAGAGAAGTGGCTGAGTAGCAGATGTTTCTGTAATAATTTTGGGCACCTTGTTGTCAGCATTGTGTGAGTTCATTCACAACATCACATAAATGCAGAGCTTGGAAAATGTTCTTTAAAATCAGAGTTTTTTAATAGCTTGTGGATTTTTGTAACTACAGCTTTATTTAAATCAGCATCTTATTAATCCTCTGTGAAGCTCAAGAGAACAAGCTGATCCCTAGATCATTCCGATATAGCTCCTTCTGGACCACACAACTATGCGTTAGAAGTAAGGTTTCACACACTGCATAGCAGGCGTTTAAACAGCATTTGTGGTCTCCCCATTCTCTGTCATCTCCACAGGACATGGTTGAACATTCAAGAGAGGAAGGAGGACACTGTGGAAGAAGCAGGGATGGAAAGCTGGGTGTTGGACCTCCCCAGCGTTGAAGACAGACTCCCAAGGTGGGAAGCCTTTCAGATGCTACATGTGGTTTTGTCACCTGGAGGAATTAATTTGGGAGATCTGTGAGGAAGGCCACATGGGTGTCCTCTGTGGGGCCATAAAGAAGGGCAAAACACAGGCTTTGCTGCTGCAGCCAGGAGACCTGTTTTTAAAATGATCACAAGGTGAAGACCATTACAAAATGCTGGTAGCCTGGAGCGAACCTCTATCACAGCACTCTCAAAACCAGCCAGCTGCAACAAGGTCTTTTACCATCACATACCAAGTTAACTTCAATAAGTAGTTAGCACACCTTGCCCCAGCACAACCACCAATCCCCCACAAGGTCTCAAAGGTCCATCTACTGTTCCTGCTGTTTCTTCATACTCTTCAGACCAGTCTCTCTACTAACATCTAAACCCAGTAATTCATGTTTCTACTTTCCAAGAGATGATAATTTCAGAACTTTCAGAATAAGGGTAAACAAAGGGAAACAGATGCTTGCTGGTTGATTTTGCATCCACTCATTGATGCTGTTGTTATCTCAGGAAAGAAAGCATGGTGCAGAACACTCATCTGGTTATTTGGAGTTTTAAGCAGACTATTTCTAGCTGGCCTTAACAGTCAAATGTCCAGATGGCTTCTCAGAGATAAGAGGTATGGCTGCATCCACTGAGTCTCTTTATTTCCAGGGAAAAAATGTTAAAACTAAAAATAATATGGGGAATCATTCCCAAGGAGGTGACTTCTAATGTTACCATCTCATAAGATCAACACTTCTCATTTCAATTCATGCCTCTGATTTGGACTACAAGTGGAATTGATACTTGGCAGTCTTCTGTCTGAGAAGCACCATTTTACAAAGGTAGGTCTGATCTTGCTTAAGCTAACGGCCCTTGTATATGTCAGGACTGCAGCATGTGAAGTCAAAAGGATGGTAAGCAGTGTGTTTGACTGATCCTGATTGTAGTTTCTACGTTTCTCACATGTTCTAAGAAGTGGGAGTCAGTGAAAAGATAGAGGCTGAGCAATAATAGATTAGAGGGAAAAACAGAAGTGAAAAAGACCTAATTACACTTGATTCTTCAGCTGTCACAGTGGTGTAGTCAGCGGTGACCTCTAAACACAAAAAACATGAGTCATGAGAAAAACTGATTATACACCTGGGAGTAGGGTTTTACTGAGCCCATAATTAAATTTATTAGGTTGCTCTCAAGATCTGCAGGAATCAAGTACTAATCTCATTGGATTGTCTCTGAAGTATTCCCAGGCAAAGATTTATGAACTGAGGCTGAAGTATATATGTAAGAGTAAATTTTCTGGAGACTCACAGGGCTCATGCAAGTCCAGAAGTTTGGATGGACTAGATTGTAGGGTCTGAGCAGTTGAGAGGGTTTAACCTAGGATGTGGAGGGTCTGGTAGCTAGGGAAGTAGACTGACAGGATGACAAGGGATAGAAGCCATTCCTTTTCTTCTGGGTGCATCACTTAATGCATCCCAGACTCCCAACTTCTTCATTTTACTAGTAACCATCACCTGCCTGTTGCAGAAGAGTCTAACTGCTTTTGCTTGTTTCTTCCTTTACCTGAGAGGAAAAAAAACACCTTGTGTCATCCAAAATCCTAGCATGTAAGTCCCACTAAACCAGTTAGTAGAAGTATGACTCAGCACAGAGAGATTGGAGGTGCTAGAGAATGTATGAAATGGGATATAGTGAAAGGCAAAGATGGAAAGTGGGGGGTGTAGAAGATCCCTCTTGGCTGGGGTGTTCACTGAAGAAGATGGTCTATCACACAGAAGATGAGTAAGGAGCAAACTAGTCAATTAGTTCTTGACTATATCTGGAGGCTGTAGTTGCAGGAAGAGAGTATTTCTGGTGACCACATAAAAAGCTATGTAACAGTGATAGCAGGTATTAGCAGCTAACAGTGATAGAAAAAAATCAGAGTCAAAAGGGTTTATCAGCAGAAGCGGTTCTGTAGCAGTTTCTTTGGTGATAGAAAGAATGCTGTCATACAAAGAAACCAAATATAATTAACAAGCAAAATTGTATCTCAGAGAATATGATTCCATTGAATCAGCTCTGATTAGTTCTGACACTCAGGAACATCAGGTTGGGCAATGTACAGTGTATGAACTGTGGTAGGAAGCCCACTACCACTGGTGGCCTTCCTAAATGTGAGTGAATCAGGCCCAGGAGGGAGCAACTTTGCACTGACAGAGCTGGCAGAGGGAATACAGTTCAAGTATGATTTTACTGAATGTGAGATAATTTTGCCAAATCACTTTCAGGCTCAGTGATGTATTTTCTATTTCTTCTCAGCCCAAATGCTGTTCCTAACATTTAAGGTGCAGCCAGGGCAGACTTTCAGTACCCAAATCTGAATTTACTGCTATGATCTGTTGTTGCTGATCTCTGGTTTAAGGCCATATTGGTTGTGCTACAGAAGTCCACCTCTTCCAGATAATAACAGTATCGTTCACATTGGCTGTAATTTTAAGAACATTTGGGCATGTCCTAATCATAGAAGGATCTGGCAGATAATACCACTGTGCTGTGATGACAGGGTATATGCACATCATTGGGTCTTGTTACAAAGAAGCCTTGTGCTCCTTACATGCTTTAAAGCGTTATAGGCAGAACAGTGGGTTTGGAGTTCAAGCATGAGTATGGGTGCGTATTTTGCCTGGTGGTTCATAGGCATGTGTCAGAAGCTGAGTACTGGGATGAGTCAGCACAGAAGTGTCATCAGATAAAAATAGCTCTAGGTCACAGCAGGGTGTGGTAGTTACCAAACAGATCATTGCATGGTACAGAGAGGAAAGTTCTGCTGTTCCTTCTCTCCCCATCCCCTTCCCCGTTTCCAGCCATTTCATCTTCCCTCTAGCTCCTACCTGCCTGCGTCACCGAGAGCTTACCCGCTTCAGCTCAGGTACAAGGGTCTGGGTCATGGCTGCAGCAAAGGGGCAGGCAGCCCAGAGCAGCTAGTGGCCTTCCTGTAGATCCCTCAAGTATGGAGCCCAGGCTCACAGCCCAGCTCTGTCTTCCAGGTGGCCACAGAACTTCACTGCCCCATGGTGGCCAGAGAGACAGTGCAATGGTCAGGTGGCTGGCTGCGATTTACTGCCTGGGCTGAAGACGGCAGAGGCTAGAAGCAGCAACAGAGTGTCACAAAGCCTTCTGGGGACTGAATTACTGCCAGATTGTTCATTTCTGAAATAAACTAATTGATTCTTGAAGGCTTTCTCCTGACAGAACAGAAAAGCCATTCATTCAGCACAGAGAGTGTAATGGTGGAATGCCTAAATGTGAACATCTAGAGCCATCTTACATTGCCTAAGTCTTCCTCCTAGGCTCCAGGTGCCCCCTTGGACAGGAGAGGAGACCTTCTGTAGATCCTGTGTAATGTTTGCCAATCCCTTGGAGTTGTATCAGAAGTAGTAGGTCACCCCAGACAAAAGTACATGACCTTGTGCAATCATTTGAACCTATCCGCACTGCCTTTTTCAGAGATCAACAATATGGTTCTTCACAGGATCCTTTCTAGATAACACTTTTTCTAAGTGAAAGCCTAAATCTTGATGAAAATCCAATGACATAATAATTCATATGGAGAGTTGCACCCTCAGGGGAGCAACAACCTTCCCAGAGGTCCTTGGGATTTGTGCTCTCTGAAGGACAACCAGGGAGCATCTGGCTAAAGCTGGTCACCAAAGGCTCCCCACATTCACCAGCTCTCACCCTGCCTGCTGGAGCTCACTGGAGGAATAGCCTTGCTACCCATGATTTCTGTACTGGGAAGAGTGGATGCTGAGGAGATGGTCCTGTACCCCTGTGTAGAGATTTCCCCTACCCACAGGTGTGCAGTGCCTTGCTGCTCACCAGTCACTCTGAAATCTTCCTTTACAGCAGACAAGTGAAAATAAGGAAAGAAAGCATTTACTATATTCAGATGCTAACAACACATTTATTGTGTGCACAGGAGCAGCAACAGCCAAGGCGTTACCCCTGCTGCAGCATGGGAAGACCAGGCTTGCTGCTGCAGTGCTTGAGGGAGGGCCTGGGAGCTGCTTCCTGGAGGAGTGTGTCAGTGGGAAGCAGATGCCACCCTTCTCAGGGAACAGCAGGATGAGGAAGCACAGCCGTGCAGGGGCTCTTTTCCCCACTCCTTCCATTCTAGATCTGCTCCTTGCCCTCCCCATTCCACTTCCCAAGTCAGGAACAGTCTGGCTCTTGCCCCTTATTGTGGGACCACAAAACCAGCTTTGCCTGCCGAGCTCAGAAGATGTACAGGGGTCTGCATGTACAGAAATTGAAGAAGTATGTTTACTCAGCTTTGTAGGTCGAAACCAGAAGGTTTCATCACCTGTTTCCTGCAGCTGTCCAGCCACTCATACAACCTTAAGGCCAGGATTTCCCATTCAATCAAAGCCCTTGTCCCAGCACTGTCAAGTTATCCCCAGGCAGATCCAATTCAAATGCAAACCTTGTAGACCAACCCCAGAAGGGTTTCCCATGATTCACACCTTAATCTGGTATTCACTTTTAACACTTCTCCAGAGGACTGCTGATCCCCGAAGTTAACTTCAGAAAGCACCTGGCAAGGTAAAGCAACCTCCCCACCAGACAGCAAATAGAACCTGGTAGCAGCCGTCATGCCATTATTAGATACCTGCCTGGGTATCTCAGTGCATTACCGCTTTATACATTGCAACATGTTTTATATAAGCACGATGCAAAGTGATACTCATACTTGATACATATTGCCTGTGCAATTTATACTGTATATTCTTTACAGAGTCTGGAACAGGGACCGCATAACTCTGTGTTAATAATGGTGTGTCAGTGAATGCCTTCAGCCCTTGCTTAAAGATATGCCATGACAAAGAGTTTCCTTGCCATTCAATGAGCTTTTTGGTTGTCCTAGTTACAGGATTTTATTAGATTTTTCAGCTCTACAAGAAAATCTGAGCAACTTTATTAAACTTTGAAGTTATCCCTGCTCTAAGCAGGGAGTGGGACTAGATGACCTTCTTCCCACGTAAATTTTTCTGTAATTCTAAAATGGGTGACAGTTGTGAAAAGGAGAGGAAAAGGAACAATGGTACATTTCAAGGATAAATTGAAACAAATTGGGACTTACCAAAGGGTCTTGTTGAAGTGTCTTCAGAGAACACATATCCCCCCGGGGTATCAGGCAGAACCCATTAAATTAAATTCAGCCTTGCACAGTATGTGTGAGGTTGGTTTAATTTAAACCCTCTTAGGTCTGTGACATGAGGGATCTCTCACTCTCAGCAGGGACAGGCCCAGAATATAAAATCCAGGAGTCTTTGTGGTTGCTGGTGACTCAGCTAAGGATGCTATTTCCTCTAGGTGTTGCACATAGCTTGTGATTAAGCGGCTTTCCCCTGAGAAAACTTTTCAGTGGAATTAATGCTTCTATTTTCATTGAAAAACTTCCTTTGAATAGTTTTACCTGCTGAAAAAGTTCCAGATATTTAAGAGCTTGGAATTAATTTTTCACTTGGCAGAAGCCATTTTCTGTGAAAAATGTCAACCTGCTTCCAATGTGAACCGGACATTTTATTATTTATATTTAGACTTTTCAATGTATTTTAATTGCACTAATTAATATTGATTCTGTATTTTGTATGTTATATAATAACAATTTGTTTATGTTCATTGCAGTTTATAGAATTATGGTATATGTCACAGCTGGAGCAGAGTGCAGCCTATGGGATACTACTGGTGATAATCAGAGGGCATTTATTGAGGGGGAGGAGGAGGAGGAGAACAAACTAGTTTTGGGATGGAGCTTAATACATTTCCTATGGATATAATGTGATGACGATACATGCAAAGGCAGAGTCTGATGGCTCTGCAGTCTTGCGCTCCCATGCCGCGTTTCATCCCTCTCAGCATGACAGGTGAGAGCCATGTCCCTTAGAGCCCAGGTGGGAAGCACTCAGTTGTTGCAGGGATGGCATCACGACTAATGCAGACCACAGTGCCGAGCATTTCATTCAGCTCACACAATGCAGGACTACGCGGTATTCTGCTGTACAAGGTTTTGCTTTGTATTAAAGTGCACAGTCTGGGCTTTGACCACTACGCTCGCTCAAGGGTCTGGGATGGTTTTTCTTTGCCATATTCAATTTGCTAATCCAAACGCTGACCAGACATTACTGTGGACAAATGGGCTCTCAGTTACTTCAGCCGGCTATCTGCATGTCAGCTGGCTGTATTCTTCCCTTTCTCCGTGAGCTGTTGTGCAGTTGGGGGATCATACCCACCAGTTACCGGGCGGTGGGTGAAGGGGAGTTGCCTTTCAGCAGCTTGTGCGTGACCCTACCTATGAATCAGGCTTGCAACTCTTGAGGGAATCTTAATTGTGGGGTTAAATCGTGAAAACAAATTTAATGTACAGATAACACTGGCATTTCCTGCGTGTCCAAAGAACCTAAGGAGAAAGGCAGGAGGCGTAAGAATAAAATGACTCTCCAAGAAACCATCCCTTCCTACCTCTCCGCCCCGAAATGGGAACCCGCCTGCTGTTTCCCAGTTGCAGGTTTAATCTTCCTTATTCCCCATCTTTTACTGCCATCTACTGGCTCTGGCTGAACGGACTCATCGTGGGGCCTGGAATAAATCTCTCAGGTTTACTCTACTTATTTAAGAGCTAAAAGTTTTGATAAAACCACTATTTCTGCTGGCCTTGGGAGGTTTGTCTTCCTTTCTATTTTAAATGTCTTTGATTCCCTGTTAGCGTTTTAGCACAGATATATATATATATATATAAAGGCTTTTTGGCTCAAAAGGCAAGAGGAGGTGCAGCAGTGTAGCAGCCTTTCCTGCATGACCTGACAATGCTCCTTGCAGGATTCCTGCGTGAGCTTGGAAATTCCTGGGAAGAAGGAAGGAAACGGGCTGGCTGTGTAAAGCAGGGCAATGGGACTTCTGGCTTTAACAGGAACTGGCTTGCTCTGCATTACCTAAGGCAACGCTGAATACGTCATGTGTTCCGAGGAAGGTAAATTCCACCACCACCTCAGAAATTCTTGCAGTGGTGATCTGGAATGAAGGGGATGTCCCTTATGTTCATGAGGATGCCTGGCATTCACCCTCAAAATGGTATAATCACAAACCACCTGAGGTTAAATCAGGAGATCTGGGTTGCTTCTGTCAGCAGGGTCCCTCATGAGACAGGTAGCACCTCATATGGTGCGGAACAGCTGTGCACTGGCAAGGGACCCACAGAGAGGGCTTTTTGGAATGGATTAACTGAGAAATGCAGCACTTGTGCAATGGCAAGCTCAGGCCCTATCTGGGGAGAAGACATGGCTAAAGAAAGAAGATGATCCAGAAAAGCCAAGCATTGTTTCAGCCTTTTGAAAACAAGAGTTTTGCATTTCTTATTTTGAAGCAATGCTTTTTTTTTTTTTTTTAAATTTAAAACAAGGCTTTACAAAAGGGGCCAAAATGCATCTTGAGAGTCAATCCTGGAGCATTAGTTTTGTGGCCTAACCTGCAGCCAGGACTAGCAAAAGGGCTCCAAGGACCTCAAAGCTCTTTAGGTGAAAGAAAGCAACTCTCTCCTTGAACAATAGCATCCTGCAGTGTGACTCTCTTCATATGTGCTGTCAGGCAATAGCATTCAGGTACTGGCTGGTTTCATTGCTTCAGGAAACTGGCTGCAGGTAATGTTCCAACTCTCTAATTAGTGTCATGTAAATGATCAGATAGGCATTAAGTCAGGCAGAAATCATTCAGAAAAGGCTGATGCTTTGATTTTTGCTGTTTATGAAGGGAAGCAAGATTGGATGGATTTTTATCATGGTTAGCCTTTGATGCACTTCTTCTCCTGTCTTACATGCAACCATTAGGTAAGTCCACCTGAATGCACCAGCATTCAGTCCTGGTGTCAGAACAGAACAGGAGAGCAGGCTCCAAATCCAGCCTTTTCTGTGTTGGTGCAACATAACCTCCCCAGCCTTGCTATCTTGGGCTGTCAGTCCGCTGGGAGCTGTTTTGAGTCCAACAACATTTAGCTCATGTTGCAACACAGACAGGAGGCGTTCCTGGAGCATGTGCATTTCGCAGGGTCCTATAAATGCCTAGTGAAAAGGCACTGTATTAGATCACACCTTAGACACTTCTCTTTTTACTTGACAGAGCAGAATTCCTCTCCACAACCTCTTCTTTGGAGCTCTGGTTTGCTTTAATGCAACTTAGGTTTAAATTAAATGGGATTTTTGCCACCCCCATGGAGCCTGACACTTGCTTTTATGAACAAAGTTTTGAACAACTTAGCTATCAGCACATCTCCTGCCAGGCAGAGGTGCCACCTGCTTGCAGATACACACCCTGCAGATCAGGGTAATTTTTCTTTATTCCAGTGCTTTGTTTCCTAATTGTAAATGTTTTGCACTGGCTTAGACAATTCACTTCATCACTTGCCACTTTTAAAAATCTTTCATGACATGCCGTAAAACCTTGAACTGACTGTGTTCAATGTATCTCCCAACCATCTTCCCTGCAGGAATGTGCTGTCATATGCTGCATTATAGTTAGTGGGAACAGGGTCAGAGGAAAAGGAGAACGCTTGGTCCAGAAGATCAGGCCCCAGACTTGAAGAACTGAATCTCAGTGTCCAGGTCTGCTTTGACACATACTTCCTCCACAAAACTTCCCGAGGACAAGAAAGAAAAAAATGCTGATAGCATACTCAGGAGCAGAGAAGGAATTTATTAACTCTGTGGTCTTCATTAGCCACGAGAGGCAAAAGGAGAACCCAGTGCCATAGGCAGGTGTCACAGCATTATTCATCTTGGTATAGCACTTACACTTAATGCACTTTCTACAAAGCACACGGGTGGAGGATACTCCTGGGTAGACACTCTCCTCTGAGTGTGTTACTCCGTGTCAGAGGCTAGTTTACATTCCTTTTACGCTTTTCCACTCATAACCCCCTCATCCTTACTGCCATTGTATGTATTTCTATAGCTATACTAAGACTACCGCTTCAGGAAAGATTACAAAGGCTCATTACTTAAGAAACAACCATGAAATGCAAGGGAGAGACCATTTCCAGGGGAGATGCTGGAGGACACAATATTGTTCTCGTGTCCCCTAGGGAGCACAGCATGTTCTGCACCTCTCCGTTATGTTTTACCTCAACCCTTCAACAAGCCTGTACTGAGCTGAGCTGCTTATGCTGAGCCTCTGCCTGGGGTGTGATCTGTGGCTACAAAGGATGCGCTGGGTGTAGTTCTGTGTGTGTGGTATCTGTGTGGTACGTGCAGACGAATTTGTGAATGTGTGGTTTGCGGTGCGTATATGCGGCTGAGGAATGGATTTATGAGTTGAAATTTAGGGACTGTGCTCTATACTTGCTTGCCACTGTAACACAAATTACAACTTGCAAAGTCCTTTGCAAATGTAGACGACTTGTTCCTTTGCCAGTGTAGACATCTTGTTCCTTTGCCTTCTCGTGGAGCCAACAGCTGGCTGTCATCCAGCCTTTTTAAAATGGTAAATAAACAAAGATCCAGAAGCAAGCCGGTGTGACTGTCTCTACACAATTCAGTGCTCTAGTGAGCTAATTCCTTATCTTGATAAGGTCCTTCCAGCTATACTTCATACTCCTTAGAATAACACTGCCTATTGTGCATTTGTCTTGTGTCACGTTAACCCCTAAGACACTGCCAGGAGCCTTGGCTGGAGCAATGATACAAAGGAGCATCCAGAGAACAGGAATGGAGAGGGCAGACCCCACTTCAGCACGATAACGTGGCAGGACTGGGCCAGGGCAGAGTCAGCAGCAGCTCCCCAGCCACCAAGTGAGACTGAGAATGGCTCTAGCAAGCAAATGATGAACTCCTGCCTCAGGTTTCTTTATTAAAAGTCATATTCGCATGGTAGTACATAGTATTTAAGCCTAGTCTGCTACCCAGTTTTTGACACACTCGGGCATCTGATCAAAACTTTTTAGATGTCAATCCATCATGAGAAATTTTTCCTTCACTGGCTGCTGGTCAGCTCCTTCATTTCTTAGCAAAGAACTTTTCATTCTTCAGCAGCAGCAGCTTTTTGTCAAGTTCATGTCTTTCAACTCTGGCCTGAAATCAGGTTCTTCATATCTCACAGATAGCCAAATAATCAAAATTATTCTGCTCGTAAGTTTTTCTGTATTTTACAACACACAAATCTTGATGGAATTTATTGCCAGTCCTTCCATCTGAAATGACCCAAAATTGCTTATAAACAGTAATTCTCAGGTACCTTATCCAAGTTTGAACCACGTACTCTGTGTGGTAGAACACAGCAGTCCTAAGAGTGAATTCAATCCAAAACTTTGCAGGTTACTGCCAAGCTATGGGTTATTTTGGGATGGATTGTTCTTTATTTGCCATGCTGAAGCAGGTATACTGTATGTAGACTACTTATGTACTTACTTAGCATATTCAAATGGATATTTTGAAGTATTTTTTAAATTTCATTTTGCCTAAATTTATTAATGAATGTGTTCTCAATTCATAGCATTGTCTCATAGGAATTCTTCCCCCGCCAGGTCCAACATCACCATTCTCAGAGCAGGCTGGGAGATGCTTGCAGGTCAACATGAAGATCAAAGAAGCAATGACTTTTGGAGCCTTCGTTACTTCTTTACCACAGTACCTTTGTTATATTTCCCAAGATCACCTTCCACAGCTTTAATGGGAAAGATATTTTTTTACTTGCCTCTTATGTCATTACTTTAAAGTATTCTGGACACTGGTTGGTGGAGCAAGCAGCATTTTGCATTTCACTGCTGTACTCTGCAGACATTTAATCTATAAACTGTTTTGATTCCTTCTAGATTAAAGGATTTACAAGACTGTCAATACTTGCCATTAAAGTAAGTGTAAGTTGTTTTTCCTTAATAAAAGCCCTCCAAAAAAATCCCACCAAAAACCAACCCCAAACAACTTGCTGGATTTTGTAAAATTGCCTTCAGACCAATATTCAAGATATTACTTGAGAAGTAGCTGTTGACAATATAAAATGCAAGACAAATGTAATTACAATCAATCAATCCTCTACATTTTAGATCCATCCATACACTTAGGGCTTAATTCTAAGTCAATTTCCTACTGACTTGGTAGATCAAATGCCACATTTTTTTAGTTTATGATTCTGTGATTTTTTTAAACTTGCATTTAAATAAATGTTATGACATTAATTTTTCAATAAGGAAGGTAAGCAGAGAGTTTAGATGACCTGCCTGTGGTAGAAGACTGTGCTATAAATTTTATGACAATGCCAACATAAGCACAGGCTGCAGTGAAGATAAGGTCTCAATTACACCAGGATGTGTATAAGAGCACACTAACCACTTACAACTTGAAGAATTTATGGTTTAAATTCAGGCTTAGGGCCCAATAAAACTATAAAATAATAGACCTGGGTAGATCAGGGTTTTAAAGAAAGTTCTGCAGCTTTAAATGTCTCTCCTTTCCAAGACTGGAAGAAAATGAGTATTTCTAGGTGTAATTTATAAAATACATCCCCAGAAAAATACTGTTTACTGTGAAGAAAAAACCACACATTTAAACATTTTTGCATTACAAAATTTCAGTACATGAAATTATTTGGAAATGCTATATTGAAATGTTCGTTTCTGCAATTATTGAAACAGAACCTTTCCACTTTGCTGAAAGGTGCTATCTCATTTTTTTCCAAGAAATACAATTACAGAAATTGATTCGTATTTGCAAAATGTTTCCGCTTTGGTGAACACCGCATTTTCTAATTACAAACCTGATAGCTCAACCTGCTCTTTGCAACAGCCTATTGGATCAGCACACCCTGTTACAGACAGGTGAATGCAGCCACTTGCATATCATCCACTGTGTAGAATCCTCAGAAACCCGGTTTTCCCCTCAGATTTCTCAATAGAGCCTGAGGCCCCTGAAGAGCTAATTTATAAGTAGAAAATGTTATCCATATCCATAAATCACCAAACAGACTACCCATCTCATCTAGAACTCTTATGGCATACTCTGGCCAATTCCCAGCACTCCAAATTCACTGGGGTTGGTTTAAGATCATGAAATTTTTAGAACAACGATGAATTTTAGCTCTTCTGATCTGTCTTGTGGTATTTAAGCCATAAACCATACATTTCAAGATCTTTCACACAGCCAGCAAGGAGTTTCTGCACAAAGAAAAGAAAGCACAGATTTTTCAGGGTACCACAGGACTCCAGAAGCTAGGATTGTAAAAGACAGCCCTGCAGGATTGCGAAGACGGAGCTGGGTGCCTGGGCTGCCCACACAGAGCGTGGCAGGGATTAGTCACTGAAAGAAAAATTCACTGGATACGAGGAACAACAATGTACGCTCACCAGCGGGAAGCAGCAAGGTAAGATGTGGTTCCAGCCCGGCTCCTCCAAGGAGGGCAGGCTGTCGACCCAGCGCTGCAGCGAGACGTCTCCTCTCACTTGGCATCTAGAGCTGCAACTCCCCTGAAGGACATAAAATAGC
>JAVJGJ010000057.1:9416971-9450016 GCA_035590215.1 Microhierax caerulescens | reverse complement strand
CGGGGCCGCCGAACGGCGGCCCCGGCCGCTTCTCCGGGGCCGGGCGGTGATAGCGAGCGAAGTGCAGCCATATTGAGGGTCTTCCCGGCACCTGCCGCCGGTCCCGTGCTCTGCAGGAGCAGCTCCCCTTGGGAAGGGGTTGCTGGTTAAACCCTGTGTGCCCCCTTTAATCCTAAGGTCTTTGCGCGGTTTTTGTCTGTCAAGATTACCCCTTTAATAACGCGTCTAGGTTTAGTGGTTGGTTTTTTGTTTTTTTTTTTTCTTAGCTTCTAGTTTATGGATAAAGAGGCGAGCAAAAGGCCGCGTTGCCGTCGCCTGTGCTCGGGGCCGGTGAGTCGCGAGTGTGTTTGTATCGTGACCGAACAGGAACAACCTGTTGAAAAGGGCAGGGCCGGGGTGGAAACGGGGATCCGCCGTTTGTAACTGCGTAACTTTTAAGAGGTTAGTAGAGGCAGAGTGGAGGTTGACTGCTAGTGTGGAGTCCCGAAATTCCCTAAGGAAAGACACTTCTCCTGAAGGGAAAGGCTGAGGGCTTAGTGCAGCACTTGGAGAAGCTGGGTGAAGGATATCTCTGGAGCAGAGGTAGGAAGGGTTCTGGCGAAACTGAAGCTGTAAGTACGGTTTGGATGACTTTCCCCTGTTCCGTTTGACTTATCAGTAGTCAATCAAGGCACATCCATGTCTGTACGTATGTCTGGCTGCTTCTTGCCTTAATGTGGTATGTTTCATTCTTGATAATGTTTTTATCTTGCCTGCCTGTTGCTATTGCTTGGGGGGGTGGGGGGGTGGGAGTGAAGGCACAAGTGCCTTTCCTAGTCTAGCAGGAGAAATAAAACCACCACGGTGATGGTTTTGCACACTGGCCTTCTTACTAGGCAAGCTTTTTAACAGGAGTTGTAAAGAAAATGATCATTGGTAATGCTGATTGAAAATGGGCTTATGTTCAAGTCTACCTCAAATGTCCCCGTTAATGGTCTTGTAATTATGTTCGGTTAAGTCTCTTCTTACAAAGATCCTATTAGGAGCAAGGTCTGATGCTTGCCCAGGGCATCAAAATGTCTGACTTCTAGGAATAAGGATAAAGGGTAGTCAGGTTTCTCTTCTCTCTCGGTAACAGGGAGCTTTGGCTTTCCTTCTCAAGACTAATAAGAAGGCTATTTTGTCATGTAGGAATGGCTGATGATTGTTTCCTCTGATAGGATCAGAGTGCAGCATCTTGTGGAAATTATGTGGGCTTTCGCTTGCTGGTGGGACAGGAGTCATCGCATCAACTACTTCTCTGACTCAGTAAAACTGGTTAGAGTGTCCTCTGGGCTTGTCCTCCTCCTTGCCTGATCTCATTGCTATGACAGCTCAGGCTTAACAGTGGCTGTACTACCATGGCCACGTGGATATGCAGTGTTGTGCTGCTGTGTTTGAGGTGCCCCCCCTCTCCTCTTTGCCCATAGTAGTGCTTAGAGGAGACTCTAAGGCTAGTGTGAGTAGGGTATACTATTTCCCCAGTATACTGTCTTGAGGAATATCTTGGGACACTCATCCCTCTTCTCCGGCAGCTTGTGTGAAAGGAGCAGTTTAGCTCTGAAGCTGTGTATGTGGGCATCCACTTAGCAGCAGCCAGCTGGCCATGTAGAGTGAGTTTTAACTACCTCTCCCTTCCACTAGCTTTCTGACTCCCTTGAGTGTTTTTTGTCAGGCTTCCTAGGCTTCTTGCCCTCTTCCACATCTGACTGAAATAGGCCAAGAGATTCAATAGCTATTTTGTGGGGGAAATCAGTGGTAATTAGCCTTGCTTCTTAAAGCAGGCTAAAACCTGTGTGTGCCACCAGCACCTGTTTCTGTGCTTTCCCCTGCTTCTTCCCCTGTTGACTTGTATTAGTACAGTGAGGTCTTATATGTAGCGAGTGCCTTTGTGGTAGCAACAAGTGTCTATACCTGGTGATACCCTCCTGAAATGAAACCTAAAAGCACAACTATAAAAGTTGATGCTGAAGACTTGTTACTGAATCAGTCAGTGCTAGGCAGTGAAACTTAGGGGTTTTATCTTGGGAATGGATGCTGTACTGGTTGCACCCCTTTTCTCTAGTAACTATCTCAGTTTTAACATGGTTTTGCTGTTCCTAAATGTTAACGTTTTCTGCTAGAAAAAGTATATTGAAGACAAACCTTCACTTCTTAAAGTGCAATGATAAATGGCCTATTATTTCAGTAATAGCAACAGTAATACAATGAACTGCTATCAGCAGATGTTCCTGTTTTAGCTCTGTATTTGGGGAGGAGGAAGAGACTGCTCTTTACATCTGTCGTGGGGATGTATAAGAATGGCAAGACTGCGTGGGACCAAAGGTCTGCCTAGCTCTATCATCTCCTTCTGGGAGAATGGAGGTGTAGAGCAGATAAAGATTTACAGCATGTTCTTCATGCCTCTAGCAAAGTGGCTTGGACTTCTGGAGACCGTCTCTAGACTATTTCCTTTTAGTTGCCTCTTGGGTTCCTCCCACCCCCCAAACATGAGGCTTTTAATGAGCTGTCATCTGTAGGTGATCAGACCCTTTTCAGATAAGTACTGTGTGGATAGCTTAGATAATTGTGGTCATGCTATGTGATAAGTAACATCTATGGAAGTCTAGAGCCCCAAATTCACCCTTTCCTTTAGGTTTGAAAAGTACAAATTTGTGGTCTCCACCCAGTTGCTGAGAGGGAAGGAGAGGTTGAATTACATCCATTGCTTTTGAGTTCCTCCCACATGTTCCTATATGTTGGAGGAACAGGTTTCACCAGATCCTATAAGACTCTGCAGTATGGCTTCTAAGTCAGATGCTGTTTTGGTGTTGAGACAGAATCTTGTCTTGATCCTAGAAGCCTGGGAACCTAGAAGCAGGAATATGGGGGGGTAGGGGGTGGAACCAAACAGAAAAAAAACCAAACAGTCTTGCGAGGTTTCATGTGATTAGATTGATGTTGAAAATGCAAGAAAACCCTTGTCCAAGAGATGGATGTGCTGCCTCTCCACTTAAGAAAGTTGCATGGTGCTTGATAACTGCTGCTTTGACCAGATCTGGTTTCCAAGGAAGAAAGAAAGAAAGAAAGGGTAACTGTGTGAAAGAGGACTTTTACACAGCTTTCTTTGGCTATGTTTCGTGTCTGGCTACTAAGCTAAAGAGAACTGATGAATGGCAGTATGATTTTCAGCTTCACTGCCCTTTTCTGGGATAAGAAATAGAAAAGGGATGGATGGCCAGTTCTGAAAATAGAGCTGGACTTCATTCTAGATGCTGTGTGAACTCTTGGCTGAAGAACAGTGTTTTAAAGCTCTGCTTCCTGCCACTGTGTTGGTATAAACTGAAGCAGGAGATGAAGGTACGCTTTTTTTAAGTGTTAAGGGAACAGAATAGGTCAGACTGACTTCATGTGCAGGTATGAAAGTGTTTTTGTAACATTCTTGTACTTCCCTGTGTTTTAGAGTAACACTAACTTTTTGTTTCCAGCCACCAAAGTTCTTGGCACAGTCAAGTGGTTCAATGTCAGAAATGGATATGGCTTTATCAACAGGTATGTTTAAATTATGATAGTTGAATGTACTATACTAAGACTCATGGTACAGATAATAATGCCATTCATTAGTAATTGCAGTGGAGGCCCAAGGACCTGGCTACAACTTTCTGCAGTTGATAGCCAGATTTTGCCAGGCATTCAACAAACTCTGGTATCATCTCAGGAGACTTCCCCTCCTTCTGTCTCCATTGAAGGTTGTATAAATGGAGAGAAAACAGAAAGGGTCAAACTATTAACAAATATGGTCTGTTATTTGGTTACTCCTCCTGCATCTTTATTGAACTGTATATTCTTCCATGACTGCCTGCCTGTTTTTTGAAAAGTGCAAGTAAGGTTGGAGTATGAGGGGAAATACTCTTGGATTAAAACTCAGGTGTTAACTAGTTGGTCAAAATACCTACTCTAAATATACTTTGAGATGCTCTGATACCATCTAACTGAAGATATTCTAGACCTGGGTTCATAGAAGAAGTTCTCTCTCTATTGTTTTTTTTTCTCTGAACGTGAGCAAACTTCTGAATAGTATCAGTAATACAATCAATCTGTAAGTGATATTGATCACACTCCAACCTTAGGTGCACTAGACCCCTGCTACCAAGTTGGAGGAAACTGGCTTTTAAGCCCTTAAACCTAACAGATACTCCAGCCTTTTGCTTTATGAAAAATAAAGCTCCTGCATGGTGAATGCTTGTCTTGTAGAAGATATACCTGGCAAGTTACTTTGTTCTGCAAGTCCTTGAACTGTTACACAGCAGGTAGTTTTGGGCAAGTTGGACAGTATAGAAAAGGGCAGAAGAGCCCCTATTTAATGGCTCTGAAGTCAGTTCTGATACAGTCTCTGGAGACTACTATCCAGTGATAGGTAAGCTTAGAAAAGCTTGAATTAGTGAGTATTGTAATTTAAAGGCTTCCATAGCAGTTGCTGTGAGCCTTCAGCTGGATATGGTGTATTAACTTGTTAACTTTCTTCCTAAACTGAAGTTTACTATTACTTCAGTCTAGTGCAATGAGCTTTGGGTTATGCATTATCTTTGCAAACTCCTTGACCCACCTGTTCCCTCTATGGAGGAGGAATTGAGTGAACATACAGCAGTGCCTAGGCTGGCTGGCCTAATCCAGACAACCTCATGTTCATGTCTGGGTCTCCTGCCAGTGGACTCTCCTCATGCCTCTTGTGCATGGCTACTTTTGAGTCTTGCTGAAAGGAGAGCTCTGTTAACAGCTGTGGCAAGTCCTGTTGATAGTCTTGCTTGACCTCTGGGGTAACAGCTCAGGTTGCAGCTCCTGTGGAAGCTTTTTTGGGGGGATGGAACAGTGGAAGGCAAGCAGTCCAGTCATTAACTGTGCCCTGTGTCAAAACAAAATATTGGACACTTGCCAGAAGATTACAGAGAGCCTCCCCCAGTCCCCTCACCCTTCTGGAGGATGAGGAGTCCTTTCTGCTGTCAAGCAGTTGACCCTAGAAATTCAGAGCAGGGTCTTGGTAGCATAGACTTAAACAGAATGTATGGAATTCAGGAGATGTACTAAAGGCTGGGGGAAGGAGGGTTTCACTTGTGAAGTCAGGGACTTCTACTTAAGTCTCATAAGTCTCTTATGACTTCTCACTCTCTTTTCACAGAAATGATACCAAAGAAGATGTGTTTGTTCATCAGGTAAGACAGCAGTAATTGTACTTACTTAAAGATGTGCACTGTGGTAGGTTTCTAATGTAACATCCAGGAACAGACACACACAAACTTGTCCTGGCTTCTCCTTAGAATATTTACTGCAAGTACCTTGAATGGACATTGTAAAATTTTTTTCTTCTGTCTGGAGTTATAACTAAAGGGAACAGATATTATAACCCTTCATGCTTTCTCTTATCTGCTCCGATTTAAACACTAAAGGTTGTTTGGGGTGTTTTTTGTTTGGTTTTTCCCTCACCTGGGGAGATGACTCTTCTGTAAATGCATTGCTACTAGTTGTCTGTCCTTCCCCACCCTATTTCCTCATGCTCCTTGTGTGTTCTGTTTCTTCTACCCTCTTTGTTTGCAGGTCTGTTCTGTCTGCCCTCCCTGGTATCGGAGGGAAAGTGATCTGGGCTGGCTTTTGACCAGCCTGTGTTGCCATCAGCTGTTGCTGCATGAGACAGCTGCTCTTAGGGCGAAGAGGAGGGAGGCTGTGTGCCAAGTGTGCCCAAGCAGAGAGAGGTTGCCCAGCAGCCTGTCATTGGTTAACTTCCCTTGAGCTGTCAGTATGCTGTTCCAAGTTTATACTGTGACTCTCGGATCATAGGCAACTAATGGGGGAGACAGAGGATGCTGTCTCTATGCTAATGTAAACTGAATAGTTGGCTTAGATCTGGTTTTGCATCATCTGAGACTCTTTACTTCACCAGAAAATAAAATACTGCCCCTGAAGTTTGTCCCGTATGAAATGTCTGCAAGCCCATGCTATCCTTAAAAGCATGAACTTTGTAGCATAAGTAGCACTATTTCCATCAAATGTAACCAGGAAACTTACACTCAAGAGTTCATCACAGAGGACCAAGTCTATGTAGTTGTGTTAAACTGGTCAACACTGAGAGGTAGTTTAGTTCCTATGGCTTCATGAATAAATTGCCTGTGATAGTCGTTTCTCTGGGTCAAGGGGTATTGACCAATTATTCAAAGATGGAGGAAGCTGGGAAGGAATAAGTCTAGTGCTTGTAATGAGTGAACGTGATGTTGGAAGTGTGTGCAGTACACATTCCTGGTTCAGTTGGACTTCAGAGCAAGAGTTCTAATGCATGTACTGAGTTGTAATGGTCACTGTCCTTAACAACTGTGTGCTCTGTGCATGCTGATACAGATGCTGCATCTGTGGCCTGATGAGAGTGTGTCCAGAGGAAGGTGGAAAGAGTTACAGTAGCAGAAACGTGTTCTGATAGGCAGCACTGTAAAACTACCTGGAAGGCAAGTGAAGTATTCTGTGAGAAGATATCCTGGAAAGTGTTTGTTGTGCTGATGACAGATAACATGGATCAGTGTTGCTCTGCTTGGGAAGGCCACTTGTAGAGACCCAAACAGTGAAGGCTAACAGCAAGCTAGTATTATCTGTGGTGTTTTGTCTCCTTCACCTGCGGAGAAGGTTATTCACCCAAATGTAAACCAGGGGTGGGGAGGGCGGCGGGGGGGCGGTATTTCCTATCTCCTGTGACTGAAATCCTCTCAGAGTAAGCACTGAGGAAAACTGGCTTGATGTTTCAGAAATACCACATCATGTGCAAGCCTGCAACCAGTTAACCCTCATGGTGGGCTGTACATGGCAAAGTAGATGCTTCCGGCTCTGGCCTTGGTTGGCTGCAGTTGGGTGTTCCTCAGCTCTTCCATCTCGAGCCGTTCCTGTTCCTGTACGTGAACGTGCTCGCTACCAGAGCCTGGGGCGTTCTGGCCAGAGCTCCTGATGGGGCCGCCCAGCAAGGGAAGCAAATCCATGGTTTAAGCAAACATCCTGCTGTGAGCTCCCTCTCCATGCCGGTTCTGCCCCTCCTCCTTGCGCCTGTCCCGGGAGGGGCTGGATTACATGCCTAATCCCTTCAGAATAAGGCTGACCTAGTTGCATAGATACAGCCTCCTCCCTGCCTCCCCCGCACGCATCCGCAGTGGGGAGGGAACAAGCCGATCTCATGATTGGAATGGGGGTTAACGCTCGGGTGTCTGCCTATTGGATGCTATTTATAAACCTAGTACAGATTAAAATGCTTTTCTCTTTAGGGCATGCATGGCTTGCTTTGAATTAACCCTTTGTCTTGTGGGGGACCCAAGCAGTGCTTTGGGGAAGGGCAGTTCTTCACCTGCTTTGTCTTGCTTGTATCCTTGTCCAGTTGGTTCATGCAAGGTGCTGTCTAGGGCACTGTGTCAGTTAGAGGTGGTGTGAGCATTAAGGGCTGATGTGATCCACCACGTGGAGTGTGTCTGGGGAGGGGGGAGGAGGGTCTTACAATTTAACACCATTGTAAGTGTCAGTAGCCAGAGAAGTCAAATTTAATTAGGCATAGCTTGAATCAACAAGCCGTGAGGAGGAGTTAATCTCCTCTGCTGGGGAGGTCTCTTTACTTTGCTGGATTGTGTTCATTGTGCACAGGCTGGTGTACATGCATTGATAACTGATGTAACAGATTTTTGGCTATAGCTGTGATGATGCTGGATGTGCACGTGATGTGGTGATACGAGGATATGGAAAGAACTCTTCCAAACAAAATACTGAACTAGCTCTGAAGGCTCTTGTAGCTGTCTGTTCACCAGTGTCCCCTTGGGAAAGGAAGGGCTTTGTCTTAATTGTTGAGTGCTGTCTGTGTTAACACAAAACATCTCTTTTGAACCAAAGAAGCTGGAGCCTGCAGGATACTGGGAAACAGTAACAGGGAGAAGAGAGCTCTCTCCCCTCTGGATATACAGAGTAAAAGTATTTTCATCAGTCTTGCAGTTTAGGCTTGTTAGAGGCTTATTTCAGCAACATTTACCTGCAGCTGAAGTAGCAAACAGTAAAGCCATGTAGTTTCTGCTCTGAATTCTAGGACTTAAAAATTTATCTTGGTTGCCTTTATGAAACAAACCCCAGCCTACTGTGTGGCAACCTCTATCTCCTGTTGTCAGCATATTCAATTGCAAATCTGAACTTCTGAAGTTTCTTTTCACATAGCTGGAAGAGAGCATGTGGAATCCTGTTGAATTTATCTTCCATTACCCTTCTTGGAGGATGTTTGAGGAACTTCATTAATCTTAAATAAACCCGGTCCTGAAAAAAAACCTGGTAGTCCTTTCTTCCTCTGCACTTAAAAGGAAGGGGAAGGAGTTTGCAATACAGCTTTGACATGTCATATGCAGAGGAAAAAAATCTTGATTTTGAGTCAGTTGTCTCAATGCAAGTGGTGGTGAAATAATTAAACCCTTAATCTTCAGTGAAGATATTATTTTAGTATCAATATACAGCACTTATGGAAAAGCTAACACTTCAGCTGATCTTAGAAATAGGACAGTTATACTAATAGGTCAGCAGAAACCAAATGAAACTGTTGTAGCTGATGGTGGGAGTCTCTGTTTGCTGAATTCCCAAAAGAATTCACTTGAGCAGCTTGTTATCTTCCTGTATAAAAAAAAAAAACCAACAACCCACAACCACAAAAACAACAAACAAACCCCTCTTGAGTTGCCTTTGCTTTCCTAGCAATAATATCTACAGTCTTGCGTTCTTCCTTAAGCCTTTTGGGGACACTGCAGGGTACAGGGAAAGGTGTGGCTAGATGTACAGCTAAAAGGACCTGCTGGCCTGTTGCCCAAAACAAAGGGGACTGTGTTTGGCAACAATGAGACTACTTTTCCTAAACTGGTCAAGCTCAACTTTAAACTGATTAGAAGTTTTCTTTCAGTGGGAAATATTTTTGTTGAGTGAATGAATTTAGTTGCCATGCACAGGCAGCAATTCAACTGGTTGTCATTCTGCCCGTTTTTCTTGAACTGCAGACAGATACGAGAACAGTCCCTTCTGTTTCTGCCTTGCATCCCATTTCTTAAGACAGACAAGTGCCCTGTATTTCCATGGGTGCTTCTATCTACTGGATCTGCACCTGCCTCCTTTATGCTAACAAGATGTCCCTATTGGGGAAACAAAGTTAATTGGCCTTTAATAATCCAGAAGAACTTCAGTAAAAAGTCTGCTACTTGAGTGGCTTGTACAATGTGTGTGTTTTGGTGGTGGTTGGTTTTTTTTTCTCCCCCAGCCTCTTCCAGTTTGTGTACCCTTAACTAATGAACAGACAGTAGGCTTGTCTTCCTAACAGCCCTTGGTGGAATCCTAGAAATATTCCATAGTAGGAAAGGCCTCTGTAGGTGACAAGCTAAAAATCACTCCAGGAGGTTTGAGTGTTCCTGTGCATCTGATGTTTTGATCCAAAGCCATGTTGCTATAATTTGGTATTTCTACCTAGGAGATGACTAAAGCTGTGATTGTCTGTTCTGGTACTATTCCTGTGTTTGTTAGGGACTTGCCTGATTTGGGGAGGGTGTGTGTGCTTAGGTGAAAATAGTTATTTATGTTATACCACAGTTACAGTAAGTCGTCTTTAGTTGCTATGAGTTGCAATGGTACTTTATACCTATATATAACTACTTCATATTTAATGCTGTTTTCTACAAAAATGCTCCTGGACTTAAGTTCTCTGTAGATGGTCTACAGGTCCAATGACTGAAGAAATGAGTCACACTTGCTGCTGGAGCTGCCTTGGTACAGCTTGCAGGAGATCAAATACTTGGTGTGAACTCTGTTTATACAGAAATATGTAATGATCTGGATATTTAGTAGGATTGGCAGAGGGGATCCTGGGGCAACAGCTGATTCTTAAACTCATAAATATTGAGAAAGGAGTAAACCTTGACTGAGTATTGGAGGTCCTGTGGAATGAGAGAGACGCCCATCTGCAGGGTGAATGCTCTGGTGTGTAGAGTTGGGATTGTAGCTGAAGAATACTGTCCTTACCTCATCTATAGGGCTAGGAATGTAAGATAACTAAGACAAAATAATAAATTTTTCTGTATCTCTCTTTTTCTTTAAAGACGGCGATAAAGAAAAACAACCCACGGAAATACCTGCGCAGTGTTGGTGATGGAGAGACTGTAGAATTTGATGTGGTCGAGGGAGAGAAGGTGAGAGATTATGGATACTTAGGGATGTGCTCCAACAGAGTTAACATCATGGTAGCGAGGTGTAACACAGAACCTTAGCTGTGTATCTGGTATTTTTGTCTCGTTACATGAATCCCTAGGGTGGGTGGCATTCATACAGCTTTTCTGTGGAAGATCCGTTTTTAACAGGCTTCATTAAAAAGTACTTCAAAACACTATTTCCTAGTGCTTCTAGAATCTGTAACTTTTACTTGATAGAGCATTTGAAGCTTGTAGCCTGCCCAGTAATCATTAAGAGGCATATATTGCCCTGAAGAATTTGTCTTGGGGTCTGGTAGCTTAATGACTGTAAGAACCTTGAAGATTCTTTTCTCTTCTACGTTCTCAAACATCTTTTGAGGTTTTGTGAGTTGTGGGTGGTTTGGTTTTTTTTTCCTTCTTGCTTTTTTTTTCTCTGAACTTAGCCTGGCTGATAGGGTCTTAACTCATGATTGTAGTTCTTGGTTATGGTGTTGAGAATAACAAACCTGCTTTTGCACTGCATGCGGGGAAGGAATCTCTATAGCTTGGAACTGATACAGAAAAGCCTCTTTTGTGTTTTATCTTTTCCCTGTAGCTGATTATTCTTTTCTTTTCTTAGGGTGCAGAAGCAGCTAATGTCACTGGTCCAGATGGAGTCCCTGTAGAAGGCAGCCGCTATGCTGCAGACCGGCGCCGCTATCGACGTGGCTATTTTGGCCGACGCCGTGGACCACCTCGAAGTGTAAGTTTTATTTCTTAAGTGGTGGTAATCCTACCTCCTCAGCAGTCTTCTGATTTCCCCTTACGAGAGGGGACTACTGGTTCAGCACTGGCGTATAGTTAAGCATTGACAGCTTAAAGTTGTAAGTAGTGTTCAATAATATTCTGGGTTTCCCTAGCAAATCATTGATGTTGATACTGACGTTTTCTATTATTGAGTACCATTTAGGCCCTTCCTTGGCATGTCTTTCTGTAATGTGTTAAAAGCATCTTTTTGGGTGTTAAGGCACCTGTGTGAAGAGTAAACACAACAAAGTGAGACACCTGAGTGGTTTACCATGCTCTTTACCTGAAGCAAGCTGAAGTATGTATATGACCCTAAGTAATATAAACCATAACTTGGAAGGGTTACTTGGAAAACAGCAACTGGTTAGAAGTTCATTGCTTTTTGCATGGCATGGTAGTAGTTTGACCAAATATCTGAAACCTTCATAGGCCTCTGCCTACAGCAGTTCAGTGTAAAGATAATGTTGTTTTTTTTTTCTATAAACTAGCTACACACCACTGTTCATAATATCAGCAAGGTTTGCTAAGCCACTTCCCTGCAAGTTTTTGCAGAGGGAAAAGTATGAGGTACATGGCTGTAATTCTAGCAGTTACTACTCCTGTCCACATTGTTCCAGGCACCAATTTAGCACAAGCGCAATCCAATAAACTAGAACATACTCCAAACTTGATTAGCTTTTCTTTAGGAGTCTGTGATCATCACTTGCAGAAATATGTGAATAATCCAATATGAGCCCTGGTGGAAGTCTCTGCCCAAGCAGCATAACTTCTCTTCTACAGAGTTGACAGTACAGGGGCAAACAGAGCAAGTGTTGTGAAACCCTTCCTTAAAGCCTAGCTGTTTATACTAGCTATCATAAGGTCTTGTCTTTAATCCTGCTGGACACTACTGAGCCTTAAATACATGAAAAGTGTTCTTTCTGAGTCCCTTGGAAATGACTGGAAGCTTGTGCTGATAACTGATTACTTATTACTGAGTATGTCTTTGTTTTTGTGGCAATACAGATTGCAGCTTCAGCTTTCATGCTAAGTGGCAAAGAACTAGGATACTTGGTTTTGTTCAGCCTTTTGATGTTCCTGGTCTTATCTGTTCACTCGCCAACCACCTACATCCCAGTACTGATTCTGTTTCCTTTTGCCTTCCCAAGATTAAAATCTCAACCTTTTATTGGGAGTAAATGCTTTAGATGGTGGTTATCAGTGTTGTCTTGGAACTGCTTTAGATTTTAAATGAGCAGGCATATCACAGCTTAGACAGCCCTGTGTACCGCTGAGTATGAAAAGCAGCTATTTCTTTCTGCCTGAAGAGCGATGAGACCCAGCTTGAATACAGGGAACATTCAGTCTTGGGGTAGTCAATGCTGGGACATGTTCTCTTGGATGTCTAATGCAAGCTCATGCAGCTAAAAACCTGGTTTGCATGCGACACTAACACACTTGCATCCTGGTACTTGAAGATCTACATGAGGGAGGAAAAACACTGTGATATTAGACAGTTTTCCTTTGGCTTGCTTATGAGTCCTCAGACTGATTTGGTGTGGGTACCAGACCTTAGCTGCTGTGTGACTAGTGCCTGATATCCTATGAAGCCATTTCCCATTTCATAACCTAAAACATACTGCTCTTTCTCCAGAAGAATTACAGCTGTCAAAACTTGCAAATGGTAACTTAAAAAAGGATGTTAACCTGGGTGTTAACTCCTCACCATTTTCGTGAGGTTTGTTGGTCATTCTCTTTAGCTGGTTGAGTACCCTCTGAATGACAGGCCTTCCCATCAATGCATTAACTGCTCCTCTGGGTTTGGTAAAGGTAATGTTAAAGTTAGGAGTAAATTCAGTTTCATTCAAGGATGATGAAGACCTTATGATACCATTCCCTTAGCTTGCCACTCTTAACAGGTAAGAAGGTAAATGCTATGGATTGCTGTGACCTTTCAAAGGTGATACTGGCCTGGCAGTAATATTGGCCAGCACCTTCAGCACTCTCAAGTGTATCCTGTGTAGTGACATAAACTTGTATGTGTAAGACTTGTTTAAGTGATATTTCCTTTCCATGTTTGAACTCAGTCAGGAGTTCCTTGTGCAGCTGAAGTTGATGTTCTGCTACGCCTGCTCAACTTGCTGCATGTTGCAGTGGACCCTTCTTGTGTTCTGAGCCAGTTTGAAGTGCAGTCAGTTTTGCTGGGCCTTCTTACCCACTCACTAGTTGCCTGAACAAGTCAAAGCTCTGCTTTAAGGAAGTCTTTGCAGGGACAGTCCCGAAGTTGTCTAGTCCAGGTTGCTGAAACCACTTAAACTTGTCCAGGTAGTCTTGTCATCCCTTGTGTGCTTGCTTTCATAGATCAATTGAGAGTAGAGTGAATCCTCATCTGAAGCTAGCAGTATATTCTCTTGGAGATTTTCAACTCTCATCACAGTTTCTTCACATTGAAACTGCATGTCTGCTGCATCTAGAAAGATGCTTCTGATACCCTTTTTCTTTAACACTTCCATTCCCATGGGTGGAAAGTGGGAAGAAAGGTAGTGGTGTTTGTGAGCCGTAGCAGTATTTGTACACTATTCTGTATGGTCCCATTAACAGGTGCATTAAAGGTTGTGCACCTCTACTTGAAGAAATGTTTCCAGCTAATAGCCCTGCAGAATACTTCTGAGACAGGTGTGAGTTGCTGAAGGTATGGTGCTCTTGGGCTGTTTGCTGAAAGGAGATTTACTCAGCTGCAGTTGACTCTCGCTGCACACCTGAAAGAAGAGGTTTTGGTGCACCCAGGCCTGCTATGCATAAAGATCTACTAGGCTGCAGAGATGAAAGGTGTCCATGCCAATCCTGTATTTGGGAGGGGGTGCAGTTTTATGTGTTAAGGTGACTTTTGACATGGTGGCCTTCTAGATTTCAAGAACTTCTGATGTCAGTTAGCAACTCCACTCCAGCTTTGTAGTACAACAAAAGTAGATTTCTTCTTCTTCACTGGCATGGTTTAAAGCAAACTAAAGGTGCTGTCCTTTGTTTGCCACAATAGCTCAAATGTGTCTGTACTGTGTCTTAAGTTACTGAGTCTGTTTTTTGAACACATCATGTTGTGTGAATTTCTCAGCAGAGAACCTTGAGGAATCTGAGGTATTTAATTGGCTCTAGTGGAACTGTGTCTGGATTGCATGGAAAGTTCTGTGGAAAGCGAAAGTACTTGTTCATATCAGAAAGTTCTTAATTGTATCCACTACAGAAAAGAGGCTGTGCTCTTCGGTAAACTGTGCCAACACAGACACGGCATGGAGCTGTAGTCAGAATGTTAGTGTGGCATGGAGCTGTAGTCAGAATATTAGTACAATGAATCATGGAATAGCCTTGAGAACTGACGATGGCCTCATGTAGATACTGTGTGTGTTACTAATAGAGGAAGCCTCTATACCAGTGAGTCAAAAAAATAAAAAGAGCTTGAGAGCTGTTTTATAAGATGATGTTATTTCTTGTAGAGAAGAGACCTGAAAAAATGAATAGTATTACACAAAAGCTAGAAGCTGATCTGAAGCAATGTAAGAACAAAGGAAGAAATTAGGAGAAGCAGATGGGTAAAAAGCTCATTGCAGTTACAGTTAATGCTTACAAAAATCTTCTTTAGGAGATGGCAGTAATATTTTGTACATTTTTAGGGTTAGAGAAGTCTGTGCAAGATCTTCATAGAGAATTATGCCTATTTTGTTCTTCAGAGGAAAATGTAGAGTGCAGCAGGCCAGCTTCATTCATTTGTCCTTTAGGATAACCTAATCTTTTGTTGGAAGGTTCCTGTGGAGGAGAGAGTGAAACAGGACCATGCATGTGCTAGACATGGTGTAACAGTAAAAATGAAGCTTGACTAATAAATGAATCTAATGTGCTTACTGTCAGTATAGTGAAACAAGACCTCAAAGCTTAGGTACTATTTTCTGGTCAAATTGCATCTGTTTCGGTGACTTCTGACAGCATAATTCTGGAGACATACTTCACTTCTAGCCAATAGACCTATATCAATTGGCAGTGATGTAATAATAGAGTTTTTGTGATACTATAGAAGATGCAGGAAATTATCAGGACTTCTGGGCTAAGCAATTCAGATGCTTTTCTATTCTGTTTAAAACTGATTGTTTAAGCCAAACCCATTTAAAATACTGACATAACATTCAGCTCAAGATGAGTAGGAAAATGTTGAAATTGTTTCTTGAGTAATGCTTCATCAGGTCTAGTCATTCTTTCCATCACTACAGGAGATGGAGCCTTTTATGTGAGATTCTGATGCAGCCCTCTGTAGGGAGGAGTGGACTTGGGCTGTGCCATTAAAAACATGTAGAAATTCAGTACTGCTTTTTTAAAGAGCTGTGAATGTGATCCTGACTGTCAAGTGCTATAGGAGAGCTTTGGCTGATGAAAAATATTGATGTGTCCCTCCCTACAGTTGAGTTGGTTGATGCTTTGTTGATTTTTTTGGAACATTGCCCCTATGACAAGACCTACTAGGCCTTCATGGTTCTGTATTTCTGGCATTGTAGCACTAGAGTGCTGATTCCACGTGTACTTGCTCAGAAATCCTGGAGAAGTGATGATTATGCTGGAACATGTTCAGGATTGCTTTAGTTTGGCATACTCTTCATATCTTGCTGTTCTCCTGTCTCTGTGCTTTGCCAGTCCTCATGTGAGGAAGAGAGTGAGAACAGGAGCAGCATTAGGTAGGTTTGCCATTTGTGAAGCAACAAAAGACACGAATCACTGTTGCCACACACAATACTGGCAGTGCTATTTCTTACTTTACTGTTGGAAAAACTTTTGACTACCCATCACAGGTCTATTAAACTGTAAACATCCTGATACAATTAGGACAGATTGGTAACGGAAAGCAGATATAAGTAGTATAATACTGTCGTAAACTCAGAAGCATAATTTTCCATTTGGGTTCTGAGTCTCTTGTGTACTTCTCAACTTCTATCAGATGCTACCTGTTACTACTATCTACTTAGTCACTTGGAGTTCCTGTGGATATTTAGTTATCCTGATCAGTTTTATATGTGAGAGACCATAATGGATAATGTTATTTGATTGTGGTTTTTAAATTGAATTCTGATTTATCTCAACTCAGCAGCTGACCCTGTCATAATGTTAAGAATAGCTTGTATAGCTGTCTCTAGGTACAACTTGTGAAATACTCCAGCTGCCTTTAGGCCATGTCTTTGTGCTTTTTGGAAACTTGGAAAGCTACAGAGTGCTTGAAATTAATGCATTTGGAGGGTATTTTGCTGTAGAGAGGAGAAGATTGTCCAGGTTAGTCACTGAGGTTCACTTAACTCCCCAAGGTGTTACAACCTACAGCACTCCAGCCTTTCTAAATGTTTATTATCACAATATCTCAGCTAAAGAAAAGTTCATTGCCCATGCAATTACCTGAGATATTCAGATAAAATAGAGCAAAATATGGTAGTGGTTAAAATAGCTGTGCAGAATTGGAAGGAGACCTGTCAAACTTAGCATAGACTACTAAAGGCTGTCAGAAAGCTTTTGTTTCCTACTCTATCAGATACAGAAGATGCACTTCTGTTTCTAGATTTCTTGTTAAATTCCTTCTTTTAAAGGAGGATAGTACAATGGGAACTGAAAATCATCTAATAACTTATAAAACAGACAGTACTGATGGTTGGCATTTCAAAAAAACAAACTAGATGGAAAAAAAACCCTGAAACAAATTGAAATACAACTTTAGTTAACAAGTAAAGGGCAATGATGACCACTGCATCTGTGAATGGTTGAAAATGATTGTGTAGGAGAGTATTTGACACTGTGTAGTACAGTTTTTCTACCTTTAAATTTTTTTTCTGTGGGGTGGGGCTTTGTGTAGAATGAAGCCAGAAGTGGTCTCTGGCAAGTCTGTGCATGATGACTGTTGGTTAACTTTCCGAATTCAGAAGTGTCCTGATCAATAGCTGCCTCCATAACACATTTACCCCTTACAATGCAGTGTCGTGACTTGAAATGCACTTCCATGTGCATCAGAACTGTGATGTTCTCTCATCTCAGAATCTCTGCTGTTCTTGGAGGTATTGTGAGGTAGCCTCCTGGTCTATTACTATGAGGAGCAAAAACAGTGTGATGGACTCTTGTTCTGTTCTACTCTTTGCCTGTATTAAAGCCTTTTGAATGTCTGCTGCTTTTTACTTGATATGCTGGTGTTTCTGTACTGATACATTGTTTTTAAGCTTGTTTCTGTACTGATACACTGTTTTTAAGCTTGTGTTCAGATCACTGGGATTAATACATTGCCCATGAAATAAGGTAATGCTTCATCTTTGTCTTCTGTTTTCTTTTGGTTGTAGGGTGGTGAGGGAGAGATCAAGGATGGGGTCACAGAAGGAGGACAACTTCATCAGCAAGTCCATAGGAACCCTACCTATCGTCCCCGCTATCGCAGGTTTGTACTGTTTCCTTGATCATCATTACATTTGGCTGTTGTTGTGATCTATGCAGGCTTCGTTAAAAGCAGGAAGCTGTATTCCCTAGTGTTAATGTGTATTCCGATGGTAGAGATGGGGAGAAACGTTTTAATTAGTAGGAGAAAGGTAAGCCACAGGAGTAAGGAAACAATCATAAATTTTTTTAATGTGCTTACATATTGCTCAGAGCCAGGAATAGGTCTAGAAAAGGCAAATAATTCTTAGGATCCTGTTACTTCTCACAATTAAGCAATGTACTGGAAGTTGCAGGGTCCGTGTCTTCTCAGCTGAACTCTTAGGCTTCCCTAGACAAGTAGTGAATCCAAATTCCACTTGATCTGGGACAGTTAGGCCCACCATCTGCAGGGGCAAGGGTGTGCTTTATAACTCTTCTCTTGTGGACTGCAGACAGTAGTTTGCAATTAAGCACTGAACTAGTAGGTTGTGCGCATCCAGCTCACTCCTAAATGTCATGCAGGCTTGGTTTTATGCACTGGTGCTCCTTCTAGGTACAGAGGGAAGCCTACTTCTCAGTGAAGACTGAAGTTGTATCCTCTTACAGGCTGTTCAACTCTATGATGGTACTATAGTTACCTTGTAGCATCCTGTGCTAGTGGAGGGTATTGCTGTCAGTCAAGATATAAAATTTAGGTTCATTGAGGGTTCCTAAAGAAGAAGGTAACAAAATAGGATTATTAAAGTGACTCTTGCTAGAATTTTTGGAGAAAAGCAGTATACAGATACAGGAGAGCTTCTGGAATAATAAAATAAAGCTTACCAAAATGATTGAAGGGCCGGGGGGGGGAAATGTGTTAAGTGTAGAATTGGCTGGGGAGTCTTGAGGCTGGGAGAAGAGGCAAATGAAGGTGGATATAGAGGTCCTCTAAATAATGAGTAGCATGGAAAGGATGGATGAAATTTAGTTTCGCTGTTTCTTCTGATGACATGCAGAATTGAACTCTACAGCTTGAGGAGAGTTATAAAGCAGGTATGCTTATTGCAGTGCAAGGGGGATTGCTCCTCTTAACTTGCACAGAGTTTCAACAAGCAGTCCAGTATTTATAATATAGTCATGTTAAATACATAAGGTTTCCAAACATTCAGAATCTGGTGTCTCTTAAAGATGTACTTTTTCATCTCCTTGGGCAGTTACCTGAAGTTCTTGTTTATCTTTGCATACATTAGCAGTCTTCGTTATTTAGTTTGTTATCTTAAAACATCTGCTAGCAAACGATTAACCCTTCCTTATTGTCCACTCTATAAACATGTAAAGCTAATACATGCCCACTTGGCCAGTTGTAATTTATATCAGCATGATCCTGGACAGGGATCCACCTTCTTCAGGGTGGGGGCCATTTAAGTAAGAAGTCACTGATCTATTACTAGCACAATTATTTTACTCTAGTTTTTCTTTTAGCAGTTAGCATGTCCTCATCAGAAGGCTCCTTATTTACATTCTTGTTGAGCTCACCTACATCGGTACTAACTGTCCCTTCTTGAAGTGCTAAGCTCCAGGGTGTTAATGTTTCTGTTATTTATGCAGTTTCTGTCTGCAGCAGAGTTTTAGGTTTTTCACTATATCTCTGATAAAAAAAACCCAAAACCTAACAAGACTGTGAGGAGCATTCAGATGAAGGAAATAGGAGACATGCTGAAAAACCAAGAGAGGTTCATAAAACCATAGGACAGCTGAGGCTGGAAGGGACCTTTAAAAAAAAAAAAATCATCTGGCTGAACCTTTTGTGGGAAAGGGAGCCTAGATGAGCCTAGGTGCTAGATTTAGCACCCTGTTGAATCGCATCTTGAAAGCCTTCGGTGGTGGGGACTCTACCACATTCCTGGGGAGGGTTGTTCCAGTAAATGATTGATCTCACTGTAAATCTTTATTGTGTAAAGATAAAACCTGTCCCGGTGCAACTTGTACCTGTTGCCCCTTGTTTTCTTAGTGCGTCTCCTTGTGAAGAGGAAGTCTCTGTCCTCTTTTTAGTTGCCCTTTAAGTACTGGAATACTGTGATGGGTTCCCTTCTAAGCCTTCTCTTCTCCAGGGAAAAAAGACCTCACTCTTCCCTCATAGGTCAGTTCCTCCAAGCCTTTGATCATCTGGGCCCTCCTTTGGGCTGTATCCAGTCTGTCTGCCTCCTTTTTGAATTGTGGGGCCAGAATTGGGCAGAGTATGCCAGGTGTGGCTTGATAAGTGCTGAGTAAGGTGGGATGTTGACATCTCTCTCTTTGCTACTAATGTCTCTGTGGATGCAGCCCAGAATCCATTTGCCTTTGCTGCAGTGGTGCACTGCTGACTCATGCTCAGGGTGTTGACTTGGGTTGTTAAGCATACAGCAGGCTGCTGGAGCTTTTTGCCATGGGATTTTGGTTATGTTAAAAGCTTGGAGACTAGTCAAATAACTGGAAGAGGACACCATTGTGATATCCCTGAATAGGCAAACTCTGTCTTGCTCAGGAAATCCCCAGTGTGGAAACCAATTAATTGGCAGCTGGGAGGCTGGAAGGTAGGCTTCCTTGTCCTTATTTTGCCCCTAGGGATTCATAGAACTGGGATAAATGAACACTTGGAAGACCTAGTAGACCATTCATTCTTACATTCTTAGTAAAGATCACTTTGAGTTCACATGAACACTGATGCTTTCCGGTGGGATATGTGGACAAAGTTGCTGAGTCATCACTGTTAGTCATACATTAAGCTGGTCAGTGTAGAGTTGCTTTCTTTGTTTTCCAGACTCTACACTAAGGGAACGATTCCATAGCCAAGGAATTTGGTGTGGTTAAAAATACCAGTGTGAAATAGCTAGCCTCTGACTATGATACCTTTTGAGATGTTGCTTCACCTTTTTTCCCCAAAATTCCTTTCAGTAGAAAAGATCACGCAAATTCTTGGCTTCTTGTGAATTGTTTTGTCTTGGAAGATGAGTGACATGTTAAATAAAACACTGGATTACTTTCACTGATGTTCTTTGTAAAATATTGTGACATGGTCCTTCACAATATCCTTCTCTCAAAATTGGGGAGGAATGGATTTGTTCAGTGGATGAGGAATTCATTGGATGGTCACATCCAAAGGGTAGTGGTCAATGGCCTCATGTCCATATGGAGATCAGTGATGCTTGATGTCCCTCGGGTCCATATTGGGAGTTTAATATCACCAGTGACACAGGCAGTGGGATTGAGTGTCGCACCCTCAGTGAGTTTGCCGGTGACAGCAAGCTAAGTGGTGCAGCTGACACCTGAGGGTCAGGATGCCATCCAGAGGGACCTGGACAAGCTCAGGAAGTGGAGACATGTGAACCTTGTGAGATTCTACCTCTACTCTGAGCTTTTCTGTCTGAATGTTTGTGTTTGTTCTCTCCTATATTGGATCGTGGGAAAAGGGGTAATACCGATGCTTGTAGGGATCTGAGCTGAATAAATTTTATTCTTGAAAGTCATCATTAGCATAGGCAGTCAGGAATAGCACCACACCAAGCACAGTGAGGCATCTGAGCTTTTGCATGCCATGTGGGTGAATCACAAGCTGGGTAACTTGCTTATGGCTAATGGGAATTTATGCATTTCTGATGCACTTTTTTCTGTAAGAGGTATAGTATATCCTGTATGAGTGGGGGATGTTTCTGTTTGAGTTAACAGGTAGATAATTACTTGCATTTACACACATAAATCCAGTCACTTTTATGTTGGGTTCTTTTGGGAAAGCTAAACTAGTTTTTGGGATCAGCTAAGCCAGCTAATGGGAACTAGATAGTAGGCAGTTACTTTATTACTTTCAGCTGTGTTTTGACAGTTCAGAAACACACTTTGCTTATACTGGAAATGGGATGAAATGCTCTTGCATATTTCAGGAACATAGGCTTGATAGCTTAGTGTTAATGAGGTCCAGCTTGCCAGACGGATACATGCTATGCTTTTTCACAAGGTCAGGAGGGGCAACATAAAACAAAGAGTGAAAATTCAAGAATGGCTTACAGGTGGAATTGAGATTCCCAGGGATTGCATCATTAATTTTGAATATAGCTTGGCATATATCTTGGCATATAGCTATGCCAAGGCTAACTTGATGGAATCAGCCTGTGTGGCAATTACTGTCTTGTTTCTTTTCCTAGCCAGCAATTCAAATGGGCTAACTATGCCTTTATTGTGTGACAGACAGTAGAATATGCTGATGTAGCTTCAGCAGTGAAGAGATATTCAGGTTGCTTCTCCTTCCCTTCCAACTATGTGCCAGCCAAACTCCAGAGGGATGGTTTGCTAGCATTCAAAGTTGTTAAAGATGGTGCTTGGTTAGAGAGGCTTTTGCTGGGCTAAAATTATGCTAGTTTAACCTTCATTTCTTTCCCTCTTCAAGAGGCCCCCCACGTCCACGCCCTGCCCCAGTGGCTGGAGAAACTGAAAATAAAGAGAACCATCATGAACCCAATGCTATGAGTCAGCAGCCACTTCGCCGTGGGTATAGGCGCCCATACAACTACCGACGTCGACCTCGTCCACCCAATGCTCCAGCTCAGGATGGGAAAGAGGTAAGCATGCTCCTGGCAGAGACCAAGATTTGGATAGGGTGAATGCCCAAGACCTTCTGTCCTGTGGGAGTGTTGATTTAAGTGTATTTTTGGTGTGCTGGAGGAGTCTGATGGCCAGAGTCCAAAGTGCTGTTGGTTGAAGGTAGCTGGTTTCGTTGCCTGTTCCTTGTCACCTTCTTTGAGAAGGAACACCTTCTCTTAAATGAAACTAGCAGTGGGATAGAGATGGCTTCTGGGTAGTTTGTAACTGCAGTGAAATTACAACAAATATTTTTGAAGCAGAGGGAAAACACAACTGTTTCTAGCTTCTCAAACCTTCAGTCTGTATGTAGTATAAGAGATTTCAAAGCTCCAGATCAATTTCCTGAACTGCTTGAACCAGATGATTTCAGGGAACTGTTTGCAAACCCAGATTTTACCTTAATGAGGATAAGAGTTTCTTGTTCTATATATCTATTTGAGGTGGTCTATTGACAGAATCTGCTGTGTAATACTTAGGCTTTAATGTTTTTCCTATAGTTTATATTATCTGAGTATTTGTTTTCCATTATTATTTTAAAACCTGGGTTATATTGGCCCTGCCACTGAACAGAGGAAGGGTCTGGAGGTCAGCCTTTGCCTATAACAAATGTTTATTTTGTCTCAGACAAAGGTGACTGAAACACCTGCTGAAAATCCTGCTCCAGTGACCGAGCAGAGTGGTGCTGAATAATGTCCGGCTCCCCAGGCACCTTTATCATCCCTCAGGTAAGGAATATATATTTAGTTGCTGTTCCCCAGCTGAAGCAGCACTGTGTACACTTCTAGGACTTGGACTCTGGCCACATCCCCTTATGTGTGGCTAGATACTTGCAATAACTTCAGAGTGCTAGATAGGCAAACCAAGAACAGCCTGCTGCTTTTTCTTTGTCCTCTGCCTTGGTGTCTGTATTTGTTGCAAAGTAAACTTTGCTTTATAATTCTGATTTTTTTCAGGAAGAACTATCTGGTCTATGTAGCAATAGCATCTGCTCATGAGTTAGTAATGTTTTGCTTTAGGAAGATAGTGTACTCTCAGCTTACAGGCAGGATATAAGCCAGTTACGCTTATCCTATCTATTGTAAAACTCCCTTTCCACCTGACACTCTACCTTTTCAACAAAATGAAGTTTAAACTGCATTTTCTTAAATATGGCTCTTTAACAGGTGTCCTAAAATACAACTCAAAAGTAACACCAAAGAAACACACAAGCAATAAATTGTCAACAGTGATGATGAAAGCAAAGATTTGAAACATCGGAACTTAAAACAAAAAATTACCAGCAGCTGAGATCCAGGGAACGCCTGCAAGATAGATGCTTGAAGAGAAGAAAAGAGAGCGAGATTCAGAAAGAGCAACCTCCCCAGTTTCAACAGTAACTGTGGGGGTTTTTTTTCCAGAATGTCACTGTTTCGCTAGTATTGAATTTTTCAATTTTTCTTTTGGTAAACTGAAAAGGGAAAAAAAACCCAACCAAAGAACTGAAATTGAAATCAGATGCTTTTTTTATTGGATGCTGGTGCTAAACCTCCCAGGTGTGGTGATTTTTATTTTTTTTTTCTGTGCCAGTCCTGTTTACTGCAGGACACGGGGAGGAGAAACTTCCGCTTTCCTTGGTAAGATCTATTTGAAACTGCAGCATGGGTGACGTTCCTCACAAATAAAAGTTATTTCAACTACAAAAAAAAACCCTGTCTTAGTATGTTTGTTCATATTTACTTTTAAAATAACTCATTATTTTAATCTTGCTGCTTTAGCATTTATATGTGAAAATGAGATCTGCCCCTTTAGAACTTGCTGATGCATCTTGTCTAAAAACTATGCTGGATGATAGATGTGCAAGGAAATAGCCAGGTTAGGTGGGTCTACTTCAACCCAAAACAACTTCTGCAAAGAAATTACATAACGGAGCTATAACCTACAGTGAGTGTCCTCTCTGCTTTCCTGGCAGAAATGCTATTAGTGGCTGGGTTTAGCTGTAACCATCTTGTGGTAGAAGTTACTGGGATATTATTTTGCCCATCTGTTTCACTAGGCTTTTGTGTTCTGTAAACAGCAGAATCCAAGCTTGGAGACTCCTGCTGAAAAAGACAAAGGGCCTTAGTAACTGCCACTTCATTCAAGCTTCTGTTCAAAATAGTGGCAGTATGTTTTATCAGCTTGTCCACTTTTCTCTATTTGAAACCAGTAAAATCTCTGTACCTGGGCCATCTTGTGTAAATAATTAGCTGTCTTACTAATGGGTGTGTCTTTCTAATGTTTCTCCCTAAAACTTGGATGTCTTGCAAATGTTATCATCTACTTCCAGCTGTTTAATATGGGTGTATTTCTTCAGCTATCTTGTTGGACTAGAGAATGAAGGACACAACATTTCTCACGTTCCTGCCTTGCAGTTCCTGTTATCCAAACCTTAGAGTATTTGTTTACTTAAACCACCTTTTTATGTTCTTAGCTATGCAATCTTTGCCCAGCCTTTACTGAATAACAATTCATGTAAAATCCCTTGGTCTGGAGCAATACTCTTAACTGTACACACGTAGGACTGAATGACAGTAGAGAATTCTTGGCAGGTGTTTTCTGACCTTGTCTCCTCTAGTTTCCCTGTTCTTGCACACTAATAATTAAAAATTGTATGAGGTTCTCTGGAGATGGTTTCTCATGTTACTCCTCGGGAAATGAGAAGTTGGAGGGAGTGCAGTGGATAACTGCTACAAAGCACTTTGCTTACCACTTCTGGGAAGGTGAGGAATTTGCCCCTCTTGCCTTTGCCTTGAGGGGTGAGTGGCACAAGGTTTAGTGATGGATGAGTTACATCTGCCCACAGCTGACTGCACTGGGGATTTCCTGCTTGCTTTTGCAATGAATTGGGAACTTCTAATAAGGTGTGAAGTGCAAGCTACAGGCTTGGTTCAGGAAGGAGAATGCTTCTCACTCCCTTGAGTACATACACTGCTGCATTCACTGCAAGCTTGTGTAGTATAACCTGCCATTGCAGCACTGGATCACTTACACAGCAGTTCCAAAAGGGACATTGATACAAGGGTTGCTGTGAGACTTGAGTTTCTGAACCAAACTGGTAAGCTGTAGACTGGGACATGGTGGTATTCTAATGTCTTTCCTTGGAAGATGAATATGGCTGTTGAGACACAACGTGAAATCTAACTAAGGTGAGGGAAATGTAAGCAATGCACCTCTTAAAAATTCTTAAGCAAGATAACTGTTTGTAGGCTTCAGTTTTTTGTTCAGAACCTAATTTATTTGAGGCAGATTGGGGCAAGGTTAGCTGTTTTATCATAATATAAACAAATGTGAGATTCATAAATAGTAAAAGGTAGCTGCAGAATTTGTCATACAAACTGCTTGAACTGCCTTTGGTTGTTCAAAAGTGCTTTTCTCAAAGTGAGACTTTAAAGGCCAAAAATAAGGCCAAAAAGAATTTTCTTAATCTCTGCAAAAATGTAGGTCATATTGAATCGTTTTCACACAGGTACCTAACTAGCTATTTTTATTTTATGAAAGGATTAATTGAAGGAGAGATGCAAGTAGTGTCCTAGTATCTTGTTCTCTCTTCTTTCAATCCTACTTTTGTGATAAAAGGCATCTTGGCATAAAGGAGAAGTTTGTGACTGACAACCCCCTTCATCCCTGAGTTCCTGGTTATGAAAGTACAGACTCAGGTCTATCAAGTCTAAAGCACTTACTGAAAGTACATTTTAGAAGTTGCAGGCTGGGCACAAATTGTGCCCTTACTAGGCTGCGTGTTCTCTTGTTGGTGGAACTTTGGCTGAAGAAATACAGAACCTGGTGCTCAGGATTGAAAGTCAGTTCTCTTGGCAACTGTGATGCTTGTGTACCTGGAACTTAAGGCTATGGGTTACTTGCCTCAAGTAGAACCTCAGATGAGTGCTTAGTTTGTGTTGTTTTGTTTAAGACTTTCAGCTACAAGAATTTGAATTTGCAGGGTAATTAACATGCTTTTATACCTACTTGGAGCCACTATTGTTTTTTTTTTTTTTTTGCTATGTTCATTCTTCCCTTTCATGGGCACTTACAAGGGCTTATACTTGGAGAGGATTACACTTTTATAGTGTAATCATTTTACAGTGTTTTCATAATACTCTGCTTGCCTTGACCGTAACCAGGCTATTTGCTTGGGAAGGCTGCTGTCTACTGCAACTTAGCCACAAAAACATTCTCTGTGGCTTGCGAAGGACAAAGAAGGGAAGAAGAAAGTTCTGTAGGCCTTTGTCTGTGCACTATTTTCATTTAAACTGATAGTCTTGCAATGACAAGATATTCACTGATTCAGAGAAGTAAGTGTCCTGTAAACTTCTGCATTGAGTAGTAACATATCTATGTGCAAGCCCTTCCCATCCACTTCTGGGGGAGGACTGTATGCAGGTGCAACAAATACCTTGGAAGTGAAATAGACTTTGTGCTGCAGTTGGAAAAACCTTGGAAATAAGTTTGTGCTACATAAAACTTGATTTCACAACCCTTATGGCAAGCTGTATGCATACTTACTTCATGCCAGGGGCACATGCTTGAAGCTTCCCCCATAGAACACTAGCATGAATTTTCATGTAATTTGGGTAGCAAAGTTGTTGACAACAGCTGCATAAGCCAAGTGGCAGTGGGATCCTTGCTCAAGTGTAAAGGAGATGAAAGTTTTGGAGTGGTAGCTTGAACTCTTCATTTTGTGCTGCTGACAGTGGAGCAATGCAGCTGTGATTTTGAGTCTTAGAGCTAGACAGTGATTCATGGAGCAGAAAATTGATCCTGATAACTTAATACCACTAGCTGATGAGATGAATAATTACTTCTAATACTTTAAAATGTGATAGGAAAGACCTAGAGGAGGTTGTCGCTGAGTTCAGAGTTTCATCATGTTTCCTGACTATTGTTAAAATGTGTCATTCTTCAATGCTTGGCTATCAGCCTGGAGTTTTCACTTGTAAAGACCATGTAGGTCCTTAGAATTAAGTCAGGAATTCTAAGGCTGACTGGCCATAAAGTTTGTGCCTGTAGTACAGAAAGAGATCTGTTCTCAGTATAGAGTGTGGGTTAAATGCGTGAAGATCCCTGCAATCCTAGCTCAGATAAGTAGTTAGTATCAGCCTGGAACTCTACTTTACCTGCACCTCAAGCTAGTCTCATGCTTCTCTTTAAACATACTAGCTAACAGCAGTTAGGTGGTAAGAATAAAAATAGGCTTTGTACAGTGTATCTGTAATAAGTCTTGTTTCCAAAAGCTTATCAGGTCTGTGTTCTGCAGTTTCTGCTCAGTGTGTTGGGCCAGACAATTATTTTCACTTACATTACACGATACTCATGTTTTTGTCCATGACTTGCAGAGTGCTGTTAACAGTTTTTAGTGGCCTCTAAATCTTGCTGCTCTTCCTTTAAAATGCTCTGTGTAATGCAGTGGTGGTGTATATATAACAAACTACAAGTAAAATCCCAGTGATTTCACAACCTTGGGATAGTATCCCAAATGTGACATGAGAGCTTAAACAGTCACTAAACTAACTTGCTCTAACTAGTATCTCCACATGCCTTTATTCAGTCTGGCTTTCTATAAATGGGAAGACGCCATGTGTCCTCTTTTTTTCACCATTTGACTTTCTGAGGAGCCAAAGAGAATTTCCTAGTTGCTAGCAGACCTCAATCCTCGTGTAAAATTACATCACCTCAAAACTTTGCATGTAGGCAGTAAGATTACATATTCTGATGATCCAAACCCAGAGCATCTACAGAAAACTAGCCGTTTCTCAGAAACAGAATAATAAGAAAATATGATACTATGCTTTTTGTTGGAAAAATGTAAATGCATTTTACAGTAATGCAGAAGCAGGGAGAAGGCAGTGCTATAAAAAAGAAATCAGTATTAATAGAATGCGCACGGAAAAGGCACTGCCATTTTCATGCTGTTAGTGCCTAGGTGGTATAGTCCTTGCCCTGGAGGAAATGACTGACTCAAAAGCAATGTTGTTCACCCTCTTTGTTCTCAATAAGGTCTTTGCTCCTCTGCTAAGAATGCCAGCAAAAAGATTATTGTAATAATAGTATATGTAAGTAGTGCTGATAAAGGTTTGATAATCTCTCCATACACGTTTCAGGAAAAATTGCTGCAAGGATCTGGACTGAAATTCTGGAACAATTTATGCCAACAAGTAGAACAGCTAGTATGGATTTTCTTCTTTAGCCAAGGGCTGGAAAGCACTACCAATAAATTAAATATTCTAAATGGAGCTCTAGGCATGTTCTGACAAGGATTGAGATCCTAAGTGGACATGTGAAATGTCCACTGTTCCTTCTCAGTTGTTTTACACTGGAGAGGGCAGAGTTTCCACCATCAAAATTTCCTGGGAGGCTGCATATTGGTCTTTTGGCTGTCTTGTCTGTTTCTTGGTAAGAAACTTAATGAAAACTAAACAGTGTTGAGAATCCAGGTAGATCTGATGAATGCTAGACAAAAAGGGGCTGCAGGACACTTTGCACACCTCCGTTCTACAGGCAAGATAGCTCTTTACATTCAGAAGAGGAATGCACTTTGAGCTACACCATTACAGACTATTTGGACCAGACAACATATGGCTCAGGTTTGATGGCTATGGGATAGTTTCCTCTTAGGCATCCAACCCTCGCCTTGCTGAGAAGTTAAGTACATAACTAAAATCAGTAAATTTGTTGTGAAAAGGACAGTAAAAGCATTGCAGTGTTAAAACACTGGCACATCTACTATCCTTGATTATTTTTTAAGGGTCAAGTCCTTTTTGCTAAGCTTCACATACTTCTTAATTAAAGCTGATAGCCAATGGTGGCAGGAAAACTCAGCCTGTCTACCCATGCAAAATGAACTGGGGTGAATACAGATTTCATACCTGTCCAGGTGTCTGCATAACAAGAAAGAAAAAAATTTCAACTCACTTGTGACATGTTTACTAAGTGTTACATAATAGAGGCTAAGGAATGAATAACTAAGGAAACAGAATTCCTTACTGCTCTATTCAGGCATACAGATTGGGAGTACACTGATGCCAAATTCTCTTGCTTCTCTGGCGGTTTTGCAGAAGCATGCTTTGCCTTGAGTCCAGTACAGGAAGCACCTGTGAGCAACTGCTGTATGGCCTAACAGCACAAAAGTGGAGTTCAGTGAGAGTGAAAATAAAGCTAAACTGCTGCTGCTGGTTTTCATTACGGAAAGCATTGGTGGGGGAGGATTAAGATATGTTAACCCAGCAATCTGGGTTACTGCTGGCAAACTTTTGACAGATTATTTAGAGGTGATTTGAATCATTAAATACCTTTTCAAAGGAGATGGAGATGCACTCACATGCTACGCGGTGCCTACTTTCTAGTTGAAAAAGGAAAGATCCTTCTCAAAACTTGCATTTACTTTCATCTCAGGTAAAATACTCGATTATACATTAACTTGAAGCCACAAGGTGGTGCTCTTAATCCACCATCTTGACTACAAAAGAATAATTTTTTAATCTTTTCTTCCTTTTTTAATATTGCACAGTAGGACCATAAGGATAAAAGCATGTTTTATAACACGGTTAATTTGGTTTCTGCAGCAGTCCCATAGACTACACCACACACAGTGCAGTCTGTAACAGTAAACAATTTTTTCTTAGATGGGATGTGCTACCTTCAAAGGGTTTGAGAAGAACAATCTTTCTGGGAAAACCAGACCAAAGAAATGGTTAAAAATCCATGGTTAAAAAATGAAACACCTACAAATGAGCTATCTGAATAATCAAATTGTGTAACTGAACGCCTAGTTGGCAATCCCACATCAAACTAACTCTATCTGCAAATCTAGAATTTCACCTGTTTTTCATTGGTGGTGGTGGTGGTGTAGTAATTCTTTGGTTTTCCTTGAAAGGCATTTGCTGGTACAATACTACTGTGACGTCCAAAGCACCCCCTCTGCTTCTTCCCCGATTTGTTCTGGTGTCAAAATAATTCTGTGTATATAAGTATGATCTTTCAGGAAGAAAAAAGGCATGCAAGTTGTGTATGTACACATGCTACAAGGATTACTGATGAGCATAATAAAAATAGACATATTTTTACCTTTTATTCAACAATAAAAATATATATGTGTAATCTCACTAAATTACTTCCATAGACATATAGTTGTAAGTAGTTTTAGCAAGATGAAAGCAAATCCATTTTCCACAATGTTTGTGAAACCTCCACAGCTGGAAAACAAGAAGACTGGAGTGATTTTCCAAGGGATGTAGTTCTTCTGCCACCATGACTGAATTAAATTTATTCCTCTTTTTGCTCTTTACCTTTGGATTCTATTAGCACCTCTTGCCATTTCTTCTCTATCTCTTCTTTGCAACTCAGGAAGGCATCTTCCAAACGCTTCATGGAGTTGGCTAAGTCTGGGTTGGTACGTATGACTACCATGTCATATGCCGTCCAGGTTGCCTGCACTACAAACCCAACAGACAGTACTAAGCCAGGAATTTTGGCTAAATAAAAGCAAAAGCTGATTCAATAAATTAATAAAGGACCTGAATTATTACCAGTTCAGATCTTATGTCAGAGAAGGCCTGTTGTAAAATGAAGTGGAAACTGCCCACAGTAATACTGAAGATTGCATAAAAGACTTCAGTATTACTTCTTTACAATAATGTCTCAAAATACTTAGGAATGGAAGTACAATGATGTAAATTACAAAAGGTAGATAGACACTTTACCTAAAAATTACAACAAAACACATAATTAAAAAGAAGGGTTCAACAGACTTTTAAAATAAATGAACCAAAGAATCTTCTCTCCAGATCAGTTACAGTCAAGAGGCTTGTGTTGGGTAAGGAAGAGTAAGACCAAAAAGGCTGCAGCAAAGAGATGCAAGGTTTTAAGAACAACCTAAATAATGAAACTGGTATTGAAATAATGAGTATCTGATAAAGCAGAGCAAATAGTTTTAGCACTTATTTCATACTTTCCCTTTTGTTTTACCATAAATTGACTGTAGTTTTCTCAATGGCACTCATAAGTTGTGTAAATAGTTTAATTCACCGTTTCCATCTATTCTTGTTAGTTGCATACAGTTTCTGATAGAATTGTTGCAGAACATGGAGAGGAATACAGTCCTCTCCATACATACATACAGGACTAAGATTATATTTGCACAGGAGTCTTTATTCTAGCTGAGGAATTAAAACACATCATGCACTGACCTAAGAGGTGCTATATATCCCACCACTTTTCAGAATTAAGTTTCATTTTACATACCATGTTTTAATAATTGCACATTAAATACCTTAGTATTATTTCAGTTTTCAACCACCACTCTGAACTGCGCATCCATCACCTATTAATTTTCAATTCTGAGCCATCCAAAACTTTAGATTGTTTGCATGCTTTCTCCCAATTAAGGACATTAGGGCATTAGTTGATGATGATTGTTTCCACTTATATTTCTATCACACAGAAATTTACAGCAATAAATAGAAATAATAAATCTTCAGTATCTTCAGGCTAGTAGACAAATGCATATCATTCTTAATAAAGACCTGTACCTGTTAGTTTTTCCATTTCCTCTGTAAGTTTTTCTAAGTCCCTCTTCAGGTCCTCCATTGTCTTTACCAGGTTTTCATAGTTTCCTTCCCGAGGTTCTGATTCGGCCATCTACAAGGAAAACAAGAATTTTATACTTTATATTGAAGTTAATTGATTTTCACAGTTGAGAGAAAGTAACATTGCAATAAATCAAAAAGAAAAAAACCAACACAGAAGTATATAAAAATTCAATTTTCACAGGAATTCAGTAAGAATCTGACCTTGAAGTTACTGGTCATCACCTGTATGCTGGATACTATTTCCAATTAATTTTGAGATTCATTTAGAATTCAAGTAGAATTACATTCAGATATGCTGCATTTGTGCCAAATAAAGATTTTGGTATCAGTAAACAAAAAGATCACTGTGTCAAACACTTCATTAGAAAATTTTACCTATTACTCTGTTACAGTTGTCTTCAAGCTTCTCTCCCAAACACTCTGATGTAAAGCAATTACAGTTTTAAAAGTTAGTTGTAAAATCACTGCTTGTATCCAGTATTTCTCAGTCACATGCTACAGCCAGGTGCCTACATACACTGAGGTCTGTACATACACCAGATAAGCAGCCAAGCGCTTGGCTTGTGATTTACTAACCTCTGCCAAAGTTGTAGGTAGTGAAAATTCAGGAAATAAAAATACTCGGGAAAAAATATAGGGGAGGCCCAACTTAGGCCATTCTAAGTTTCAGCACCTTGGTATTAACCGAAAATGCGATGCACAGGTTTGCCTTTTATTTCCTTTTCTGAAAACCAGAGGGATGGGACGGAACTACGAAGCGATGGAAGAGCTTCCCTGGAGTGACTATACCCATCACACTGCTGGCATAGCTGTTGTCAGTTGCTTTTCTTAGATACAATTTCTCAGATTCGGTGGGTATCTGCTTTCTGTTTTTTATTGTCAATAGATGTGGAAGGAACGCAACGGTTTAGAACGGCGCTACAGCATTTTCAAAGCGATGACGAGCCTTATCAAGACGCTGGGTGTTCAAGGGTCTCGCCACACAGATTTCCTAACTGTGTGCCGGCAAACCCTTTCCCCCAGAGACCCTGAAAAGCCCAAACTCCTTGTTCTACCACAGGCCTGAGGAGCCCTCCCGGCCGCTGGCCGTCGCCCACCCGTGAGCAGCCCGCTCCCCCCTGAGGGGACCCTTCTCCCGCCCCACCCGCCGGCCCCGCCCGCGCCTCACCCTCCCCCTTTCCCGCCGCCGCCGCGCGCTCCGCCGCGCGCGGCCCGGTGTCGGCGCCGGCCAGGCCACGCCCCTTAGCCGCCACGCTATTGGTGAATCCCCTGAAGTTGGAACGAGAGCGCCGCTTTTCTCGCTTTTTATTGGTTCCCGCCCTCTGTCACTCAGCCCCGCCGCGCCACGCCCCCGGCTGAGCCACGCCCACACCGCGACACGCCCCCGCCGGCAGCGGCCATCTTCGCGCGCCCCGCCCTCCCGCCGCTCCGCGCGCGGCCCC
>JAVJGJ010000057.1:9363602-9416871 GCA_035590215.1 Microhierax caerulescens | reverse complement strand
GCTAGGCGGCCGAGGGACAAGGGGAAGGGCACAGGTTCGCCCCCGGCGCCGCGGCAGGGAGGCGCTCCCCGGCTCTGGGCCCGGACTGTGGCACGGCTCCCTGTCCCGCCACCCGCCTCCTTCCGGCGCACCCGCAGCCAGACCAGGGCCCGGCAGGCCTCTCAGCCGGCCAGGCAACCCCCCCGTGGTCTCTGGGGTAGGCCGGGCCTGCTGGGCAGCGCCTTGTCCCCTGCCTGCCGCGGTGCCGTAGTTGCCCTTCCCCGGAGGCTGCACAACAGGAGGTAACCCCCTTCCCCGCTTACGGCCCCGCTTATCCCCGGGCTGCGTAGCCCCCTTAGGTAGCCCGCTGCGGGCCTCCCCTCACCCTCCTTCGCTGCCGCCCAAGCCAGGCCAGCTCCTGGCAGTTGACGCTGTGGCAGGACTGGTCACACCAGCTGACCTGTCATTTCTGGAACTGTCCTGAAAGTAACCCAAAAGTTACAGTCTTGAGCCCAAAGTTTGAAAGTTGGGTGGTACCTCTGCTGCTGTTCTCTGGGGACCCATCTCCCTGCCTGCGGGATGGAGGGAGACCTCAGGCCAGGGCCTGGACTGACTGTGCATGGGGCAGCAGTTTTAAACTAGGAGAGACTAGGTTTAGATTAGATACAAGGAATACGTTATGGTGAGGGTGGTGAGGCACTGGAACAGGTTGCCCCGAGAAGCTGTGGGTGCCCCATCTGTGGAAGGCTTCAAGGCCAGGTTGGATGGGGCTTTGAGCAACCTGGTCTAGTGGAAGGTGCCCCTGCCCATGGCAGGGGGTTGGACTAGGGCATCTTTGAAGGTCCCTTCCAACCCAAACTGTTCTGTGATACTATGATTGTCCTTAAAAATAATTGGGAGGAGGTGTGCCCAAGAGTAAGCCAAGAATTGGCTGAAGACTAAGCAGCAAGACTCAAGTGTTTCTTCTCTGAATTGCTCATGACCTAAATTAAGTCCCATTCCAGATCAATAGCCAAACCTTAAACTGTTTGGGTTGTCTCTTGTTCTCCTTTTACATCTATACAAACACAAAGAGTCCTGTTTTTTAAGGGATCAATATATTCATATTCTCATGCGTGAAGCTTACTCATCTCATGCTATCACCGCTCATCTCACTGCCAGATAACTAGCTGGTTTAAAGATGGCCATCCATCTTCAAAACATAGTGAAGTTTTTATTCACCAAAGTTAAATGAATGCTGCAGAATTTATCACAGAGCACTACACTGCTGAAGTTTTGCAGCAGTTCAAAAGCAGTCGAGCAGACATCCTTTGAAGTGTATGTAAGTGAAATTTATGTTTGGTGACATACATCCTCAAACCACAGGATACTTGAGGCTGGGGTAAGTATTAAGGCAAGTATCATTTTATGTTGTTAACAGTCTTTTGTTTCTTTAGGCACTCTAACTGCCAGCTGTCTGAGGTACAGTACTAGGCTGATGGATTCTTGGTTTGAGGTGGCACAGTCATTTCTTATGTAATCCCAGCTCCTAAATTCTTTGCCTTTGTCTCTCAGATGCTGCTTCCCTGCTGTCATGTGCATGCTATGTCATGTGGTTAAAAGGTTGTTTTTTGGTCTAGTGCTGTTGCTTTTTAATAGTGCTTCATTACTCTGTGAAAACCTGGGCAGCAAGTATGATGTGTTTATGCAAGTGATTCCAACAGTTGAGCAGCCACCTTGCTGCAGAAAAATAATAAATGTGCTATAATCCCTTGGCAGTGAGATTGGCAGACAGGAGCATGTTTTGTTTCTGTTTGAACATGTTTGAACATGCCCTAGTTTATTTGTGATTCATCTCTACTATAATTAGGACATAGCAATGTGTTAGAGGGTGAATTACAGGTGTAAAAATTGTATTATTAAATGGAATAGTTTTTGAATGCATTTTTATTTAACAGTGTTACAGCTCTTGATGAGACATACTTTCTAGTTCTTCTGAGTTCTCTATGGAGATCTTTTCCAGGGGATAGCTGGCTCCTCTGCTGCTCCTGTGTGTAAATCCCTGCAATTTATTCCTTTCTGAGACTGGCTGTTTAAGTCACTAGAGGTGTGTTCACCAACTTCTAGGTTTTGTCAAGACAAGCTGTTGGGTTTCCACTGGAAAATGTAACAGTGTAAAAATGTGGTGGCAAAGAGCAGGAATTTAAGCAGGAAATTTATATATTTAACTGAAAGAGAAAAGGTAAATAATGGAAAAATATGCATACATATTGTGCTCAGGATGTTGGCTGCTCAGAACAAAAGCACTTAAGAACTAGACAGAGTGGAACTAAATGCATGTGATATATGCTGTACCTGTTTTACAGTGTAAGAGTTCATCTCAGCCCTGGACTTCAGGGAGAGATCCAGGTACTGAGTTTGGCAACCCAAATTGCTTCTAATCAGGGAAGTTCAAGAAGAGGAAGACAACAGAATTTAGCCCAAATATATGGCATATAACTTCTGATGTTTGATCAGGACATGTAAATTAGGAGCTAGGTCACCCTTTGTACCTGTGACATCAGTGCAGGGAGAGAGGATTTTAGTACTTAAATTGCTTTACAGAAGTTCTTATGACCTTGTATTAACTATACAGAGAACCTAGGGCACTATGACCTTCACTTTGTTTTTCAGCTGTGCTGAATGAATCCCAGCTTCTGGGCCTGCAAAATCTCCCAAAGAAATAAAAGGGGGAAACTGTGCTGTAGCCTGCTTACAGCATCTAACCAACCTTCAAGGTCTTTCCTGAGCATCTGGTTTAACAAAGGAGGGCTGACCAGACCAGTGATTGCATGAAACTGTGCAAATGAAATTTCCATTTAGACTTAAGAAAAAAGTTGGGAATGATAAGGTCTGATGTGGCAGGAAAGTAAGGGGAAAGACTATCATTAGATGTGCCTAACCCTGCATAGAGGAAGTGCTAGCAAATTTCTGGACCTTTAACTGACTGAAGAGGATTGATGCATAATCCTTCAGTCATTTAATTTTTATAAGAAGCTTTTTTGTTTGGTTGGGATTTTTTACTTTATTTCTTTTCATATAATACTACCCCCTCCTAGCCTTTGTTCCTTTGGAAATTTTAAATAACAAAAACTGCAGGGAAGAACTGAAAATCACATTAGAACTATCATTTTCAAGAAAAATCTAAATATTAAATAGGCAAATGAATTGTTCTCAAGTCACAAGAACTGCCATCTTGAGAGGCAAAGCTCATGAAGCAGAACAGACGGGATAATGCTGGGAATTTTTCTTTCACTTCTAGATCATCTGTCCTGATTCTTACCCTAGTCAGTGATGAATAGGTGGCTTGAAGAAACAAAAAGAACCAGTACTGAGCCTTTCAGCCTCTGTGAGCTTAGGTTGACCAAAAGATCAGTCACAGTCTGCAGCTGTAAGGCACAGTTTTAAATCTTACATTAGGATGTGAAAGTCAGAGACCTTAAAGCCTCCAAATTACTGCAGGCATAGTGAATACCACAGTGACATTTAAAAAGGGGATCCTTTCATGTTCAGCTTGCATTTTCTAGTCCAGCAGCAGTTACTCAGAGTATGCTTACCTTTTGGAAACTGAACTGCAAAATTAGCACCTTGTTAACAGTCCTAGCACATAGGACAAAGACTGAATGGTTGGTGGTTGAATTGCAGCTTAGTCCCAGAAATGCTTCTTGAGGCTACTGAGCAACAGTGTGTGGTTTGGATGGTTCCTGGGTGTGCTATAGCTGTCTTGGAGATAAAGAGGACGTTTTTGTTAGTAAGGCTGCTGGTCTATGTCTTTCAGTGTGCCTAATCCTACTTGTTTAAGGAAAAAACAGAAGGACAGAGGCACTTAACAGGCAGTGTTTTCTTTGTGGATGTGCACATAATACAGGACACAGCAGGAAAAATTTGTTTTTCACAGGACAAAACGTGACAATAAATGACTGCTGTCCCTTAACTTAAGCAGAGGGAGGGGCATGTGGGTCAGTGAGGAAGATTATATGGTCTGAGGCCTGAACTCTGAACCATTAAAATATCTTCTCCAACCAGTCAGACTGGGAGCACAGCAGAGCCATTCACTGGGGAAACCAAAAGCTGCAGCAGTTGCTGCTTTTGCATATGCATACTTCGAATATTAACCCTTTGCTGTTCCTACTTTCTTCTAAGGTTTGGGGCTGTAGAAACTCTTGAAAGAAGGAGCAAAAGGAGGAATATTGTCAATTATCATATCTTTAAACAGGAATCAGAATAGATTCCCCCAGGTGCCCTTGGGGGATGTGCCTGTGGAAAGTAGAACATTTCAGTAAAAAATCCGTTTAAATGAGGAACCGTCCTTCACATTTTAGCCACTTTTTAATGGAGAGTGGGGTATAGGACAGATCCTCTGTTCCTTCATGGAGAAAATACCGCTGAGGGTCAATGTGAGTTAGTACCAGAGTAAGAGGAAAGCTGAAACCAGAGTCTGAGCCTACACCCTGCAGCTGTTGTGATCTTTCCAACTCAAGAAAATTTTCAATCTAAAAGTTGTCTCTTCTGGTGTCTCGGGATGAAAGTCCACATCACAGAGCTATTTCATTCATACTGTTTTGCCCACTTCTGCCAGTCTCTGTAGGGAGATCAAGGAATGAAGAAAACCACTTCTGTTTCTCACCATTTTGCACACATGGACAGTAAGTTGCAGCTGAAAGAATAATCCCAGGGAGAAGTTTTGGATGTACTAGTGTACAAATACACAGATACACAGGCTCTCTTATGGCTAAATCAACTACTGTGTTTCAGTATCTAAAACTATTGCATCTACTGCACTTAAAATTTTCCCACAACATAGTATATGCAGCACTGAAGTGTTAACAGGAGTAGTGAGTTTTGCTCAAATGCTTGGCAGAGATCATATCATCTTCTGTATCTTCCCAAAGTCACCTGCTTGGTGGTGCTGACTGTGAAATGAACTTTGTCTCTCAACAATAGGTCTCATGTTATTTCCTCTTATAATACAACTGCCTCTCACCTGTGTGAAGTAGGTAAGAATCATCTTGTACAGACTCATATAAGTAGAAGTCAGGAGTCTGAAACTCAAGACTTTTCAGTGATTGGGGGGGCAGGCCAACAACTGGGACTTGCATACACAGGTTGGGTGGGAAGAAGGTCCCCAGAACTAAAATGCTGAGGAGCTGGGAGGACTGAAGGCACCAGCAGAGCACAGCTGTCACCCCCATGGGAATCGAAGCAGGAAGAGGTCACAGGGCAAGTTCAGGAATATTATCTGGTCTGGTTGGGAAGCTCAGGATGGATTTTTGAAGGGGTTTTGTAAGTGAGGGTCATTGCCAGGGCTGTGTGGGAGCTCCAGACTGGTGACATGAAAGGTCACGGGAGAACTGGTGGCAGGGCTGGAAAGTGCGGCACAGATAACCTGAGCAGGATACAAATGAGCAAGCCAGAATGTTAAAAAAGCCTGCATTGCTGCTGTCTATTGTAGCATGTTTTGGTGTTATTAATCTTTTCTCTCTTCATTTGCAGATTGTCTTCCAGATAGAAAGCTTTTTCAGCATCTGGAGTCTTGGGGATTTTGTACAGTTTTTCTGTTCCAAGAGCCCATTTTTTCTAAACGTGAACCTGTAATCTGAAGTATATGATTTCTGTTTATTACATTACCCTAGCCCTCTTGATCTGTGTTTGCCTGCATTTCAAATTACACTTCATGTCCCTGCCCGAGGACTCTTGCTGTCTTTGTCATCCACCGGGTGAGCAGCTGGTGCACGGAACCCAGGCAGACCCGTTTTACAAGTGTGTGCCTACCTGTCAGCTCTCTGTTGGATGTACACTCAAGCGATCTCCCTGGGGAGACAGGTGGGAAGACGTTGTGGAGTAAGGAGAAGCTGGGCAGGTCTGGGGTAGGAAAATCAGTGAGGAGGAACTTAGTCTAAGAATTACAACCACACAGCGTAACCATCAGCGTTGCCAGGAGTGGCCTCAGACAAACTGGGAACTGGCAGCAGGCAAACTTCAGGAAAAGACTACCGCAGGGCAAAGAGAAGACGTGGTGTAATTCAGGTAAGTGAGTGAAAACACTGCTGGAAGATTAGCTAATTAGTATTTGGTTTTTTTTTTAAAAAAGAGTAAAGTACTGTAAAGTCTCTATGTCTGTGTATTTATGTATATACATATGTGCATGTACTTACTGCTTGTATTGAAATTACTTACAGTAATAAATTTCTGTGATTATAATGGTGTTGGGGTTTGAGGAAAAAACCCAAACTCCTGTACGCACAGGTTGCTTTAAATAACTTAAAGGCACATTGTAATCAGGAAGAAAATAACAAAGGAAATAAGTTTTGTATAAAATTAGTCTCAGTTCACTGAAACAATGCAGGGCAATGCTATGCATGCGTGTATAAATATGTTTGGTGTTTGGGTAAGTAATACGTGCCTAGGGCTGGATTCAGAACTAATTAGCATTTGACCTCCACCCCTGTTGCTTGATCATAAGGAAGCTAACTAATCCAAAGTGGTGCAGATACCTAGATTTTTCTATGTGTTTACCTGCTTGCATGTATCTGTGTGTGTGTGTGTGTGCATGAGCTACTGATTAGATTATAAACAAGATCTATATTAAATGCACAAAAACCCCATGCAAAAGTTGGGAAATTGTGAAGCTAAACTTACCTACACAGCTTCAGCTCAGTTTCCTTGTGGCTGTGCATTTGTGAAAGCAGATTCATGTTCCATGTCTTAAGCCATTAATGCAGCAATGTGATATCATGCAGTATTTTTATCACGCAGTGTTTTTTACAAGAGCTACATGTATGCAGGGTTCTTTGAAAAAATCCTTCATTCTTATGTCTTGTCACTGCTTGTGCTGTCATAGCTTTTCAGAATATCCGTATTGAGTTTGTGCTGGTTTTGATAAAGGCTTAGTATTAGCAGTTACTACCAAAATCAGAAGTAATTTCTTAAGAAAGAGATGGAATGGCTAGCATTTTAAAAAGTAATGTGTGATTTTGATTACATAAAAAGAAGTCATAGGTAAGAATGTGCTGTTTTAAGTTTGGTCTCTAGACTTTTCATATTCCAAAGAGCCTGCTCACAAAGGGCTTCAGGTTAATGTATTCCTCACTTTTTTTTTTTTTTCCTTTTATTATTTCAACTTTTATTTGGCAGATTACCTGTGAGGTATTACTTTATGTGACCTTAGTTCAGGGCGAGTGTGATCAACATAGACGTTATTTTTTCAGAAACTATAGTAGACTGTGTCTGCATTAGAAAAAAATACTTTTATCTTAATCACAATTCAGTTTCTGTACCATTTCACACTTCAGTACTCAGACTTCCTCATGATGCACAAATAAATTATTTTTTTGTGAGATTATCTGAATTTAAGCAAAACTTAGCACCATAATAACTTGCATATCTCCACTGATACGGTGCCAGTTTGGACAAACATTGTTAGCATAAAAGCACAGCAGTGCAGAGTCCTCCTGATTCATATTTCTCAATGCACTGGCATCTACTGACTGCCTATTTTTCTGCTCTCTTGAAAAGGAGCCAGGTTTGTTAGAAGTAATTCACCTGCTCAGATAGCAGCATGGCCCCTCATTATTTGCTGTTTTCTCTATGGGCTAGCTCTTCAGAAGCAGTCAGACCCATTTTCTTTCGCTCCTTTAATATGCTTCGGTAGCAGCTAGCCTAGGTTTGATGTTCGGGTACTGCTTCTAATTTTGGACCAAGAGAAAATCTTGGGTCACTGTACATGTTTTTTTGAAACACTGGGTTTTTCTAGCAGGGTGTTACAGCTACCAGCTGTTGCAAAAGCGAGTTGAGAGTACCAAATCTTTCTAGCTGAGATATTATTACAGCTGTCACAGTAGCAAGCTGCAGTATATTATCAGCAATCCTCGTTCAGGACAGAAGTGAGGTGGCACTGGTATGTTATAACCTGGGTTGACCAGTCAGAATTTCCCATTCTAAACATCTGGAGATGCTGCTTGGAAACTCACAGGCACCTTGTAGTGAGGGATGAGATGACTCAGTGGGCCAGGGAAACCTTGCAAAGATGTCATGATCTGCCAGGCCATTGGAAATAGTCACTAAGGTCTTCTGAAGGCAGAAGAGACAGGATATGTAGTCTAACAAATACATAGTTTTTTGCAGAAGTGTGTTTTTAGGGCACCAAGTTGTTAGGCTTGAAGCCTGTGGGATGGTTTTTATTTGTTTTGGATGCTGCATTTACTAGAACAGTGGACATTACAGGGGAAGAAATAATTTTCACTGTTCACTTTTCCATGATGCATTTCTTCTCCCTTTTCTCTCACATTCAATGTCAACAACTGCTTGGCTGTCCTGAGCCCACACGTTGTGATTTCACTGCCATTATGGTTCCCGCAATCCCTTGGTAGCTCCCCTCCCTTTCAACTGCACAACCAAGGTAGTGCGCTTGTGCATAACGGTTGTCTAAGCTTTGAACGATGGCCATGTTCAAAGGTCATATGAAAGAGGAGAATAATAAAAGCAGTACAGAAGCTGGAGAGTATGGTTCCGCCACTGTAAGAAATGAAGTAGAAGGCATCATGGTTAAAGGATTTATTTTGTCTTTTATCAGTCAGGCAGTATGCTGGACTGAAGCAATTACTAAGCTGTTCTTTACATGCCTGTAGTCATATTACAGTTGGTCCTTATAATTAGTGCATGAAAAACACCTGCAATAATATTTTTGTAATAAAGTGGTGTGTAGTTAATGCAGGCCAGGAAATCTGGAGAAATAACTACATTAATTCCATATCAGCTTACAGCACAGTTAAAAAGGTCCAATCCAGATGAATCTTGGCCTTTATTTTTATCATATTTAATGGACTTAATAAGCTGTTTCTTTGCACAGAATAGTTAATCAGTACTGAAGGATTTACTTATTTGCTCTGATGATGGGAACTGATGTTAGTTCCCAAGTCAAACGTATTCATTGGCAAAACTGTGTATTTACCGTGAATATGTACACCATCTTATTTTCCTGAACGTGGCAGAAACAAGCAGCAGGCAGTTTCTGTGTGTGCAGTTCTTATCTTAAGTTGTCTGTTCCCATATATTCATTGCATGGACACTTAAGACTTTGTATTTCTTTTTCTTTTCAGTCTTTACTACAATGTTTGTCACTCACGCTTCCTTTTATGTCCTGGAACTTTAAATAGCATAAATTGAGCCTGATGAGAAGTTTAAGTCCATAAAATGCAAGAGAGGATTGGTTATTTTAGGGCAGATCACTTTCCCAATCCAGTTTACCACATTGCCATGTGAATGCTTATGCTAGTGCTAAGGGATCAGTATACATGTGGGAATGGATCACAGGGAACCGGAAAAATCATAGTAGGTCTTACGCTGTCACATAGTGCCTGTGGATTTGTGCTGACACAGGGAATGGTTTCACAATACAGTTTAGACGAGTTAGCTGTTCACCACCCTGGGTGGCAGGAAATCCGTTTTCCCTGTTCCTGGCTCTGGATGTGTCCTCCTGGCACTTCCTCGAGCCTGTGCTGGCACTTGTTGAATTGCTTGGTGAACTAATGCCACTCACTAAAATAGCAGGAAATTACTATAGGAAAAGAACAGTGAATTTTTCCTGCTAGGTTAGTGGTTTGAATCAGTTTACTGTGTGATCAACTGCACAGCAGGGAGCAAAACAAGGATTGGGAAGAGAGCAGAGAGAGAACAGATAGTCCCTTTTTTGGCATCGGTGCCAAATCAGCTGCATTTGCAAAACCATATTCACATTCACCACTGAGGCGTCCAGATCTGGTTTAAGCAGCCCCCACAACTGCCATATTTTAGCTGCTTATTCCTGTCACCGTGTTGCCCTCTGTGCTTTGTCTAAATTGCCAGGGCAGCAGAACAGCTTGGCAAACAAACATGGCTGAAAACAAAACACCACCTTCTCCCCCTGTGTTCGTGCTGTTGGCAAACATGCACAGAGAAACGGTATCAGTGTAGGGCAGATATGGGGCTAATTAACCTGGCTGTTGCCAGGCTGTGAAACTGCTGCGCCATGCACAGTTCACCAAATAGTCTGCTAGTAGCAGGTTGTAAATGCTGTTGAGTGTAGGTTAGGTTCTGCTAAGGTTTTGCCTTGCATCTTGTTGTCTAAGAGCAGCTGCTTCTGCTATTTCTAAATACCATGGTCTTTGTTGTATATTTAGCTTGGACACGGGGCTTTGGATTCAGGTATTTGTCAAAGAAAGGCCTGACTGCTGTCGCTGTTGCAGACTACTTGGAACTCTGTAGTATCTGAACGTTGTTAGTAATAATATATTGAGCATTGTCCTCTAGGCCAGTGTATCTTTGTTGATTCATATTCATTTCCCTCTGCCCCAACAAAACCTCCCATGTCTCCGATTCTGTCTAGTGGAAACCCTCTGATCAGTGGAACAAATACCTTTCCAGTGAAAACTCATTTACAAAGACCTTCACAGCCCCTTGTTGCTCCCATTTAGTCCATTGTGTTGAGAAACTTTGCTTTAGAAAAGTTCATTTGCTTTCTGGTCACTGTTATCAAAGGGAGGGTATCTTTCAGGAAGGCTTTGAAGTCTGAAACTGAGCAGGAACATACCAGCCTTGGCATTCTGAAGGAAGAGTGGCCTAGTACTGTGGTCATTACCTATTGTCTTTGATTTTTGTATTGCACTGCCAACTAGTTTACTTAAATAAGGTGTTAAGTCACATTGATGTGCTGCACAATAGATGAAAAAAAGATGCATGAGAAAAAGAGAAAAAAGAAAAAGAGAAAAAGTCTAAGAGAAAAAGGAAAGGTCCAGGTTTTGTGTAAATAGTGAAAACAATGAGCTTCAACTGAATGAGGAAAAAATCAGAATAATCTGAATAATTAGACAGGCTCACCAAGGAGAGCAGACTGTTGAAGTTTCAAAAACAAATATGTTTTTGAAAGTAAACAATAAAGAGAAATTAATTTCAGTGAGTGGACTTCAGTGTATGTAAAAGTGTAATGAAAAACCAGTGGAATAACTAAGCTGACATTTACTTACAATTGCACAAATTATCCAATGCAAATTCTAAATGGAAGTAATACAGAATATGTTCTGTGTTCATGATCTGGTCTTGGTACAACAAAACACACAGACAAGGAAAATCAGAATGCTGTTGAGGTACAGGTTTTGAACCTCTTAAGGTTATTTTTGTTCCCCTAATCCTATCTTGGTACTGGTAAACTGACTTCATATAATAAAAAAAGTAGCTGAGCACTGCTGGTATGCTTTCTGCTATGTGGTGAGTATACATCTGCACATTGAAGATGTTGGTTTTACATAACCTCCATATGTTCCCTACTGTTACACGTTCAAAAATATATATATTAAAGGTAATAACATGAGATCTGTGAATTTCTGAGTTACCACTCTTCTTGTGAGGACGGAAATGTAGAAACTGCAATAATGTTACTGTTAGACAAATAAGCTCCAGAATCATTTGGTCCTGGCCTGGAAAGTAGCACTTCAGAATTACCTTATTAAGTGCAACTTCTTTTCCTGCTTCCTAAGTTTTTCAAGAGGATAAACACATAGAGTCTAAATTGACTTGTCTGATCAAACTTTTCCAGTGGTAACAGCTGTGCGACTCCATAAAAAACAGCAACAAAGGGAGTGCCAGTGCAAAGAAAACACCAATGGCTGCCAGTGTTTTTGTTTCTGGATCCATAATTTTGCCCTGAGTATGGTTAGAAAACATGGGTGCCACCCACCAGCATCACTGATGGGAGGTGCATGAGGGAGTAGGTAGGAATCTTTTTTTACATACGGGAACCAGTGTAGGGACGGTTGCTGTGTCAAAGCTTTTTCCATGGATCTTTGTGACAGTAAAGTATATTTCTGTGTAAGTACATATTGGTATGCATGTGCTTATATGTGCCTGTGCATGCACATGGTTTAAATGTATGTGTGTATTTCTAGTGAGTAGCTGTACAAAGCAAAGCCATTAGCTAGTAGTACGGTGGAGCTTGGACTGTTTATAACTCAGATTATACAACATGATTGCTGGCGAATGATCCTAAAGTCTGTTTTCCTGTGATTCCATCGTGGTTGATTGTATGTGTCTTTCATACCTGCGTGTATCTGAGCGTGAAAGAAGTTAGGACTGTTCCTTTTACGGTGATACCTGTGTATTTGTGTGTAAGTCCGTGTATGTTACAGCCAAGGTGGGTTGACTTAGTGTGCTTGCTTTCAGAGTGCACCTGAAAAGCCTGGTGTTAATACTGTATTATTGCTCCTTTGACTGAATTCATGTTGTAGCCACACCCTGAAACCAGGGAATTTACTAGCATATTAAGAATCAAAGGAAATAAAAAATGAAACAGACCTTTTGTGATGCCTGAAAGTGCAGATATATTCCATTTTCCTCTTTCTGCTCTCTGTTGTGCAACTGGTAAAGCATAATTTCACCTCTTAATTTTAAGCATCAGTACAAACTCTGTTTAATGTTTCATGCATCACCAACTTCTGTAAAACTATATTAATATCAGTAAGAATGCCATATTATTAACATTTGCCATTGTGGTTAATTGCCTTGAATTTATAGCTGAAAATAAAGTAAGTACTTAGAGGATCAAAGTCCCAATGCCTATAAAATGTTCTAGATAACACTGTTCATGAAGCTGTGGAGTCTTAAATTTTTGGCAATGTGTAAAAGAAACAGTGGCTAAATGTACACGCCTTGCCTTTCTGTCAGTCATCACTATTCGCCACATTGATTTTGGTAATTTAGAAACAGTAGTCCTGGTCCTCTGCTGGTGTAAATCAATGCAGCACCACAGAGCCTATTTCTATTTTATAATATTTCAGTCCTCAGTAAGGATAGTATACTTGGTGTAGCAGTGGGGCATTTTCTAAAATGCTGATGTGTTCTCCCCTTGTAATGTATAACAGCTGGAATTCTACATCAGGGATGTATTTTGGGAGGCCTACGGCTGTTCTGCAGTCCTGCACACACTGGTGAATCTAGCCCTGTCTGAGCAGGGTTGAGCACATGACAAATGCACTTACACAACCAGGAGGTTTTGTAGGTGTATGATTGCACATGCTAAGGGATTAGTGATAGCTGCAATTACAGCTGTAAAGGTACATGCTTGCACAGACTGGGTTTTCAACTACAAATGCAGAATTCCAGACATCATATTTCAGATTAGTTACAGACCTGTAAGTGTTAAGGAGTTGGTACCAGAGAGCCCTAATGACAAGACTTTATTTCTTCTTGTCTTTGTGAAGCAGTAGTATGAGTTGTGGCTGGGGCTGCGGGCAAGAATGACAGACAAGTTTTATATGCATGCTGTTGATCTGTTAATTTCTTATGGACATATGTTATAGAAGGTAAAAGGCTGAGCCATTCTGGCATCTAAGTGTGTTAGCTAGAAGTATATTAGCTGTCTTGGCTATTCTTTAAATATAATTAAGTTCATGACTATGAATTTTTGTGCGTATACCAGCTTGTAGGCCTAGGGGTACCTGTTTGCTTGTGAAGCACTGTAGAACAATCTTAATCTTAAATTCTCTCTGGTCATGCAGTCTACCATTCATAGGATTTGATAGTGGATGTCCTCTATCATTCTCTAAACATCAAAGTCCCAGTGCTGCTTCATCACACAACCACTGATCATAAGGAGTAGAAAGCTCCATGTTCAGCTCACTTGTTGTTTCATAAATCATCCTTTCTCCTAATAAATTCCATTAATATTCTTTGTGTCTGTGCAGAAGACAGAGGTTGGAGACCCACTTGCTTGTAATTGAACATGGCAGGGGATGTAAAAAGATTCACACGCATGCTACTGGAATGCAACAGCAATGACAAGCTATGTGGTAAGATTCACAGGTTCCTTTAAGTAATAAGCTTTCACATGCTGAGCAGGAAGTCCAGCTTTACTAAAAAGTGGGCCAAGCCCTTTCCCCTCCTCCACCTGCATCCCAGCCCACACAGAAGGATTTGACTGAGCTTTCCCTGCGTTGTCTCTCAGGGGAGAAACTTTTAAGGGGATGCAGCCTTTGTGGTGGGATTCATCTGACATAATTTTAGTCAGTTTAGAGTATTTCTGCTTTGAATGAGACGTCATATAGCCATTAATGATTCCCTGCAGCTTGCCTAAGGACCAGTCTTGTGAGATTTTGATTTCAGGACTTTCTGTCATCTTTGGGAACTGAAACATGGTCTTGGCCTACACAAACATAGCACTACCTCCAAATCTGGGCTCATAAGAGCGTTAGTTACCTGCAACATCCTTGTTAATCGCAATGTCTTCTGGTCAAGTTCCAAACCAGGTGACCACACCTTGTTCTCTTTAAAATGCTCCCTGTAATTTTAATAGAAGGAGCTGAAGCTGTAATTGCATGTATATTTGTGATGGCATAACAATATCTAGCCCTTCCCAGCTCCCTGCTGTCCCTTTGCCAGGGCCAGTTCTGTTTCACTGGTGGATGGTACTTGCACATGGCTACAATTCCTAGTGTCTGTGTTAAGGCATCTGAATAAGTGACCTTAGGTTTCGGAGTCCCAGTGATTTCAGGTAGTTTACATACTCGGCACCTTTGAAAAATAGAGTGTCGGCACTGACAGCATTCAGTTGCTATTCCAAGGAGTGGAGGTTAGATACACATGCTTTTGGGGTTGAAAGTTACTGAAATGGGTTATTACTACTTTGTTATACAGAAACAATGTTCATGAGGCAGTGCTGCTTATTCCTTGGTTTCATATTTTATTTTTCTGCTGACAGTTCTGCGTGAATATCAGACTGAAGTGATTGTTGTCCCAGTTCTCCTCGTGGGTTTTTTTGTCATTGTGCTAACTGTGATCCTTTGGCTCCACTGTCGCAGCTTGCGAGCAAAGCAGGAACAATCATCATCATCTGGACACCAAGGTAAAAAAATATTTTTCAACCAGAGAAAAGAGTGTTAGTTTCAGTAGCCAGAAGTCAATCCCATTTCCCCATTGCTTGAGCAATGCGATTGTTAGACAGTAGCATTTATGAAGAGCCAGCGTGGTATTCAGCAATCCAGTGAACATTAGAAAAACTGGGAACCACTTGCAGTAGTAGTAGTGAAAACTGTAGTATAGATGGATCTCAGAAAGCCTAAAGCAACATACCTTATATTCTGTTTAACATAGTGTGGTAACTTCACTTGAGAGCTGCAGAGTGTGCTTATGTAACAGCCTTTTAGAGGCTTCTGTAAGGAGAGTTTCACTGGAGTAATTATGAATGACAGTTGTTTTGTTGTAGATCACACCTGTTAATCCATTTTCTATACTGTCATTTAAGAAATGTAATTTTAAGCTGCTGTCTCCCACTTCCGATGGAGACAACAGGAAATAGAACAGGGACTGGTGAGGGGGTAGGGAAAAGTTTGTTGGTGCCACAAATACATGTTGCTCTGTGGAAATGAAAATCCAGTTCTGAGCTGATTTTAGTTTTGCAGAGGAAAAGGTCTCTTCTGCGTATATTAAGGGAAGTAATTGAGAACAAAGATAAGGCCTTTGTGGGAACACTTTGTTGCTTTCATAACAACTAGTAGCTGGTAATAAAATGGTCATTGCTTCAGCACTTGGAAATCAAGTACAAATGTGTCTTAAAGTTTACATAGTTGAATACAGTAGAGATCTCTAGACTCATTCTGCCTTTTCATCCAATTGAGGGAGAGATAAATTCCTTCTCCTCTTCAAGGAGCTGGTTAAGTAAGATACAATAGCAGTTCCTTACCTTATTCTGATTTCCACACCAGTATGGAACAAAAATGAAAGAGGATAGGATGATGGGCATTGCCATCTACTACAAGAGTTCATCTGTCTGTTTTTTTGCATCATGTGTATTTGCTTATGTCAGTGAATGACAAGAATCATGAGGAATCCAGCTCCACAGAGAACCATTATATCCAGCTGACTGAGACATCTGTGGAGGGCCTGCTAAATTCTGCATCCTTGACTCTGAAAGAACTGGAGATACCACGAGAGAAACTCTTACCAGGCACCTTGCAGCTGATAAAATATGGCTGCTATGGGAGTATCTACAGAGCACAACTGGAAACTGGGAGCCCTGGGAAGACTAGAACTGTAGTCTTGAAAGCCTTAGAAGGTAAGGCCCATGGCCAGGATCTGCTTTGGTACAGATCTCTGTATCAAAGACATGATGCTGGGCAGAACTTTGCAGTCATTACTGGACAAGAACAAGCTGTGTTCAGTATTGTATTAGCTAGTCAGAGTAGTGTATGGTGGGAGTGTCTTGGTAGGACTAAAGAAAATAGTTCATGTTGATTTTAAGCTACTCACCCTGTTCTTTGCAGCCTCCATTTTGTGTGTGTGTTTTGTTGTTTTGAGGGTTTTTTCAGGGGCGGGGTGGATGGAGTGTGTTTTTTTTGGTTGGTTGGTTGGTTGGTTTTGTTTTGTTTTTTTTTTTTTCTTTCAGAGCTGGCTAGTCCCCAGCAAGTAAAGGATTTCCTGGGAAGGATTAAATTCCATCAAAATCTTGGCCATCATGAGAACCTCGTTGAATTGGTTGGATGCTGTGCAGACCAGCTCCCACTTTATGTGATCATGGAGGATGTGTCTCTTGGTGACCTGTTGACATTTCTATGGACATGTCGGAAGGTGAGTCAAAAGAAGTGATAATAGAATATGTTCTTAAATTCCTTAGGTACATACCTATCCATAAGTCATAGATTATTCTCTTCATCTCTCCGTGCATCCCTGTATATCATTCTAAACTATTTCCGTCCCCCAAAGAAGTTTTGTGTGTTTAAACTGGAATGGAATTAGTGGATATTTCAATTGATATGATACAATTTGGAGAAGCTGACATACTTTTGTAAAGCTAAGTACTACTTTGCAAACAACTGGAGTTCTTGAAGGGTGTAGCAGGCGCTGGAATAAAAGTGATGGTTGATACAACTAACCTGAATTTCAAAAAATTTTTAAATAATGTCTCACTCCAGATGCTTTTAAGAAAGGAAAGCAGTAACAACACCAGGGAGAAGGTCATTGAATGAGATCTAATTGATTAAAAGACAGGAAACAGCATAAGAGTGAAAGGTTGGTACTTGCACTGGAGAGAGGTCACCCATCTAGGACCTTGTGCTGTTCTTTGCATGTATCAATAACCTAGAAAAGGGGGTGACTGTGGTGGTGATGGCTGCCAATGATTCCAGCCAGTAAAGGCAAGGGCTGACCCTGAGGAATTGCAGAAGGATCTTCTAAGATTGAGAGACTGGCCAGTAAAAAGAATAGATGAAATTCAGCACAGTTAAAAATGAAACTATGCACATGTAGAAGAGCAGTGTTAGCTTCACATATGTAATGATGGCCTCGTATCTGGCCATTGTTGATGAGGAGTCATGGGTCTGACTGAAAATATACAGTCCGATGGAAAATGTTAACTTCAAATATTAGATGTTATTAAGAATGACATAGAAACAGAACTCTGCCATGTCACTGTATAAATCCATGATTCTCCTACACCTGGAACACTAAATACAGAGAGATTGCATGCTGTCTTGTTCAGCAGAAGGTTGAGGTGATAGCAAAAAGAGCTCTAGTAAGTGTAGTGTTCAAAACAAATAAATGGAAGTGGTTCTTCATGAAGTGGGGAGTTGACTAGTGGAATTACTTGCCACTGACTGCTGCAGGTACTGAAACTTTACATGAGTGCAAAAGAAGAGTGAATACATTCGTGGAACATAACCGTTACTGAACTTTTTGAAAACATAACCATCTCAGGAAGTCCTTAAATTGAAAATAATTGGGGTCTGGAAAACAACACAGGAAAAGTATTCTGTGCTTACCTTATTCTTTCTCTCATCTGGGCATCTAGCTAGGGTTGCTGTTACAGGCAGGGAAGTAAGAGAGATGAACTTTGTCTCATTCCAGATAACCATTTGTATGTTGTAAATGTGCTTTTCTACTCATCATTCTGATTTATAATGTATCTTTCATTCACCTGTATGTATTGTCATTCTGAGCTGTCATTCTGCCCATTTCTAACCTGTTAATCTCTTCTCCACCCTTCAACTTACTCACCAGTTATCTCTAGTGTACTTGTCTTACCTGGCCCACCATACATGCATCAACATCACCCATCTGTGTACCCTTATATTTCAGTCAATTTATGACCAATTCTAATCTTATGCTGGGTGGCATAAGATTAGAGAAAAAAATACCCAAATCAAATCTAATCTCATTTTATTGGATTAGAAAAAAACATTCCCCAGTACCTTACAGCTATGGCATTTGTTTCATCCAAGATCTGCTCTTTTGTCTCTAGGATGTAGTGACAATGGATGGTATCCCCTGTGACCTTACGGAGAGGCAAGTATATGAAGTTGGACAGCAGGTTGCGACAGCTCTGGTAAGTCTGCTCACATTTACGGCATTTTTTTCTTCTTGCTTGATTGCAACACAAGTCTGCATGGTGGCCTAAGTTGTCTTGACCTAAGCGCTGAGGATGTGCTTTGTTAAAACTGAGCCAAATATATTTGCATTATTTTGGTGAGCATACACCTGTATTGCACAGTGTGGAAGACAGGCATAAACTAACTGAATATTTGTATCAATTAAAATTCCTTTTAAAATGATCATGGTCTCTCTCTTTTCCAACTATCCAGGCTTTCCTTGAACAGAAGAAGTTGTTCCATGGTGATGTTGCTGCCAGGAATGTCCTCCTTCATCACAACTTCACTGCTAAGCTCTGTAGTTTGGGTCTAGCCTATGAAGCTCACACATACGGTGCCAACTCTGTCACACAGATTGTGCCAGTCAAGTGGCAGGCACCAGAGCGGCTCCTGAAGAAACCCCCCAGTATCAAGGCAGACATGTATGATTTAATTTATGGACTAGCAGTTAATTTGCCTTCCAGGCCTATCTCTTTCACTCCTTTATGTATCATTTCATGTCCTGAAGTTCACAGTAAGGCATATCTAGTCTCAGCGTAATGCTCCACTTTATAGCTCATTTCTGCAGGTCATGCCTAGTTTTTTGTATGTATTTAAGATAGATAGATAGAATAGAAACAACATTGCTTGTTTTCTTTTCTTGCAGATGGTCTTTTGGAATTCTACTGTATGAAATGATTACGTTAGGTAAGAAGATTTAAATATAATAAAAAAATATGTGAGGAAGCAACAAATTAACAAGACCTAAAATCTCAAATTTTAGAATGTAAAATTGGGCCATTTAAATAAGCATCCTGTCTTTCCTAACTTGCAAAGTTGTGACAATTCCTTTTAGACACTCTGTCAGTGTGAATTGTGGTAGTCATGGTTTAACCCCAGCCAGAAACTTGAGTACCATGTGGCTGCTTGCTAGCTCCTGCCTCCCCCGAGGGATGGCGAGGAGAACTGAATGTAAAACTCAAGGGTTGAGATAAGAACAATTTAATAATTGAAATAAGATAGGAGAAAAAAATACCCCAAACAACAATAATAATGATAATAATAGCAATGACAATAATAATATCAACAACAATAATTATAATGGAAAGGAGGAAGAAGGGGAGAGGAATAAAATCTAAAGGGAAAGGAGAAAAAACCCAAGTGATGCACAATGTCGTTGCTTACCACCTGATGACTGATTCCCAGCCAGCCCCCAAGAAGTGATCAACAGGCCCCGGCCAACTCCCCCTGGTTTATACATTGAGTATGGTATCCTGTGCTACAGAATGCCCCTTTGGTGAGTTCAGGTCACCTGTCCTGGCTGTGTCCCCTCCCAGTTTCCTGTGCCCCTCCAGCCTTCTCACTGTCAAGGCCTGAGAAACTGAAAAGTCCTAGACTTAGTATAAACATTACTTAGCAACAACTAAAACCATCAGCGTGCTATCAGCATTGTTCTCACACTGAATCCAAAACTCAGCAATGCATCAGCTGCTAAGAAGAAACTTAACTCTATCCCAGCTGAAACCAGGACAGAAAACAATGGATGTTGGTAGGGAATGAAGGCATTCTTTCACAGAAACTGCTATCTGCAGCCATTACCTTGTTATTCCTTTTGCCCTTCCAGGTGCTCCACCATATCCTGAAGTGCCACCTTCTGACATTTTATCATACCTGCAGAGGCAGAACATTATGAGGCAGCCGTCAAGCTGCCAGAAAGCCATGTAAGACTTTTGCTTTATGGACAATGGGAACTTGAGATCTTGCAGAGCCAAATGGAAGTGGGGCATACAAAACTGTATCTTACAGAAAGTCTCTAAGTCTAGATTATACAAAACAGTAACCTGTTAGCTGTGGAGACTTGTTCTCACATATCTGCCACATCTCCTCACTGGATTCTGCTGCGTGAAACCTTGATTGCCAGAACCTTTCTTCCCTGCTTTTGAAAATAGCTCTTTTTCTCTGTTTCCTTTTCTGGCCTTGCATTTTGTTGCTCCACTGCTTCCCTGCAAGAGGCAGGACTATTCTGGAATAACCTTTCTCTTCTGAGTTGCAGGATTCTCCCTGAAATACACAAAGCATTCACGGGAAGGATCTAAGGCATTATATGCCCTTTTGTGAAGACATAATTTCTTTTAATATTTAGAGGCTTCTTCCACCATGCTGTTTCAAAAGGGAATACCATATAATCTGTTTCCCTTTTCCCGTACTCACTCACAGCTGACATCCTGGCAAACAAGTGCATGCCTTTGTGCCCACACATTATTATGTGGTTGCAAATTTCAAAGGGCTGTTGAAAGAGCTTTATTTGAAGCAGAAAAAGAGGAGGTCTCTAGACATTTTAAATATGAGATGACTTGACTGTAGTAAAACTTTATTTTTACTTTTAGTTTGGGGCTTCTCATTCTCAGTGCTTTGCTACTTCTCCATCTTACAGGTACAACATCATGAAGTCCTGCTGGCAGTGGAATGCAACTAAACGGCCTTCTCCAGCAGACCTGATCTGGTCCCTACAAACAGCTATAAAGACCAGCAATGGCCGTGCAGTACTGCAGGTGCCTGAGCTAGTGGTGCCTGAACTGTATGCTGATGTTGCTGGTGTTGATGTGTACAGTCTAGTGAGGGAATACACTGTACTCTGAAGGACCCTTTCACATCTTGGTAAATAAGAAGTCTCTGAGTTTGCCCTTTCTAGATGCTTTGCAAGTTCAGAATGAGGTGTATATGTTGGGAGGGATCCCTTTGTTTTTCAAACATGTTATATATACCAGAGCTCTCCTCCATGCCAGAAACAACAAACTATTATCATTATTATTATTTAATCAACCTGTTGATGTAATTCTGCCAGTGGTCATTTGGAAGCAAAGTGGATTTAGGAAGCTGTAGAAAACGTCATGAGAAGCTTGAGTTAAAGGAATGTGTTGGGTTTGCGTGGCAAAGTTTTTGTAGCGGGGGAGGGGGGGGGCGCTACAAGGGTGGCTTCTGTGAGAAGATGCGAAAAGCTTCCCTCATATCCAATAGAACCAGTTCCAGCCAGCTCCAAGATGGACCTGCCACTGGCCAAAGCTGCGCTCATCAGCAACAGTGGTAGCACCTCTGTGGTAACAAATTTAAGAAATGGTAAGAAATACTGCACAACAGCAGCCAGAAGAGAGGCATGAGAGTATGTGAGAGAAACAGCCCTGCAGACACCCAGATCAGTGAAGAAGGAGTGCTGCAAGTGCTGGAGCAGAGATTCCCCAGTAGTCCATGGTGAAGCCCGTGGTGAGGCAGGCTGTGCCCCTGCAACCCATGGAAGTTAATGGTGGAGCAGATATCCACCTACAGCCCTGGAGGACTTCATGATGGAGCAGGTGGATATGCCCAAAGGAAGCTGTGACCCTGTGGGAAGCCCTCTGCCAAAGAAGGGTCCTGGCAGGACCTGTGGCCCCGTGGAGAGAGAGAAGCCCAGGCTGGAGTAGGTTTGCTGACAGGACTTGTGACCACATGGGGACCCATGCTGGAGCAGTCTGCTGCTGAAGGACTGCACACTGTGGAAAGGACCCATGCTGGAGCAGTTTGTGAAGAACTGCAGCCTGTGGGAAGAAGCTACTTTGGACAAGTTTGTGGAGGCCATGCTGGAACAGGGGAAGAGTGTGAGGAGGAAGGAGCAGCAGAGACAATGTGTGATGAACTGGCTGCAACCCCCATTTCCCGTCCTCCTGTGCTGCTGGAGTGGAGGAGGTAGAGAAAGTTGAGAGCGAAGCTGTGCCTGGGAAGAAGGTAGCAGTGGGGGGAAGGTGGTGTAAGGTTTGTTTTTATTTCTCGTTATCCCACTCTAATTTTGGTTGGTGATCAGTTACTTTCCCCAAGTCGAGTCTGTCTTGCCTGTGACGGTAATTGCTGAGTGCTCTTCCTGCCCCTATCTCAACCCATGAGCCTTTTGTCTTACTTTCTCTCCCCTGTCCAGCTGAGGAGGAGTCGTCATAGAGTGGATGGGCACCTGACATCGTCCTAGGGTCAGCCCAACGCAAGGTCACTGGAAGTCTCTCCCCATCCTTTCTGTTCCAAGAAATTGCATCAGTTGGGTATTCAAAAGAGGAGATGACCTTGGGAATATGCTGTGGGACAAAGCCCTATAGGAAAAAGTGTACAGAGTAGGTAATACAGATGGATAGTTTTCTGTCCATTCACTAAGGTCTTGTTCAAGACAGTTGTGTTCTTGCCTTTTAAGTGTTCAATAAATACTTGGGATTTCTCCAGCGCTTTATACTCTAGCTTCCCATGGGTGAATGGGTACTGTATTTAAAAGAAAAACTAAACAAACTGTGCATATCTGTGGATGCAGAAGTTGTTACGTTAATGTAATACATCTTCATGTAGAGTGTTCCTTCCCTGTAGTAGCTATGGGATCAAGTGAGTACTCTGAGACAGAAGTCATATTATGCCGTGCTTGTCTTAGGAAAAAGTTCTTACAGACCTGAATTTCTGAGGGATGGGCCTTAACCTATCATTCCTTTGAGCAGAGCAGGTCATTTGTTCATGTGCTTCTCTTTTGAGTTGCTAATTGCTGTGCTGAGTTAATTATTTTGGCGTTTTGGGGGGACATCTGTCCATCGTTGTAACAGCTACTGTGAAAACAGTGTGGAAATATTGAGTACACCAAATAAGAAAGGCTGATCTACAGTAAAAACAACACATGATGAAAATAAACGTGCATAGTGACATTGTCGTGTGATTATGGTGAGAATATACTGTAGACTGTCACTGTGGTGACACCTTTGCTGTATGACTTCCACAGTGAGGATCTGGGTATTGGACATGCACTTCTGAGTTACCCTATGACAAGTGTGCCAGTATGTGGCATTTTGTGAATACTGTGATGACAACACAGATACTTCAAGGTCTTACATGTAAACAACACAGATAACTTTGGTAATCATGTGGAAGAGGTGAACTTTTGCCCAGTGAGCTGCTCAATATGAACTCAAGATTCAGTTTAAAATAATAGTGTGAGAAAGTTAATGTATGTACTTTTCTTGTAAGCCATTCATACATCAGGCATGGATCAGTGGATACATGTTCATTTGAGTTCCAGTCTTGTTTCCACTACAGATTTTGATGATTAGGATTGTTGCACTTGGTGATTTAGGTGAGTGCACATGATTTAACTATTCAGGTTATGAGCAGGCTCTGGCTGTGCAGAAAAATTAGTAGTGCATCTGCTAAGACTTGCACTAGGACAGCTAAGGGGTTGAAGTCCCAGTGGAAATATATCTGTATGTTTTCAGTGTCTGCCTGGAAGAGGGGTATGTCTCTTCAGTCAAAAAAAGTGGGGTTTTTGCTTGTTCACTATTTGTATTTTATAATGTAAGCTGCACAAAGCTGATCTGAAAATATTTGGTCATTGATTTTAATGAACATGCAAACTTTGTAAAAATTCAGAGGCACTGAAGTCATTAACATTTTCCCATCATTTCAAAAGAAGCAGAATCAGTCTCTGAAACAGATTTTCTCATCTGTCTTCTACTGTTTGTGGTTTATAAGTTGACAGTGCCTTAGATTTATTTTTTCTGATTTTTTTTTTGGCACTTTAAGCAATAAAGGTTCTTGTAAAAAAAGAATCAATGCACATTAAAGGAATAGTTTCACTGTTTTGTGTGAAGAGTGGTTTCAATGTTCGCTCAGTTATCCCTCCAATTGGCATGACCCTTGTATGTGTTTGAAGTCGGAGGGTATTAGCCACCCACAAAAGGCTGATTGCAGTCAGTCACGTTCATTAGGTTTCAGTCTTTCATGTAGTTGAATCTGATAATTTCAGAACTTGCTGTAGACCTGCAGCATCCTATAAGGCCAAAATTACATACATTAGCCATGTAGGATGCAAGGCTGAAAATCTGTGTTGTGAAAAAAGCTGAACGATGGTTTTCTAAAGGGGGATATTTACCCTGAAGGATGTCTTCAACCACCACTGTAGATATTAAACATATATAGATGTAAAAAGTAGCTTAGATTCCTGTTTCCATCAAAATTTATTGGTCTTCTTCCAAAGAAAACAGTAGGAAGTTTTCTCTTTTAAATACAAAGTAACTTGAATTGAATGTTTTTGGGTTTTTTTTTCCTATATCGCTTAGGATTTGTAAGAAACTATGTTTCCATCCAGCACTATATACCAGTACGTTGCAGATGCCATTAAAGAGTGCTCAGTTAGCTTTCTGACTTTTCTTAAGGTGTTGGCTAACTGCCACCTTAATGTTCATAACCACCGTTGGTGTAAATCTGGCTTGAAGAGCTGAAACACCTTCTTTCCAAAAGGCTAAAATAGTAACATACTCATCTCCCTCCCTCCCTTGAAAACAGGTTCAAAGCTACTTGGTAATTCTAGGTCAAATTCACAGTTCTCAGTCAGCTGATACTATTTTTTTGATGAATAAACTATCCCTTAAAAAACCTATTTGCTCGGTTCAAACCACCCACCCCAGAATGGGATATTCTCAAAGGTCTTGCCGGTGAAAGGGTGGGTGTGTTTCAGACATGTCATACAATCTCAGAGCTGTGAACAGCATCCGTAGTGCCGCTGCAGACCTGATGAATAATGCACAGTGCTTCACAGGGAGCTTTGTTAAATGGAGAGATAAATGTGACAAATGCATCGCTGTTCTCAAAGCTCCCTATCTTGTTACATCACAGAAAGCAATGTTCTGGTTTACACGAATCCTCATATTTTGTTTCTGTTATCAAAGCTCTGATCAAGGGAATCTGTGGGAATCCAGGATGCTGAGCACCTCGCAGCCTCTAACAAAAACTCTGCTTTAGTTTCTCCTGGGAGCAAATCTGTGCCAAGACCCTGCTTAAGAATTTGTCCACAGAAAGACATTATCCTGCTGTATAATAAGGTCTAAATTTAATTTCCTTTCAATAATGTGGTTTGATTCTTGATGTGAGCATTTTTATTCTGGTTTGACTGCCTTTTTGCCAGACTAATTATATAGATTTATATATAAATTAATAACAAGTGACTGAATCTAAATCAAATCAAGTTTTATAGTGGCATAAAAGGAATTACACACGTGGAGTTACCCTAGTTTGACTACACTTCATGCTAATTGAAGTAGTTCTGCATAGAAATCTTTTCCACATGTCAGTCTCCATGCATGGGTCTGAATTTTTAGAATCAGTGTGGACTCACACATGAATTTTTCATTAGTGAACCCACTGAGGGCTTGGTGAAGATTTTTCACAGTGGTTTTGAGGACAAGCATGGCTTTTCAATGACTTGGTTTTATTTGTTTAATTGAAATATCTTGTTCCCCTGAAAAAATGTTGACTTTTGATTATTATGTTGGAGTTTTCTGCAAGATGGCAGGGCCATCCACATAATTCAGTCAGCCCCTGCTGACTTAGTGTGAAGCAGAGCCCCCACTCCTGAAGAACTGGCAGAATGGACTTGCACCTGGGCTTCACCTCTCCGGTTTGCGATACTTCTGTCTGACAATTTGCAATCACCAAAAGCGTGAGTTTACTGTTTCTTTGAAACAAACTTTTTACTTTCTGCGTGGTCATGCTCTAGGCTCAGGGTGTAAGCCTGGAAGCTTTTTTAGAACATGAGAGAAGAATTCCTCCGACTGGAACAAATGCAGAGAACCAGCACAGTTGTTGCATTCATTGCTGTTTCCTGCGTTTTTGAAGCCCTGATGGTGAGCCTTGCACCTGACATCAGGCGTGCTGAGAGGTAGTGAGTGTTAGGGTCAACAATGGCTGTCTCACCTCACTCTACTGCCCATTTGAGAGAGAGTTTGCCCAGCCCTGCTTCCGACAGGACAAGGAAGGAGCAGTTCAGCACCACGGCACGTACATTGCATCTGAGTCCTCGCGTGACCAGCATTCAATGGATCTGCTTATATAGGACTGGAGACTGGAAAACAGTGGATTGTTTCACTGTCCCTCTCAAATGTCAAGGTAGCACATCTTTCATTACAGATAAAGGTTTATCAGCTACCTGTCTTCTTCAGCCACTTGGTCATCTTTTCAGTGAGAGGCTGAATTAGTGCTAACAGCTCTTCTGAAGATGAGGAAGTTCTGTCCAGTGCAGGCAGAGAGGTTATGGTCCAAAAAGTGACAACAGACAGGACACACAGATGCTAAATATTGGTGGTGTGGTTTGGCTTCACCATGCTTGGACTTTCCTGAAACTACAGATGAGCCATTAGCCCTTGAAGAGTCTTTTTGAACTCTTTAGGCCTCCATAAATCTTCTTCCTGCTACAGTGGGCATGTTGCAAAGGATTCCCATTTAAACACAGAAGAGGGATACTGCAGTGCTCCTACTTGCTCTTCTGTGGTCACAGAATTGCTTTTTGGTGAGAGCTGTGGTTTGGTAATGAGGATGTGAGAGTGCATTTGTTTATGCTGCCTCCTACAGCTTGTGCTTTTATTTATAGCAGGTACCATCAAAGAAATAGCAGTAATTCACAAACATGCCCCCTGCAAACTCTCCAAGACACCTAAAAGTCCTAATTTTTTTCACTTTAGTGTCATGTTTATAGAATGCTTATTTGTAGAGTGCTCTAACAGGTCTTTCTATCTATGACAAAAGGAGATGGTGTGGAGTTTTCCTCTTGCCCTTTTTTTAAACAGTTCCCATTGAAATTCGCTTCTGCAAGAGGCATTATACTTCTGTAGCTTTGTGTTTTACATTAGGGGTGTTGCTCTTCTGTTCCTATGTCAGCATTGCTTCACACAAAGCATGTTCTAGCTGAAGCTCAGAAGTTACAAGCTCGTTCACCTCCCAAGCTTATTTCCAATTTCTGGCCAGTACTTTAGATCTGTTTTACTTTCCCCTGCTGCCTTCACCCCACATATTTTGCTCTTTATTTGTCTTTGCTGGAGCAGCCCTTGCTGTCAGGGCTGTTCTGAGTTGGCATCCTAATGACAAAGATCAGTCATGCATCACTGCAGCAGTGGCTTTTGCTAAGGCAGGGCAAGTTTCTCAGCTGTCCGACCAAATGGATGTCAAAAAAATCCTTGTTCCAGGGTTGCGGGTGCCTTTACTTCACACAGGTTCATAAAGGATGCCAGCGTGGCTTCTTATGTAAGAAACAGGCAGCAACGTGACAAAACTCAGCCCTGTCCCACAGGCTGCAGTGTTTGCCCTTGTTTCCATATCGCTGCTACTGTCAGTTGTATGACAGGACTGGCTGGTCTCACCACATCTGCCCCCTGGTAAGTCTCCCTTAAAATTAAGAATTAATGCTGCGATGCAAGAGGAGGACTTGTCTGTACATCTGGCTTTGTTTAGATGCAACTGTGAATCTGAATACAATTAAAACAACTCCATGTGTAGTTGATTCATTCATTCCAGGTAACAGTAGCCTGCCACGTTTGAACTGCTGTAAGAACTGATATATTCCTGTTCTGTTTTCTGGGTTATCCTGCATGCGTACTGATTTGGTGGAGACTTTTCTAATCAACCCTTTGGGCCATTTGTAGATTTCTACTCAGTGTGTGAAACTGATGATTCATATGCAAAACTTTAAATTGCTGGCTTGGTGATGCTCATGGAAATGTTTGGGTCTTTTGTGGCTTAGTTCTTGCTACCCAGTAAGTTTTTTTCCAAATGTTAACAAATACTGTCTTGGTTTTCTTATTATAAATTGTTTGGAATTGTAATAATTTTATCTCAGATTCCATTGCCTATGGAAATAATTTCTGTTCAGGATGCTGTATTTCCCTTTGCGGGTTTGGTGTATCATTGCCACTCCTGCCCACCTCTGCCCAGTTCTGCCCTTGGAATCTGATTTTACCTTCCTCTCTTTCTTACAGTTCTCCCCTGCAAAACTTGTTCCCAAGAATCTCATATGAGCATGTAGCCAGCTAGCCTGGGCTGCCATCACTGACTTTTAGCAACAGTGGCTTGAGTACTATATCAAAAACATTCTTCATTTAATATCACACACAAAAATACAGTAACTCTTATTTTGCATGGCATGAGCAATCCTGTGGAGTGTAATGGAGTTATTCAATACCCAGCACAATAGGTGGATTTCATAGAGCTTGTCACGAATCCAAGGACTTTTGAATATGGTTCATATACAAAACATACCAGGAAACCAAAGATGACCAGGAAACATGCTTAGTGTAGTCCATGACTGGACTTATGCATGTTAAAATAATTACTTTTTGTTGGATTTTTTTTCCAAAAAAGAAATGAAGGCAGAAGGCCCAAAGGTCTTATCCCCTGGAGAGGTGGTTAAAATAGACTAAGCACATATAGGCAGAGTTGTGCAGAAAAGCTTTAAGTGGTTTTAGGGTAGTTTTACTAATATTTTTAAAATACTCTTGGGGTCCAAATGTGTGCTTGCAAGCCTCATTCCGTGTGGCAGTAGCTTTTCTGTTCAAAGGTTGTAAAAGCTGCTAGATACACCTAATGGCTCTAGAGAAAGAGCTGACTTCAGCCAGTGTGGGTGCCTTTAGCCAGGTGAAACCAGGGAAGGAGATCCCAGTCTTTTCTTCAACATCTGCATACAACGTGAAAGAAGAAGGTGGCCGTGAGTGACTTTTCAGATCTGTAATGGCAACACAGTTTGGAGTCTAACTCAGGATGGATAGATAGATATCAGGTAAAAAAAGAATGCTTGGAAAACACTGACAAGGTGAGATTAAATCATTTGGGACTGACAACACATACTTATTTTTTCAGACCAAGTTGTACACTGGCATTAGAGAATGCTTCCTGGATGCCTGTCATGTCTTACCCACCATAGCTTTCCTGCTTCTGTTGAAAATGTTGATAATCTGCTATGACCCCCTATTGCAAATTACTGTCTGCTCTTGATGATCCAATGTTGGAATGGCATCTGACCTAGCCTTCGTTACTCTAAGTGATGGGGTACACCTCAGTTATGAATAATTTGTTCAGAAAATCGTTACTAAAATCTTGCTGTGCTGTGTAGCTGCTTTTATAGCCTCTTTAAAACTGAGTTTGGTGGTTGGTTTGTGAGTTGTAAGCACCCTGCCATGTGGCTGAGCTACAGGTGAGCAGTCAGTAAGCAGCAGATGAAGAAATGTGGTGTGGAAAGTGCAGCCACAGTGTTTTTTTCTGCATGCTTCTGCATGTTTAGAGTGAATCGGATATGGATGCAACTGGCATGTGAAATACCATATATCAGATAAGGCAACAGGGTCTTGAAATCCTGGATCTTAGTAAGGATGATGGGTATCCATAGAACGTGCATCACATATAGACTTCTTTAAAGCCGAAGCAAAAATTGCTGGACTCCAGCTGTCCCAAGTTTCACAAGTCATGGATCTTGCTTCTACTCTCTTGGGTTTGATAAAAGTTTCTTACTCAGCACTGCTTTTTTTTTTTTTTTTCCTGTCCCTGTTGGAGGCACAGACTTAAAGTTCATCTTGGACTTGTTTCTGAGCTCTTAAGACTATGTGAGCTTGCAGATCATGAAGTGTGAGTGGGGAGGCTGGGTCTTCACTGGCAGGTGAGTGGCTGGGTGTTATTTAAGCTGAAAGCTCTTCTCCCTTGCTGCTGTTTTATGTAGCAGTGCTGGGTGCTTTTTTGAGGTGTCCTGTGTTACAGATTTCTTTCTGTGTATTGAAAATGCCTCTGTCATGGTATTTACAGCTGGTCTTTTGTCACACGTGGAAGCGTGCGTGGGGAGTCCCCAGCCTGTGCACAAATATACAGCCTCTTGTCTCCTGGGCTCCCAGCAGCTGGCCAGATTCCTGGAGACTGCCTCTAAGCATGTCCTGCTTCATCACCCAGTACGCTGTGTTCACAGAAATTGCTCCTTTCCAAATATCTCTGTTCAACCTTGAGTGTGAATTTCCATCTCAAAGTGTAAATTAAAAAAAAATTAAAATTAAAAAAAATCAAAAACGTAAATAAGAAACTTGTCATTTTGTCATATATGGATTAACTTGATCAATACAAAAATATCTTACAATGAAACCATCTCACTTTGCCCTCTCCTTCCTTCTTCACAAACTGCTTCACTTACAGTAACTACTTCTGACTTTGAGAAACTTACAGCTGACCTATTCTGTGAGGAAGCAGTGTTTAACAGGGCTGTGCTTGAGCACAACACTACCAACAAGACATACTATGAAATATTCATAATTCTGTTTATCTTAGAATTTAAATCAGTGCACATAAGTCAAGGAATGATTTTTTTCCAGACTCTAAATTTGAAGGTTTTTTCCTTGCAGCAGTTTTTGGTAGGAGTAAAGATGTCAACATCCAGGGTTTAAGAGTGAAAGAACTGTTAAAGAGCAAGAGAAGAGCCCAGGCAGGATTAAAGAAGTTGAGGAGTTGTTCATGGCAGAGAAAGAAGCTACTGTGTCTTCTTGCTGCCATAGGATGACCCTTGCCTACTTCCAGTACCTTCCAAAGGGGCTGGATCTGCTTCTCAGGAAGCACAAGACCCAGCCCTGTCATGACACCCGTGCTGCGCCTTTCTTCCTGATTCCTGCTAGTCACTGCAGATTTGTTCTTTCCTTATTACTTCATTAATAACACAACGTGTTGTTTACTGTGTGAGATACATTCCACCCTGCAATGACTGTCATTGCAGTGTCCAGGGAGAATTGGGTATGTCAGAACAGGATCTGGCTGAGCCCTCCAGTATAGCAGAGTAACATCAAGATAGTCACACTAAGACTGCTGGATTTGTTCGAACATCAGTGATTTTGAGCAGTTGTCTGGTTTGAGATCATAGAGCAGTACCTGCATTGGAACTGTTCTTCATGCTAATCTTAAACCGGGGCGTTATGTGGAAAATGCTCTCTTGCTTCGTAGTTGTTAATAGCTGGCTGCTTCACCTGTTAGTGCTAGCACGTTGGGATATTTTGTCTTCAGAGCAACATTTGCTATGATATAACTAAATCCTCCAAGAGGGTTCAGAGTAGGAAGAGGTGCTAGTGTGATCCATATTAATTAAACCACCTTTTTTTTTGCAGGAGCAGCTGAATACAAACATGCTAATTACCTCTTCAGTGAGAGGAGCTGTATGTTTCTTCTCACTCAGGGCACATCCAGAGTTATGAGGCTACAGTACAGCCATGTGATTACTCAGTGAGCTGATTTACATGGCAAAGATAAGGACAAAGATAAGATAAGGACAAAAGTGTTTGAAAGAGCTCTCTTATATGAAAGTCTGTGAATTAAGTCAGAAGAAATTAATTAGAAAAATAATCTCCTAGCTGCTACTTTTTTGCCAGGCACCACACTGTAATTCTAATGTAGGTTATCATATTGCCTGCGACAGAGCCAGCTCTTCACTGCAGAGGTAAAGCTGCCAGGTTACCTCACACTGGCCAAAAAAAACACTTGCCTGCACTGCTCTGTGCCTGGGGCTCCTGGTGATGGTGCCAGGGAGGATTGCTGGAGGACACGGATGCTGGAAGCAGGTCTGGATTGTGGTTATGGATGCTGTAACTAGTACCAGACTTGTCTCTTCCACCATGGTTGTCATCATTTTGGCAGAAGCTGGTACCTGAAGTGAAGCATCATTTGTGAAAAGAAGGGGGTTTTGCTGCCTGGTGGTTGCTTCCTGTCCAGGATTGTTGTTCAGGCTGGCTCAGTGTGACCAGGCATGCTGAGATACTCCAGATGGTCTGTTTGTGGCCGGGAGGCATCCACTGTTTTGGTTTTGCTTGAAGTGGGATGGCTCGGTGCTTGTCTTGTACCTGACAGCAGCAAGACGTGTGGGTGATAGTCCTGCCATTATGTCCTACCTGCAGCGTACTTGTGGCGTGTGTCCCCAGGTATGCTTAACAGGGCTGTACTCTTCTTGCAGCACCAGCTGCCCATCTCTGACCTCCAATTGTATCTTTTTGTTTCTCCAGAGAACAGGTCTAGGAAAATGTAAGGGATCAAACAGTGAGAGGGTTGCTTTGCTTCACTTAAGACTTGGGAGTTTTGTGACATGCTATCAAAGGTATGTTTTGCCACCAGGCAAGGATATATGATATTCATATTTGTATTTTTCTGAGGATGTATGTTCTCAAAATCTTAATGCTTATGTTAATAGTAGGCAGAGGATGCCTGTGGTTACTGCAGTTCATTGCTAAAACCAAAATGAGAGAAAGGAAAAACCTAAAATGTGAAACAGAAAATCATGGGGAGACAGACACAGGACTTCCCATCAAGGTCAATATTTACACAGCTTCTACTAGCAGCTCTGTTGTGAGCACATATTGAAGATTCACAATTACCAGCTGTTTTTCCATCCCACACATGTGCATGCAGCCTTGAAAACTCTTGCAAATTACTTGCAGATCACGATGATTTCTGCAACACGCAATACGCAGATGTTACAACCTTGAGTATAGCTGTACAGAAGCTTCTCTGCAACATTTAGAATTGGTGACAGTCCCTCACAAGAAGCTGAGGCTTGAAGAAAGTGGGCATCATAACTCTGAGAACAATCACGGTCAGGACAACGTTTGTTCACTGTAATTACACGTCAGTGTCTATTCAAGTTGCTGAGTGCCAAGGGGTGCTCCTGCGTCATACTTGCTTAATGCCCCTGTTGTTTTCTTCGCAGCCTGGAGCACACACAGCATGGAAGACAGGAAATGCAAACAGTCACCAGGCTTTTTCCACGTATATATTTATATCTCTATGAAAATATTAATATGTTTTTATATGGTCAGGGCACCCATATCTAGCTTCAGGTCTTTAATCCGAACCTGATGTTTCAGAAACAGTAATGAAAACCTAGTTGGATGTCCTACCATAGGAGCCAGGCTACCAGAGTACAGCTCTGGAAATGGGTCTCTCTCCCCATCCTGTTGTCCCAACTCAGCTCTGAACCTCGGAAAATTCAGGTTTAAAGTTCTATTATAAGAGAGACAATACTGCAAAAATTTCTTTGGAAAGTTTCACAACTGTCTTTCAAGGTTTAGAGTTGGCCACATCAAATTACGCCGCAAGTCTCAGCCTTCTCTCAGAAATGCAACTTTCTTCCTTGATGTGACCAGCCGTAAAGACAACCTGTTTGTAAGGGAGAAAATACTAAACAGAAGAAGATGTCTGCTGAGATACCAACAGAGGAAATACCTGCCAGCCTGGGAACCAGGAGCACCCTTGAGAAGCACAGCTGGTGTCTTTGAAGTGTAGCTGGGCACCTGGGAACCAGAGACAGCCTGAGATACCATTGACAGGTGCAACAAGAAGGGATCATCTGGAAAGGTGGAAAATAGTCTGGCAAAAGGGGAAAACACCCTGAGAAAGTAAGAACCGGTAAGTGCCAGTGGCTGTTCTAGCTGCAAGAACAGAAAAACAGTCAGGGGGAAAAAAAAACCTGCTCTGAGAGGACAGAGAAGTATAGGCTGTAGCCAAACTATCTACTGGCTGTCCCAAGTGAAAAACAGAAATTAGCTGCCTTTATTGCCTGCTGTAGGTGGTGGTGTCCTACACCTATTTATGTTTCTGTGATATAAAAATGACTTATTTTTGACCCAAAATGGAGCCTTTGTCTCTGTGAACTCCCCATACTGCATGTGCTTTTCCTTTTCCTAAGCAGGTTGAACTCCTTGCATCAACTTTTCTATGAGATCTTGTAGACAAGTTATTGAGCCATTGCTGGGGATGCCTGGTTGATTCCCATCTCCATGATGTGGATCATCTTTGAAATGAGCCTCTGTCTGTTATTTTATTGGTCCCACTTCTGGGCCCTGTTCTGGGGTTGGTTTGATTTGGTCCCACTTCTAGGATTGCTTTTATGTGCCTGAACTGTCACCAAAATCAGGAGTAAACCTCTTAAGACCACTGTAGCATTAAGAAGCTGGCATTCTCTTTATTTACAGCACTGGGTGCATGGGGTATCACTCCAACGTGGCCACCAAGTTACTTGAGGGTACACGTTATATACAGTAGTACTTGCACATTCATAGTGCATTACATATCCAGTTTCAGTCATGCACAGGATCGGTTACACATTTCTTCCTTTTAATGCAAACTAGTGCTCGTCCTCAGATAGCACTGCTGAAGGTTCTTACCAACTCCACATGCTCTCCAAGCGGGGTTTGCCCTCTTTCTGGGGAGCTGTTTGACTCAGAGGTCTCGATCTCCCACTGCCACATTTACCTTTGTCCTACTTTCAACTAATTTGCTGTGGATTGCAACACCTTATCAGCTTGTCTCCTCCTGAGGCCAGAACTTCCTCACCTGGAGGTTTCTTCCTGCATAACTTAGATAACGTTGTTCTTTTCACCATCTGTTCTTTGTTTCCCCATCCTTCTAAGGCTGGCTCCCTTGAAGTCTCTTAATTCATCACTTTTAACAACTTTAGAGAGATAGCTTGGACTAAAATTTGTGCACAGATTTGTTTAACATGTAGTAAAACACTAAATGAGAGTTTGGTAATTTGGGAGTTGAGACAACAGTACTGGTAATTTTATGAACAGACCTTTATTTGCATGTAAGTAATCTACCATAAGGATATTTGCTGTTATATTATTGATGTTTGCTTTACTAGTGATGTTTGTAGTAACATGAAATACAATGTATATACTTGATTGCTGCTATACTATTGATTATTGATAGCAATTTTTAATAACTTTATATATATATATAAATTTCCTTTATTAATCATAAGTATACTTGCTAGTGGTGATTTGTGCTAATCTGTAATGAAGTAGGGAGATTTAGAGGATAAAGCCCCCATGTCCTTGTATATTACAAAATCCTGCAAACCCATGTTTGCAACTCTCTACATGCCACAGGTCAGGTAACTAGATTGTGGTATTAATTGGTGTCAGAAGTGGATTCTGTGAAATGCATAGGTCATGGATGCTTGGGAAGAGGCAGTAGGAAGACAGTGAAGATAACAAGAAGATAAGGCATGGAAAACATGCAGTTGAGAGAAGAATTACGTAGCTAAAAAGTGTTTCAATTGGGAAATGCTGTAAGCAGAATTTCAGAGGTGCCAGGAGGTTCATAAATGTAACAAAGGCACGTAAGGGTCCTTCATGGGGCTTCTTACAGAGGCATTAGCAGCCACTGGCACTTTATTTAAAGCCATGAGGCAGCAAGCTCAAAATACTGTATAGTAAGCTAGAGCAGCTGCCTTTGAATCTCATAGTCGTGATAAGAGCCAATTACTCTGACAATTAGAAACTAACCTCAGACCCCTGGCTTTACAACAGCCAGAGAAAGAGCATACACACCCAATCTCAAGGAATGGGATTGCTGAAAGAACAAACATCTTGAAAACTGATAATGAAAAGCATGATCTTGATTCTGAGAGCAGGTCTTCCGCACCCACTTCCTTACCTGAGCATCATATGGGTAAGACAGCCTCCTTGTACTCTGTCATTAAAACCTCCACTGTACAATTCCTGGCTCCTGCCAGAGGCAGAAGTGCTCCCCCACCTCGGTTGTGATGGCCACCACAAATTTCCCTGAAGAACAGCTAAGGCAGGTGTCCTAAGAGTATGGCAAAAAATTGAATGAGGACTGGATAGGAATGTTCCTGGGAGAAGGAATAAGAAAATCTTCCACCTGCTTTCCCAATCCTAGTATTGGTAAAGAAACAGAGAAAACCCCAATTTACAGCCCAGGGAGTTCTGCAGATCTGTCCCAATTGGCTGATTTTTTTTTGGTTAATGCTAGTGAAAGTCCTTGTATGCCATTAATAGTAATAGAATTATGTTCTGTCTCTTTGGATATGCGAGCCTCAATATCAATGATTAAAGCTGAGGATGCCCCTGGATTAATTCAGAAAACTCAAGAAATAGTTTCTTTAACAGGGATTGCCAAAAAAAAGACAGGCCAAGATAAAACTGATTTTGCCCTCTGGAAGAACACTGAGACCTTTAGTGGTGGTAGGACCTTAAGTATATTAGGTTTGGATTTATTAAAATCTCAGGCTATTAAGACTCCCTTAGGCATTGAGTGCCAAACCATCAAACTCAGATTTCTGTAATTTCTAAGGATGCAATACCAGCTGGAGGATCTACTACTTTTCTGTTACAGGCTGCACCTAAATTACCTAAAAGTACCTTAATCCATGTATGACAATTGCATATTCACCCTGAAGCCTCACAAGGCATAACTGCTCTCAGTCAGGAGTTAGAAAGACAGGGTATTTTTCAGAAAACTCATCCCCCATATAACTTGCCTACATGGCCTGTCTGTAAGCCTAACGATACCTGGCGTTTGATGATAAATTATCATACATTGAATGAAAATATTGAATGGATTGAATGAAAAGCAGCTCTTACATGCTGCTGTCCCTTCTACTATTACTTTTGCTATAGAAGTGACTCATCTGTAGATAACTTCAACTTCAGGCATAAATTATTATAATCTATTGGACAAATTGTCCAGGTGAATCATCCACAAAAAAGGAAGTTTTCCTGCGTATTACAAAAACCTTCTCAAAGTACTGTGTGGAAGATGTTCAGTCACTAGAGCAATAAGCACCTCATTTCTGAGTGCAGGATATCCAAACTACCTAATACCCAAAAGAAATGAAGTAGTCTTGTTTTTTGTTCTTTAAGGTTGCCCTGCCTGCAGCATCAGCAAGCAGGAACTCAGATTAATTCCTTGGATTTTGGTCTACCTTATTCATCCTACTGATGGGAATTTCACCTGAAGTGAAATCATTTCATGAGGAATCTACCCTCATTTTTTTGGTCTTTCTTATAATTGTTATTTAATATACATGATTATAGTAGTTTTTGTTCCCTTTTCCCAGGAATGGGATAGCGGTCATGTTGTTTTGTTTATGAATACAATCTCTCAAGTGCACGATGAATCAGACTATTGCTGTTGTTTATACCAGGCTTGAGCACTGGATGCAAATTGTGGTGGTTAGCAGAACCTGTCACATAACCACCTTGGTATCAACCTAATTTGACATATTTATTTCCCAATACTCCAAATTATTAACAAAAACCTTTTAAGGCATGTCATTATGATATAGCCCCATGGTATGTTACAATGCCCCAAGGCGTAAGTTCAGTCTGGGTGGGGAAGATGAGCAGTTGTAATTACATTTTATATTACAATCATACCCAAGGATGCTTTCAATTTAAATGTGACAGAACACAAGCTTGTATTGATTCTGATCTGGAAACCTCATGGATCTGTAATAATGAATCAGCAATTACCAAGAAAGGTGTTTTTAATGGTTTGGAACTTGGGAATCTTACACTGAATGTTAATAACACAAAATCTCAATGATACTATAATTTCACCACTCCTAATTCCACATGATGTGGTCTGCAGAGGAATGGTTGTCTGAGTCCTAATTAGAGTTGCTATGCATACAGCACAAACAATGTGTCTGGTTGTAATCCCTTTGGACAACCCAATTAAGTCAAATGCACTTAATGAAATTCAATTGTCCTTCTAACTCATGGTGTTATTCTGCAAGCATTGCAGTGACTCTAGACAGGGTTGGTGGCCCACCATTTTAATACCTGGATGGTTCTGGCTTTGCAGCATCAATGCCTACAAAAGGGTACCTCCACAGTAGGCAGGCACTTGTACCATAGCACATCTTGGTCTTTTTGTAGTCCAATCTAAAAATTTAACCTTTAACTTTCAGTGCAACCATTACCCTGTATGTAATAAGCGTGGCATGTCTAAGCCCTTAGTAACCTGACCAACTGCATTTCATGAATTTGTACATGCTCTATTTCCACGCTTGGGTGTTGCTGAACTTGAACAAGCTATTGACAATGTTTCCACTACACTTGGAATGACCCAGAAATGCTGCCATAGATACTTTAATGAATCTGCAGATGGAGATTTGCTCTCACAATTAGCTATCCAAATTCTTTGGGCCTCACAAGGAGGCATTTGTGTGTTAATAAATACTACCTGTTGCTTCTATGCTAGCAAATCCAAACAAATCAAATATAATGAGAACAAGATTCATCAACACGTCTGAACCTTTCACCAAAGCCCAAGAACAACCCATGGTCAGAGGCCCAGCAGCTGACTGCTCCTGGCTGTGGTCCTGGCTGCCAGACCTCAGAGCATCGGCATGGGGCATTTTAATGGTAGTATCTCTCATTTTGGTTGCCTATTGTGGTATTTTCATTCCTTCTTGCTTACCCCTTCATGTATGACATTTTCAGGAAAAAAAACAACTCAGCATTTCACATTCACAAAAGTCTCTGTTTCTGTCCATAGCAGTTTAGATGAAAAACTTTACTACCCAACAGAGGTGTCTTCATTTATTTTTCATTTATTATTTATTACAATCCTTACAATGGTATTTCTCACTGTTTCTCTACATCTTCTGTCCCTTGCCCCAACGCACACTCGCACACGGGTGCACAGCCTCAGGAAGTAACGCAGCTGCAGTTCTGAATGGGGAGGGGACACCACAACAAGAAACCAACCAGCCAATGCCATATATCTTTAATAGAAGTGAACCACATAAATACATCAATTTATTTAAGGTCATGTTGAAAGAACATCAGTTTAAGTGTGACCCTTTCAAAAGTGCAGCTGTTAAGCAGGCAAGTAAAGGAAGGTAAAGAGATGGGACGTAAGAAGGAGCCTTAGAAAGTAGAAGTCACTGTGAAACAGCAGCAGGACCCGAAAAAAAGCGCAAAAAAATAAAACCCCCACAACCCTTTGGTAGAATGCACACAGGAAAGCAATAACACCACCTTTCCAAACTGAGCTCTTAAGACTAGGAAGCTGCAATGTGAGTGTGCACAGGGCAAGGCAGGCAGCGCCTGTGGTGCAACCCCGGTGCCAGCTGCCCCAGTGATGGAAGCTGGTGCCTGCTGCTGCTCTGGCTCCCTAAACACCTGCCCCTTTTCTGCTCGCCCTGGATGCACGGAGTACAGGTAACTGTGCTGGGTGTCTGTGGTAAGGTGTAGGCAGTGGGGGACTGCAGGGGTGGTCTCTGTGGGAAGAGACCAGGGACGGCCAGCTCTGCAATGGACCCACCGCAGCACACAGCCGAGCCCCTCAGCCAGGCTGGTGGCACCTCTCGGGAAATGTATTCAAGAAAGGGTGGGGATAGAAAGAGCAAGAACAACAGAGGAAACACTAAGGTCATGGCAAGGAAGAGGAAGGAGGGACCTCCATGGCTATGGCATTTGTCTTTCCAAGCAACCATTACACAGGCTTAGCCCATCTTTCCCAGTATTGGCTGCACATCTGCTAGCAGGTGGGAAGCAGTGAAAAGCCCTTTTGCTTTGCTTGGGTGTGCAACTTTTGCTTTCTTGACTGAATTGTCATTACCTCAATCCACAAGTCCTGTCACCGCACTTCTGTTTTTTTCATGTGCTGTTGGAGAGGGCAGTGAGCGAGTGACTGGATGGGTTTTGGCTTTTGGCCAGGGTCAGCCCACCAGAGTAGTTTACTTCTTGAATGTATCCCAACCCAAAAGAAACGAAGACAAACGTGCCACCACTTTTTAAGGGTCTTAAAGCTACACACCAGAAGCTTGCCTGTCGCATTACACAGGCTGGTAGAAACCATTACAATCATAGAACAGACAAGATTTCCTCGGCAAGTTTTGCACAGTCCCACCTCAAATATCCCAGTCCTCCTGTTCCTCTTGTTGCCCCTTCTCAGCAGTTACAAAGCCCAGGGTGTCCCTCTCCAAAGCTCTGCCTGGAGTTTCTTGATGGCCCATCAATTAGTGGCTGAAGACTTTTGGTCTTTGCTGTTGCCTCTGTTATTTTATATGCACCGGGTTTGTGTCTCTGCGACTTATTATCCTCTTCTGCATTTAAAGGGTCCTTGATCAAATGACTGTAATGAAGTGGACGTTCTCACCTTCCACCTAGCCTTACAAAAACATTTTAGTGTCACCATGAACAGTAGTGGTTTAATCAGTTTCCCATGACTTGTACTTCAAAATTCAGTACATGGAGGAGACGCATGGGGCTTGGGTAGGTAAGAAGAGAATATTTTGTTCTGGAAAGGCTATAGCAGACCTGTTGCCACTGGAGAAATCTTTCATTACTTTTCACCTGAATCATTGTAACAAGAATGAAATCAATTAAATATTTGTGCCTGAAGTCAGGTCATGATCAGCTGCACCTTTCTTCATTGTACCAATTGCATGTACGTGATTTTTTATGTGTGCAGCTGAGCTGCAGCTCCCAGCTCTTCACCGCAACCCGTCTTCAAGATGAGGTGAAGAGATAGGAGCAGTACTGTACATTGTGGAGATGTACAGTATAAAGCAACGTATGCTGTTCTGTTTAGATGAGTTTGTTGTTAATTGTATTTCTGTATTTTTTTTTAGAAGTCTTGACTCTGAGATAACCAAAAACCAGAGCAGCAAATTGCCCCACCCCCTCCAAACAAACAAACAAAGCAGAAATGGAAGTATTTTGCTTAAGTTCTTAACCTATGGACATGTTGCAAAATAGGCCTATCTGCTGAGACACAGAAAGGATGGCATTATGACATGTATTTGGCATTGTGGAAGAGGAGCACTTAGAGCTTCCTCATTGGCTTTCTTATAAATCATTCCTTCCTATGAGCAATATATCAGGCACCAAAGCTTTTTATGAAGCTAATGCTTCCTGTCTGGTTGAAGATACTGTCTTCAGAAAAAGCATTTCCTGTGAGCTGGTGTTATCTTTTCAAAATGTGGATTTACTGTGGTTTATTGTTCGTGACAAGAAAGAAGAGCCAGATATAGGTTGAATTGTCTGTAACCTACTTCTTTTTGGATGTGTACTTTCTGCACAGTATACTCCACCTCCAAGATGGAGGACAGCATTTAGTTTGATTAGTTATGTTTTAGTAAGTTTAATTGCTTAGTTTCTTATACTGAATTATAAAAAGGAAGGCTTTTATTGCATCTAATCCTGCATTCTGTATTTAAATTTGTTTGATGCATTTATGGTTTAAATTAAGAGCATCCTAACCTAGCATATGCAACCAGCTGCAGCAGCAGAATAAAGAACTCGGGGACATGGAGCTAGTCACCTTATTGTAGAAGGCTGTCAGGTCAGTCAGGCATGTTTTCCCCTTTGTAAATCCATGCTGACGAGAAGGTGATTACCTTCTTGTCCTTGGTGCGTGTAGAAATGGTTTCTAGGATTAGTTGCTCCATCAGCTTCCCAGGGGCTCATGTCAGGCTGACTCACCTATTACATTTACATAGTTCTCCTATTACATTTACAACATAAAGTTACATTTGCTGTCTTCCAGTCTTGAGAGACCTCTCCTGATCACCATTACCTTTCCAGGTTTACTGAAATTGGCCTCACAATGACATCAGCCAGCTCCTGTCATGTGTCCTACTGTGAACCCATGGGCTTGTGTACATACATTTTGTTTAAATGCTCCCTAGTGCGATCTTCTTCCACCAACAGTAAGTCTACCTTGCACTAGACTTTCTCATAGTTTTCACGGACCTTAAACTGCTGAAGGCAAGTCACACCAGTAAAGACTAAGATGAAGAAGGTGCTAAGTCATGGAGCACATCATCCTTCTTTATGTCGTTGTGACCAGCCCCACTGCATTCAGCAGCAGGCCCATATTTTCCCTAGTTTTTGTCTTACTGACGTACCTATATACATCTTTCTTGTTGCCCTTCACATCCTCCAGCAGATTCAAATCCAGGTGGGCTTTAGATATCCTTTAGCTTTGCCTCATCCCTGCAAGTTAGGGGATTCCTCCTGGGTCACCTGACCCTGCTTCAACCTCTTGTACACCTTCTTTTTATGTCTGAGTTTAGTCAGGAGCTCCCTGCTCATCCATGCAGGCCCACCGCCACCTTTGCTCTGTATCCTGCTCATTGGGATGGACCGTTCTTTTGTTCAGAGCAGCTGATCCTTGAAAACCAACCAGTGATCCTGAACCTCTCTTCTCTCTAGGACTGTCTGCCATGGGATTCCTGAAAGCAGATCGCTGAGCAGACCAAAGCCTGCTCTCTTCAAGGCCCAGGGTTGTGATTCTGCTTTTCAAGTTTTTTCCCTTCTTTTCAGGATCCCGAACTCCAGCATCTCATGGTTACTGCAGCCAAGCCTGCCCTCAACCTTTACATACCCAACCAGTGCTTGTCCATGTCCTTAAAAATAAAAGGAGTAAGAAGAAAAAGAAGGGAAAAGAAACAAAGAAAAGAGATGCAAAGTATTTTTATATTTCAAAATCAAACACGTATGTTCTGGGTAGCCAATAAAGTAAAAATAATTATGCAATATGTTCATAGAATTATGTTTCCAGATTTTGATTAATTCTCAGAATTAACAAAATGAGTAATTTGTGAATTCCTCTTCTGTTTCCACCTGAAGCCAAGTCCCAACCTGTCTGAAAAGCAATTGTGAGCAACTTTTTTTTACACAGACCAAAGAGTTGAGTGGAAAGACTGAAATTGTTGGACAGATCAGAGAAATTTTTCTTGTAGGAAAAGGACTGACAGTACAAGCCTATGATTTTAGTAACGGATTCTACAGATTCAACTTGTTCAATGTGCTCCGTTGGTGTCGTGGTTTAACCTTGGCTGGCACCAAGGACCACGCAGCTGCTCACTCACTCCTCCTCACCCAGAGGGATGGCGGGGAGAATCGGAAAGGAATGGAAAAACTCAAGGGTTGAGATGACAGCAATTTAACAGGTAAAGCAGAAGCTGTGCACACAAGCAAAGCAAAGCAAGGAATTCATTCCCCACTCCCCACAGGCAGGCAGGTGTTCAGCCATCCCCAGGACAGCCGGGCTCCATCATGGTAACGGTTACTTGGGAAGACAAACACCATAATGCCGAATGTCCCCCCCTTCTTCTTCCCCCAGTTTATATACTCAGCATGATGTCATGTGTATGGAACACCCCTTTGGCCAGTTCAGGTCACCTGTCCTGGCTGTGTCCCCTCCCAATTCCCCATGCCCCTCCAGCCTCTCACTGTCAGGGCCCGAGAAATTGAAAAGTCCTTGATTTCGTGTAAACATCACCCAGCAACAACTACAACCAACAGTGTCCTGTCCCTGTTCTCACACCAAATCCAAAACACAGCACTGCACCAGCTACTGAGAAGAAAATTAACTCTGTCCCAGCTCCAGGACAGTTGCTCAGTGAATGTGACATTAAAATTATCTCAGAGTTTGGTGTGACCATGGCAGGAATAGGTTTTGTTACTATAGCTCTGAAAGGGTAGAGCTTTGTGCTGGGGTAAAAAATGTGAGTTTCCTGCGTGGCTTGCCACAATACTTTTTTCTCATGTCTCAGTTGCTGTGTTTTGGTCTGATAGCAACGATGACTTTGTCATCCTGCAGCATTACATATGGAGACCAGAACAGATGCACGGCCAGTTCTGCTGTTGCATTTCAGCTTCCTCTTGTGGAATTTAGGTAAGTCCCCCCAGTTTTCTTGTTCAAATGCTCAAAGGACTTTTGGTTTTAAATCAGCATGTCATTGATAAAGTTCAAATGCATCTGTATCGTTTTTATTGACAGTGCTTGGAGTGAAAGAGAGAAATGTGTTCTGCAAATTGTCCCACTAGAATTACCCATGTCTATCCATTTGCTACATAAGGAAATTTAATTCACCTTTGTCATCTCAGTCAAGCCTTATATATATATATATATATATATATATATATATATATATATATATATATATATATAATGCTTACTTATATTAGTCAGTGTAGAGAAGGCTAGATAAATTCCCTGTGAAAGCAAGTCCCCCTGTCTGACATTGACCTATGTAGCATCCATCATATCAGCATTTTAATTACAAAGGTAGAGCTCTTAATGAACTATTGTCATTGCTTAAGTGGTTTTGTATTCCAGAAAACTGATTTAGGATATCATTCTTTCTGTGTATTAATCTTCTGTTAATAATATGCTCTGTCATTAGAAATGATTCCAAACTGCTGGGAGAGAAGCTCTGTTTACCTTCAGGGAAATTCAGTTCCAGATCTGGATGTTGTAGCTAATTTGACTTCTGAACACCAAGTAAAACAAAGTAAAAATGAGCAACACTTAAAAGCATGTGACAGGAATAAAAAGGAGCACATCTATATGAATGTGAAAAACTGCACTTCTTTCAAGAAAAAGAAGATGAGAAGTCAGAGAAAAGTGAACATCGAGAGCAAAGGTAAAGTTCGCTAATAAAGGGAAAGATGTATACATTACTGAATAAACAGTCTAGCAGATTCAAGTCTGAATTAGAGATTTGCATTTGTATGCTAAAAAGTTTTATTTTCTATCCTGCTGTCGAGATTAGGCAGGATGGGCAGTTCAAGGCAGGGTACAGTTGGAGACTTGCAGCTCTAACAGAGTAAATAATGTGATGTCATAATTTCTGTTGATGCTGGATCAAAATAGTTATTGCGTCTGGACTTCTCATTAGACGTAATCCTAAATTGTGACTTATCAGTAAGCCACTACAATGGAAGAAGGCTCAACAGAGATGGGCAAGTGCGATCTACTCATGAAGTACACAGTGACTGAACAGGGCTTTCAGAAAGAAAGTTAAACTTAACATTAAGGGGACCAGAGATTTAGATTAGCAGTTGTATCACCTGGGTGGATCAGCTGGCTTTATTGGTTAAATGGATCAGCTGGCTGTGTAAATTTTTGTCCATGAGTTAACCAAAACAGTGGAATGTCTTCCTGAGTTAGCCAGACCGGCATGGGGGGAGTGTACACATGGCACCACCTAACACAGAACACAACCCCTTGAACAACTGACACAAAGAGCTTTGAGGAGACCCACACACCTGAGCTGCTTAAATCCACATAGACCTTCCTGGTGCCACCTGTGTTGCAATGGTGAGCATGTCATAAAGCCTGGCAATGACAGTTACATTTGTATTGTAATTCAGCTGTGTATTGAAATTGCTATATTCTGCTAAGTGTAATTTGCACTTGTGTGGTGCTTTCAACACATAGCTGTATCATTCTGCTAAATCAGAATCTCATGTGACATCACATATCATCATACCTGTAAATTGGTATTAAACATTAAATTATCCATATGTGAAATACCAAAAAGAATCTGGTCGACAGCATTGGACTCTGACATGAGTGCAGACTGAGGTAGTCAGAGTAGTTCAATATAAATTGTATTTTTAGAGCTGATTTCATTGAGAAAGCCTCACCTTTCTCACATTTATGTTCTTTTTCTTGTTAGATTCCCCTGTTTCATGTGCTACCCACTGGATTATTGCAATGATTCTAGGAATCCTCTTCTTGGCATTGCTGGGAACAACAGTGGGGCTTATTATTAAGGGTAAATAAATCTCCTCCATTGAAAATACTTGATTTGAACAAGGACTCTTGAAATCTGCTCAGGGGTCCAAGAAGAGCACATAAGTATTTTTCCCTCTTAAAAAAGACTTGCTTTTTTTTCTGCAATTTTTAAATGTTAAGTTTGGTGTAGTTAGACCTGCCCTCAGCAGGAACATGAGAGTAAGGGGTAGAAAGTATCAAAGATGCCTTTCAAGGGGGTGACTGAGTAGACTTCAGTGCGTAGCAAGCTACACTGTGCTCAACCACTCAGGACCATTTACATCCTGATGACCACAGCTCTAGGAGGAAGGACATAACCTGAAGGCCCTTTGCTTTTCTGTGGATTTGGAGATCAGCGCTGTACAGCGAGAGTGAACCCTGGGGTGTTCAGTGGCTGTCCACGGGCGAGTAGCACCAGCTGCTCTCCTGTTAGCAGGAAAAGGAAGGTGCTTCAAACTGTAAGACCTCCATGACGAGCAGCTGTTATAAAATGATTCCTGTTTCTAGGAAGTTTAAGCCTTTTGACCAGCTTGCTGTGAAATGCTATGAAGCTGAGGCTCAGGCAAGTATAGAGTAGGAATTGGTGTCTAACCAAGCAGCAGTGCTGCAGAAATGCGCTGCTGGATGAGCCCCAGCAGCAGCCAGCGCTAGTGGTGGAGCCTGTATGGACATGGGTGACCTGCCACAAACCTGTCAGGTGCCTGTGCCATTGGACAGAAGGAAACACGGGCCAAAGATAATGCTTATATGGAGACAACAGAACAAAAAAAGGGAGGGAAAAACAAAAAAACCCAAAACACTGGGAAGGAAAAGGAAGGTCCCAAGAGACCCCTACACTCTCAGCTATTCCCATTTGGGAAATGGATGCCCTTCACAGACTCTGATGCAGGTAATTACATTGTCTTTGTCAGTCTCAGCAGAGCTCCAGGGATGATATTACTGTAACTGTGGAGAATCATTTTCTGGAGAGGGTATATCTGTGAAATGTGTTTGTAATGAACTAGGCTATGACTATGAATGGTAAGAGAGATGTACGATTGTTTTGCAGACTGTCCATGTCCACGCTGCCCTGAGCAGTGGGTGGCCTACAGAGAGAGCTGCTACTTCTTCTCCAACGAGAAGAAGGACTGGCATTCCAGCTGGGAATCCTGCCGGGCACAGGGAGCTCATCTCCTGGTGATCAACAGTACCAGTGAAATGGTGGGTGCCTTTGCAGTGGCAAGGGCAGAGGGCCTTTACCACGTTGCCTGGGCGGATTCTGGGGGAGAGGTCCAAGGCATTGTACTGCCCGGCTCTTCCCCTCTGTGGGGAAGGGAGAGGGTGAAGGGCCTTTGTGACACACTGGGATCCACCCACCACCGCCCTGCATCTGGCAAGGCTTTCCCGTGGCCTCTTTGCACAAGAGACTCGCATCTCTCTGCCGGCCTCCACTGAGTTTGCCACGGGCTCAGCCCTCAGACTCCCCAGTCAGGGGAGCTGCCCGGCACTCCGAAACACTGGGCTTCACTAAGCAGGGTGTTCAAAGAGCATTGAGAATTGGCCCCCAAACTCCCTCTGTCATTTAACACCCCTTTCTCCCCCCCCTCAGAACCCAGCACCTGACCGGGTTTCTCCAAATCTACTGATCTCTCCGCCCCTCTGTCCCTCTTAGGACTTCTTCCAGATAATCTACAGTAAATCCCACTGGATCGGTTTGCAGAATAACACTGGCGGTGGCTGGGTCTGGGATGATGGCTCAAAACTGACTGACAGAAAGTGAGTATGGTGTTTGTGTTTTTAGACAAAGTAAAGGGCTTGAGATCCTTCCCACGCCCTCAGTCCTTTCCCACAAAATGTTCCCTCTGTAATCAATGGAATTCGACCAGCAATAAACACCACTTGTAAGGGATGTTCAAAGTGGCTGCAGGCTCTAGCAGCACCAGAAGTTCCTCCTGCCTGGCTGCTGGACCCCAGCTGGGTGCACCCAGAGACCTGGGAGTGTCTGTCTCAGGCTGATGGACACAGCCGCTACTTTCCCTTGGCAGGTTCGATCTGAGCATGTATCCCAGAGACTCAAACGCACAGACAGACGTGCATGTGAAGGACTCTGGCATAGACTGCCACAGGCAAGGCACTGCCTTCAGCAGCACCTGCATGTAATGCTGCCAGGACTGACATAAAGCACAGCTATAGGCAGGCAAGTCCCCTTCCCCCTCTCTGGCTGCTCAGGGTCGCAGATCACTACAGAAGGCACACACAGAGGGCTCTCTGGGTTCACAAGCACACATAAACATTTATGGATCCCCCAAGTACCAGCATAGCACCTCTCCATCCGACCATCCCTGCCCAGATCCCAGCCCCTCTTACCCGCCCCACAGGTCTCCTACTCACTAGGGGGTCCAGCTCACTGCTTGCTAGCCAGCAGGCACACTCACACACTTGTCTTACAGCCACCCTACGCTTTTGCGACTCCCTCCAAATACCAGCATAGACCCTCTGCCCACCTGATACCCCTGCCCAGACCCAGGGCCTCCTACTCACTGGCTAGTGCAGCTTAGAGCTTGCTAGGGAATTGCCCGCGCAGCCCAGGCTGGGGGAGGACACAAGCGCTCCCCCCCAGCACAGGCTGTGACCCATGGCTCCACTCCAGATGCCGGCGCTGAGCCCCTCACTCAGCCCGGTCCCCCCAGCAGCTGTGCCCAGGACACACAGACACCCATCCCAACCCAGGGACCGGGCTGAGCCCCTCACCCACCCCAGTGCCTGGCACCACCGCCCAGGGTCCTGCACCCCCCCTGACCCCGGAGCTGGCACCATGCCCACTCACAGGGTGCCCCCGGCTGCTGGCACCTCATCCTTACAGCACGGACACACAGGGGCAGGGAGGGAGACTGCCGGGGGAGGGCATGCGGGAAGGCTTTGATGAGAAGCCAGGACAGACTGCGGTGGGCAGGGCAGGGCTGGGTCAGACAGTGCTCACACAGCATCAGCAGCTGCTCACACATGACCCATCCCCTCCTCTCTCTCACTCCTCTTCCCCTAAATCATCCTCAACAAGTTTTGCATAGTACCACAGGCCCACTTCAAATACCCCAAATCCTCCTGTTCCTCTTGTTGCCCCCTTCTCAGCAGTTACAAAGCCCAGGGTGTCCCTCTCCAAAGCTCTGCTTGAAGTTTCTTGACGGTGGGTGCCTCAGTTAGTGGCTGAAGACTTTTGTTTTTTGCTGTTGCCTCTGTTATTTTACTTGTACCCGGTTTGTGTCTCTGTGGATTTCTGTTTAACCATTTCCTCCTTATTATCCCCTTTTGCACTGAGAGGGTCCTTGATTGGATAACCTTAATGAAGCAGAGGCTTTCACCTTTTGCATGCCCATACAACAGGTTTAAACTGGAATATTTGATACTTTCTGTCCCAAGGTCTCCAAACACTTTAAGTGGAACTGCAAAAAAACACATAGGACAGGGCTTTTCTCTCTTTAGTGATGGGAAATGGAGAGCCCAGAGTGAGACTAACTGAAAGTCTCATGATGAGCTCTGGGCAGAGCAAGCCCCGCTGCTTAAGACTTCCCATGTCCCAAGACAGGTCTTCCCTGACATAAGGTCAAATCCAGCTGCAGTGAGTCTCCTACGCCCAAAGCTATGGTATTTTTCCCCCTGCCAAAGTGGGGACCTTTCTCTAATGTCCCCCTGCTTGTGTGCTCTGCCTGTGTCTCCCATAGGGTCCTGTTCAACAGCTTTGTGCAGAACTGTGCCATTCTGATGGACGGTGTCATCCATGCTTCTAGCTGCGAAATCCCTGCCCCGTGGATCTGTGAGAAATCTTTTCAGTGACCTCTGCGGCCCTTGTGTTAGGAAGTGCCCTTTGGAGCGCTGTGCTAAGGCTTATTCCCGATGAAGGCAACTCAGGAAGCTTCTCTGAGAGTGCCTGGCTGTGTGCTCCTTGCTGCTGTGACACCTGCCGTAGCGCAATTAATGAATGCAGCTGCAGCCAGAGCCCTGCATGAGCAGCTGCACACAGGAGGTCCGAGTACTCCTCCTGGCTGCATTCAGGATCACGCTGCTGATGCTCATACCCATAGCCATTGGCTGGTGACAGACAGTCTTCAAAGTGGTAGAGAAGAGGAGGAAGGAGGGGTTTCTCTAGTTCTCCCTCAGTCATTTTCAGAGATACTTAAGCACTGTCAGTGGAATGCTGTCCTGACATTGGAAATCCTAGGGAGAGCGGAAACTGTAAACCGTGGGCTCATGCAACCTCTGGGTTAATTTCTCTCTCTTGTGAACATTGGTGACATACACCAAGGCTGAAAACTAGCCTGAAGTTTGAAGTTGGCCTGCTTTTGCAAGTGGTTGGATCAGATGATATCCAGAAGTCCCCTCTAACCTAAATTCTTCAGTGGCTTATGTTTGTACCTGGAGAAAACTGGAGCATGGCTCCCAGTGCTACACTGCTGTGTAACTAGCTGTGAAGGAATAAACCTGTTACCCTGCTGTAATGAAAATAAACATGGGTTGCTTCCAACAGTTTCTTCTGTAGTGACTTTTTCTGTGTCCCTCTGTAATATCATTGTTGAGTGCACTGGATGACTGATCAGTGGGTGGAAAGGAAGCTGGTGGCAGGACCAGTCAGGAGGGCAGGGGATGAAATACTTCGCCATAACACTACAGAACAGCAGCTCCTGTTGCAAAGGACAAGATACAGCTGCAGCTGTTAAACAGGTTCCTACCCCAGCTCTGCCTGAGGGATTACAGTCTGACAAACTCACTTTTGTCAGTAGCTAAATAAGTGCAGCCCCCCACCTTCTAGCTCCTTTGTCCCAAGGCCCACCCATGAAGCCATCCTCAGCCATGGCTCAAGTGCACTGCACCAGCCCTTGGTCTGTTTGCCCAAAGCTCCGAGTGTCCTCCAGAGCAGCTCTCCCTCTAAAGAAGTCCCTCCATACCCTTCACTCAGCACTTCTCCCTGTGAGATTCAGTGGACAGGCACAACTCCAATTTTTGTGACAAGTAGGCTGCAGTCACCCAAAGTCCTATGCTGTGCAACACCACCTTGACTACCTGACGAGGATGACTGTGATGACTTTTGAGTGACACAGTGGTGGCAGTTCTTGACAGTATTTCTTAAAAGACTGATGATCGTGTTGTTAGGTTCATGTCCCTAAGCAGTCACAAAATAATTCAGTAGAATTATCTGAGAGGTATGTTTGTTACAGTGAGACAGCTGTTCTTTACTGTTAAAACTGAAGTTCTAGCATATCACCCAAGGATGCCTGAGATGACAAAATAGTCACTGTTTCTGTTTTACCTGAAAAACATTTCCAAAAATCTCATCTTTAGGACGCTTTGATGTTCAAAAAATATAAAGTTCATTTAAATTATGCAAGACTAGTAAATCATTCTTTTCCTGTATTCTTCACAAGTGTTTCAAAGAACATTAAATTCTCATTGTACTTAACTTGTATTGATAATGATTTTCTCTTATTCCTATCTATGCAAAATCCACTCCAGCCCTGATTAGCCCACTTAACACAGGCAGTCCACTCCTAACATCCCTATACCTGACAAACCCTATGGCCTTTTTCCCAGGTGGCATGTCCAAATACTATCTGTATCAAAGGCAATCTCCTTTTCTCTGCATCTTTACCATCAGAGCTTTAATTTACTAGTTTCTGCCCTATATGCTTTTCTTTCTCATTTTTGAATGCCATACTTGTACACCTGCTTGCAAGGTTGGGGGCTGCGAGTTGCCCACGCCAGCTTGCTGTTCTTGAAGTCTTCTGCTGATCTGCTCTGGAAACTCACTTGTTGCTCTCCTTTCCCTGATTATGGGTTTGTGCTGTGTTAACAAATAGAGGGGAAGATATTGATGGGCCCTATGGAGGATTAACTGTTGAACTTGAGGTAGTATTGGTACTGCTGATCTTGTCCTGTTGAGACGTGAGCTGTCAGTACTGCTGGTGGTAGTGCTGCAGCTTATAGACTGGAGTGAAAACCAATAAAATCCTCACATGCTCAAGTCTGTTTCCTTGGGCTCAGCACAGTGCTAAGGATACTGTGCTCTGTGCATTCCCCAGTGCTGTATGCTGTCACGGTTTTAAATTCCCTGTCTCTGGCCCTTGAGGTATTTCAGATTCAGATTTCAGATTTCAGGCTCAGGATTTATGTAGACCTATATAGTCCAAATGCCATTAGCAGTGGGGACTGTTGCTATGCAGCACTTCTGTGTTTTGTCCAGGTGTCTTCTGAAACGTGCTATTTAAGGATGCTATTCTGAGGCCACATCTCTTCTAGAAGGATTGAATGTGCCAAGACACGTTCTCTGCCATCAAAACTGGCTGAGGCTCCATAATCATATGTTAATAAACTCACTGTCCCTCAAAACAGAGCTTTGCCTAACCCGCAAGCTGGATGGTTTGAAACCAGGTGTGAGTGAGCAGCAAGGTCCAGCTGCTCTTTAGTGACGGCTTGCTGGGAGCTGAGAGCAGTAACATAGCTGGCAGAGATGATGGCCCACGTCCGAGCCCCTGCCACCTTTCCTCTCTTGCCAGTAATTGCAGGACAAGTTTCTGGCTTATTGGAGGGAAGCTCCAGTTTTTCCCAGCAGGCCTGGTGGATGCTGTGTCAGCCACAGAAATGGGCCTTCTTTTGCTTCCTATTCAGAAAGCCAGATTAGCGTGGAGAATAGACACACCAGCACTGTAGCATACAACACTGAAACACTGACATAAAGTAAGAATATAAATCCCAGACAGACAGACTGTCCCACAACAGTTTGATTGACTAACATGGTTGTAGCCTAAGGAATTCAGTCTCCTTTTTCACACAGGGCTACCATCTGCCTGGACTGCTGTTTCACAGACAGGGTTGCCAGCTCCCTTCAGCGGTCAAGCGTTTACAGTCAACATGTGAAGTTAACATGTGCACAGGTTTGACCTGAGACTTTATCCTAATCCACACAGGTTTATTCTGAGATTATACCTTCGATATGGTGAGCAAGTCTGGACATCGCTAGATCTTCTAGTATTCGTAGTGGTGATTTCCACTGAGAATATCATCAAGCAAATAAATCTTCCTCTTTGCTTGCACAGATCATCTTTCAAGGCATTTTTCCTGGAGGTGGATATACATGACAAAATCATAAGGTGCTGAAAGATTTATTCCAATACTCCAATCTCTTCCTGGAGCTATACAGACTATGTCTGTGGCTAAATCCTCTGTGGCTTGAAAGTATTCCTCCTGCTGTTTTTGTTATTCAGGTAGACTGTTGTTGGAGGGAACTTCCCTGACAGCTTTTAAATTCAAGAATTCAATGACAAGAATTTATAGAGGCACAGTGTTGACTTCTTTATTACTCAGTACAAATGGCAGTGATGGGGCACTTAGAGTTCTGATATGGTGTCAGTCTATCCAATTTATCTGATTTATACTTCTGAAAGCATATGTTGTAATAGCATTTCCATTTGGAGAATTCACTGGTCATTTTTACTGTTCAGGACAGCATCTGTTTGTTCAGCATCACACAAGGAATGGAGATGGTGAACACATGCACAGAAGAGCAAAGCATGAAGAGTCTCAAATTTTGCAGAAAATTATTGTCTTGGTTGAACACCAGACAGCATCTTAAGTACCAGGCAGCCACTCGCTCACTCTCCCCTCCCTGCCCCCCAGTGCAATGAGAAAGAGAATTGGAAAAAGGTAAAACCTGTCAGTTGAGATAAGAACAGTTTAAAACTGAAATAAAGTAAAAACAATAACAACAACAGCAGCAACAA